>SJYA01002171.1:1230076-1277212 GCA_006410615.1 Neotragus moschatus | reverse complement strand
GAGGGGTGGGGTGGGGAGGGCGATGGGAGGGAGGTTCGGGAGGGAGGGGGCATATGTACACCTGTGGCTGATTCATGTTGATGAACAGCAGAACAAAACACAATATTGTAAATCAATTATCCTCCAATTAAAAAAAAAAGTTAAGCATGAAAAATCAGCTTATTTTATGGGAAACTATAATATAGGCCACTCTTATATAGGACACTTCAGGCTTCTGCAGAGACACCTACGCACGAGTCCTAGCTTTTGCAGATATTTATCAGTGTTTATGCACTTCACACAGAAATTACTCTTGTACTCTTCTTAGACTTTAAATGTTATCAGCTGGCAAAGGACACAGAGCCAGTGTTAAGATGGACTGTCCTCCTTTTCACTGCTTTTCTAGAAAATGCAGAAGAAAGTGAGAGAGGGGATTGAGATGAAGAGGTTTATTAATTTTGCCAATCCTCTGTCAAGAATTGGTTCCAGAAATTCCATGCGGGGATTGAGGCTAACCAGAGATGGAGAGCTAACCATCCAATTTTGGCCACACAGAGTTCTGTCTCTTTACCAAAGTGGAAAATTTTCAAATAAATCACAGAGGCCCCATAGAATTTGCTGAAAACAAGTCTCCAGTTCCTTAAGGCTTTCCAATTTTTAAAAATATATATGATAATTCCATGCGGTAGCCTAGGGGAAATGATCTTCACTATTATAATTGCTCTCTAATCCTTAAGTCAACCTAATTTATTATTTTCTTTCTCTGTGGATTCCTTTCACCTCAGCTTCCCTGTATTTTGAAGAAATGGCAACTAATTTCTTAAGCATGGTTTTAGAAAACCAACAGTGTCATGTCCAATTGCCTAGAAAAATACAAATTGCATCAGTATTCTTGGTCAGATCTTGTATTTGTGTGGCTGCTTCAAGTGAGGAACACAGGCACAATCTGTGGGGTTTTCCCATCTCATCCTCATCACTTCTTGGTAAGAGAGAAAAGAGTCAGCTAATGGGTAAATGAGATGCATTGTCAGGGGAAGGGCAGGATGATGGGAAATCAGGCAGGGTTAAGTTTCAGGACTGCCAGCCCTACCAGAATGGGGCTCACTCAGCCACAGTAAGCAAGATGAATGTGTCCCTCTGGACCTCTGAGCTGGCCCTCTTGAGAAAACAGAACCCTCAAAAGTGGCTTTTCAGGAAATTGAAAGTGAACATCAAGACAGAGAAAAAAATAAAAACATTTCTCATTGCTTTCATGTGTCTTTGCAAGTTGCATCAGGAATACTTCATTCCCTAGTGTTGAAGATGTTAGAAATATTTGACCCAGGCCCACACAAAGGGCCTTTAAAAAATACAGTACAATATTATCAGAATGAGCAAGTAGCAACAAAGTTAGTTCATCTTGCTTCATTTCCTTCAAAAGATTGATCGTTATCTGTAATTATTTATTCCTTCACTCCTCTGTCTTCTCGCTAGACTGTGAGCAGTCTGAAGAGCATCCTTGTTTTGTGGGTCACCATATGCTAAGACCTTCTACAATACCTGGTACACAGTGGGTGGTCAAGAGACATATGTTGAATGAATAGATTTCTGAAAGATACAGACCAAACCAGAGCTTTCACTCATTACTGGTCCATTTCTTTCTCCTACCATTGACCCCCTTTATATGAGCCAATAAAAAGCCCCAGGGGAATTCAAGAATGTCCCTTTCCCCAGAACCACTGGGTCATGAGAGTGTCTTGAAAATATCACGGCAGCCCCAATTTTCCACTGTAGTCTATCTTTTGTTGGTTACGGGTCCTTTACATTATAGCACTCTGAAAACTGCTCTCAGTTAAAAGGTCTGTGGCCCTAGGTAAGATATTTTATTCTTCAATTCTGGTTTACCAGCTCATCTTAGGTCCAAACAGCCTTGTTGCTAGTTGTATCCCAGTAAGAAACGAGGGCATGTGTACGTGCGTGCTCAGTTGTGTCCCACTCTTTACAACCCCATGGGCTGTAGCCCACCAGGCTCCTCTGCCCATGTAATTTTCCAGGCAAGAATAGTCGAATGGGTTGCCATTTCCTTCTCCAGGGGATCTTTCCAACCCAGGGATCGAACCCACATCTCTTGCATCTCCTGTATTGGCAGGTGGATTCTATTGCTTATTAAAATGCTCAAATGCTTATGAAAAAGGCCTTTCTTTACCTCTGTCATTCCTCATTCAAAAAAAGAGTGCTGTTTTCCTACTTGGCACACTTTCCCCCAGGTCAAAGAGTTTCTGTGAGATTTGCTGAGTTCTGCAAAGAAGAGAGTTTAGAAAAAATCATTGTTTGGCCTGTTGCTTCCCAAAAGCCTGAAAATAGTCAGTGTTGATCCCTGTACCAAAAACAAACAATAAAAGCCAAACAAACAACCCCTACACAGAAACAACACTTTTTCTTTTAATTAGTGTGAAGAACTAGTTCAGTGTTCCCTTGAAGACCTTTTGAGATCTAGAATACAAGATGGAATACTCATTTGGAGCCACCTTCACAAGCAGGATTCTGGCCCACAAAACTGTCTCTCTACTATGCACACACCTCTTCAGCCATAAAGGAGAGAAACTTTTGAAACCCTGCCTGCTCCCTCAAGTTTTCCCCAATTAACCTTAAGAGAGGTGATCATATCATTTTCTAGACATCACTCACCTATAAGATTCAAGACTGCACTGATATTCTGGAGGAAATATCAGTCTTAAAATTTTAATACTTTTCCAGCAGATTACCAGCTGCACAAAGATTACATCTTCTCATCAGCGTATTTCTGGTAAGCATGCAGTACATACCTGCTACATGAGTGAATGAATGACCAGAGTGAGTATAATCACCAACTGTTTACATACATGTGAAATCATTACATCTTAGGACAGGAAAACTAAAAGAAAAATATCTGGTCTTAAATATATTACTGTGACCACCACCCAATATAAAGATTGTAATTTCTCCACCTTCTCCTCCATATTTCCAATCTTTTACTTGCTCACTTTTTAACAGTCATCTTCTAACACGTATTTTATGTATAAGTTGTTATTAAAGTCCATAAGACAGAGTTTGTTGACTATTTCATTCACTGCTGTATCCCAAATACCCAGAACAGAGCCTGGTACATAACTATCAAGTGAATAAGTGAACTAATATTTATTGTGTATGGGTTCTACAGATGGGAATCATTGCAGGACATTTTAAAATCCTCGGTCCCAACTTCACATCTGTAGAATCAGAATTTTAGGAATATAAATTCCAGGAATCTACATTTTTATCAAGAAGTCTAGGGATCCTGGTATAGCTATCCTGAGAATCTAATTCACCCAACTCACTAGTTCACCCAACTCACTAATCTAATGATTGTCCTAAAATCCAGGGAAATAAAGTATTACTCAAGGTACACGGGCTATTTAGCTGTGTATCTAAGTGTAATAATTTCTACTCTGATGAGCGTTCCACTCCAGCTATCTATGAGCTATGTTTTCCTAATATACTTTGCTGGTACTGCCACCATGGTCTTGGAGATTAATCTACTTAGAGGCAAGAGTTATGGCTTCTGAACTTGTTTTCTGTGGTCCTAGCTCTGTAGGCAGAAAGAGCACGAGGTTCCAGGTAGTAAAGGACTCTGAGGTTAATGATGCTTTTGCACAGAATCACCCCATTTCCATGCTAACATAACACGATTTCCCTTTCTTCTTCTAGTTCCTAGACATCTCCATTAAATGGACTACCCAGGAAACCCTTCCTCCAAAGTACCTTCATTATGACCCCGAGAGCTCTCGTCAGCTGATGTGTGACAAATGTCCTCCTGGCACCTTCCTGAAACAGGCCTGCACGGCAAGGCGGAAGACTGTGTGTGCCCCTTGTCCTGACCACTACTACACGGACACCTGGCACACCAGTGACGAGTGTCTGTACTGCAGCCCAGTGTGCAAGGAACTGCAGTACGTCAAGCAGGAGTGCAGTCGTACCCATAACCGCGTGTGTGAGTGTGAGGAGGGCCGCTATCTGGAGCTGGAGTTCTGCTTGAAGCACAGGAGCTGTCCTCCTGGGTTTGGAGTGCTACACCCAGGTATGTACCAGCCAAGTTCATTAACACCACACAGAGTCAGGTAGTGGGGGAAGTTTAAGGGAACAAGTTGGTCCTGATGACATTACAGGATAGCAAATTACAAAGGTAATGGAATCTGCTAGGTATGTACTGTGTGTCTGGATGGCTGCCAAAGAACCATTCCTCAGAGGAGCACTTTGCCACGATGGGCCAATTTAGTGACAAATCTCAAATGCAGCAAATCACTCTCTAATGAGATGTGTGATGGATTGCTCTTTCTTAAAGGGACACACTCTTAGTTGCACCGTTCATAGCTGATCTATATGTCTGTGTTTCACTTTGGCATGGACAGCCTTAGAGTGCAGTGCTTTTGGACAAACATCAGAAATGTTAATTGATATCAAGAGAGTAATTATGCTGATATTAATGAGGCTCTGGCGTGCAAACAGTGAGTAGTTATAATTAATTATATGAAAAGTGAGAATGGCTAGGGGAACTGCAGCTCATTATTAAAGATGAAGCTAGTTCTTCCTTTGGCAGGGGAGTTGAGTGTCTGGGAGGATAACAGCCATAGCAGCATCTCTTCTGTGAAGCTGATTCTTTATCTTAGACAAAACAGACTGGCAAGCCAAGAGTAAATACTTGTCTACAAACAAAGTACTTTCTCTTTTTGCATTTTGAAGAGCAGAGATTAAGGCCAGTTTGCACTGAAGTTTTTAAAGCTGCAACCCACTTTTTTTTTTTTTTTTTTTTTTTGCTACATTCATGAAGTTTCAGTATAGTCTGCATGTTCTCCTGGCCTGGAAAAATTAAGAGTATTTACTCACTTTTCTGGAGGAAGCAGTATGGGTATAGATTCCAATTATTCAAATAGAAGCAGTGTTTCTCAGTCTCAGCACTATTAACTTTGGGGGCTGAATAATTCTTTTTGTGGGCAACAGTCCTGTGCATTGTAGCATGTTTAGCAGCATCCCTGGTCTTTAGCCACTAAATGCTAAAATAGTACTCTTTCCACTAAAGTGTCCCCTGGATGGCCAAATCACCCTTAATTGACAGCCGTGGGTTTAGAGGATGTGAATTACTTGTAACTATTTTGCCTTTCAGAAGTTGCAATATAGAATCTAAATTATTATCAACATTTTAGGTTTCTGGAGAAGGAAATGGCAACCCACTCCAGTATTCTTGCCTGGAAAATCCCATGGACAGAAGAGTCTGGTAGGCTACAGTCCATGGGATCACAAAGAGTCGGACATGAATTAAATATATTAAAAAACTGAACTGTTAAGTGTCCTAAGTTGTGAATGTTATAAAATCAGTCACAGAAGGTGCAAATTGCATGACAGTTCCTTAAAATGCTTCTAGTATAAGTCTTTGAGGGAGAAATTGGTGACACTTCCTAATTTTTACTGGATGACAATTTGGGACTCAAAAGCTAACCCAAGTTGTAGAGGGAGAAGCCCATCCAACAGAAACAGATGCATTTAATTCAATTCAGTAATTTATATATGTAGGAAAATTCATTAAGCAGGGCATTGCAGTTTGGAAACTAGAAAGTTTTGAAAAATAATGGAGATGATAAGAATTTGGGCTGCTGTCTATGGGGTCGCACAGAGTCGGACACGACTGAAGTGAGTTAGCAGCAGCAGCAGCAGCAAGCATGAAAATCTGTTTTTAGAATGAAGTAAGCAGGCAACAGAAGTCTTAGCACAAAGGTACACAGAGGTTTATTTATTTACTCACCTCTCTCTGCCTAAAATATAAAAGGTTTCCAGACCAAAGGGAAGGCAAGATTCTGCAGTTTTAGTCTAAAGAGGATTTAAATTCATTCTCTGTTGTTTTAAAGTCAGATTGCCTCCTCTTCAGATTTTACAGCTAACCCTTGAACAACATAACACAGGTGTGAACCTCGCAGGTCCACTTCTATGAAAATTTTTTTCAATAATACTACAGTAATACCTGATGCCAGTTGCGTGAATCTGTGAATGCAGAACTCTGGCTATCAAAGGCTGACTATAAAGTTATAATGGGATTTTCCAGTGCAAGGAGGTTGGGTCCTCTAACCCACCATTGTTCAAGGATCAGCTGTAGTTAGTTCTATTAGTTGTATAATTCTTATATAATTGTTTATGCCTAGCATGGTGAATTCTCAACTGAAAAGCAAAATTCCTCTTGCCATTCTGTTTCACGTTTTGCCTGCCAGATTATACTTTGGGTGTTTCTCTTGACATTAATAAGGCAAAATCATTTACTTAGATGGCTACATCCTTTTATAAGAAGTTCTATCAATCATGAGAGAGCGAAGTCATTTTCAAAAAGGTCATTACATAAAGCCTCCACATATATTAAGAAACTTTCCTTCTATAATTCTTGGATTCCTCTTGGTAAGGAACTTTAAAGGCTAAATTACCTGGAAGAATGTCCTGTGCCTATGACCTTCTCATTGGAATGCAGAATAACACCCAAGCCATCGACATGTATGTGAAGAATGACAGGATTCTTCTTTGTGCAGTTGACAAAGGGAGATTTGGATCCAGATATCTAAGACCATTTATTCCCAGAATATTCACAATAAAATAATACCATGCAGTCCATGCCCAAATACCTCTGCTTATGATACTGTAGAATTTTGTGTGGAGTTGAATCCCCTTTAAGGAGAGGAGTGCAGTAAGAAAGTACTAAAAAAAAAAAGAAAGAGAGATCTCTTTGTAAGGTGGTTCCTAAGATGATGTCACTGCAACGCTGGAAATGGCATTTAACATGTTAAAATTTCATGCTTGGTCTCCCCTTTTCTTTATTTCTGCCACTCTTTTGTCATTTTTACTGGTCAATGCATCATCAAACCCTTTAGAAAAGAAAGAACCAGAGGTGAAAATAAAACCAAATTCACTGTGCTCTTTTTCCCTTTTTTGATAAAGAATACAGTGAGATGGGAGGTTAAAAGTTTTAATAAATGAAGTTTATTAACTTTCTTTAACTTTCATTTGTCTCTTTAGTATTTGGTATCTTGTGTCAGCCAGAATTGTCCTGTAAAAGCTACATTTGAACACTGGATTCTGAATCTGTTCAACTAGCTTACACTAGATGGAGGTATTTTCATATGCAAATACACTATAATGTATGATCTACTCAGGCATAGAGTCAAAGGTTTTAAAGGTGTTTATTTTTAATAGCATCTTGGGTTGTTGACTGGTTCAAGTTTTCCTGCCAATGATTTCCCCAAATTTATCAAGTATCTTTCCACCATGAAAGAAAATGCCCTTTCAGTCACCCTTGCCTGAAATTTTAACGACTGTGCCCTTTTAAAACTCAACCATTTAAGCAAATGGTATATCATCTTCCATTTATTACGTAACTGCAGGCTTACGCTTAAGTCCACAGTTAACTTTATTGCCACCTTCAAAAGTTTATTATAATGTTGTAAATTTTTACTTCTTGGGGTTAGCACACTTACGAATTGCTTCACAATTAGGATTCAGGAAAGAAAGAAATTCTGTAGGAGGCGATTGGGATTTAACGATGTGGCATACCACGGGTACTGATTTCAAAGAATGATATTACAGCGGTTACACAGCAGTTATCTTCATGATTTTCCAGGGATAATTGTGTGGAGAATATGGCTGACAACAAGATCTTCCTGACAACTTCAGCACGGGCAGGACTAATTGAACATCCTACCCTTCTTTTCTTTCCTCTCCCATTATGTGCTTTGTAGGTAACAACAGAACACATTTGTGTTTGTATTACAAGGAGGAAAGAATGCCTAAGGGGTTCACTGTAGAAGTTTTGTTCTGTCTAATGAAGTGAAAAATGAAAATGCCTGAAGTTTCCTGCAACATAATAGTAGCAGTAAAAACCAAGTGAAAAGTCTTACCCCAACTCTGTTAAGATGGTTTCTGCTGCGAGAGTACTTGAGAAGAATGTGCTAAACGGCTTGATATTTTTGTAGGAACCCCGCAGCGAAATACAGTTTGCAGAAGATGTCCAGATGGGTTCTTCTCGAATGAGACATCATCCAAAGCGCCCTGTAGAAAACACACAAATTGCAGTGCATTTGGGCTCCTTCTAACTCAGAAAGGAAATGCAACGCATGACAATATATGTTCTGGTAGCAGTGAATCATCGACTCACAAATGTGGAATAGGTAATTATGTTTCAAAATATCAGTCTTCACCACCTCTGGGTTGAATACAAGACCCTCTGGTCCTTCTTAGTTAAACTTATATTACCCATTTCTTGAATTTTAACCAACTAAGACTATTCTCTGTGTATCATTGCTAAAGCCACAACTCAAAAATCTTTCAAAAAGTCTCTGTCTTCCTATAATAGTGCTCCAAACCCTGACTTTCACACTTGAATCACATTACCCACAGAAAAGGGGTGGAGTAAGATTATGTTGAAGGTCACGTTATCAGAGTCCGAGTTGCAGAATGTTTTTAAGCTATGCATTTTTATCACTTTTAAGCACAACTGTATTATTAGCCAAAGTATAAATTGGCAACTAAGAAGCCAAGTACTTGAGAGTACTTGGATTGGATTGTGTTAGTCGCTCAGTTGTGTCCAATTCTTTACGATGCCATGGACCATCCCAGCCATCCAGGCTCCTCTGTCCATGAGATTTTCCAGGCAAGAATCCTGGAGTGGGTTGCCATTACCTTCTCCAGGGGATCTTCCTGACCCAGGGGTCAAACACAGGTCTCTCACATTGCAGGCGGCGTCTTTACCATCTGAGCCACGGTGATATAAATACGTGACAAATTAGAAAGGCAATACTGGCTTTGTTACCTGTGGTATTCCTGCATCTATTGAACAGGAGTACTGAGTGCCTGTATATGTCTTAAACTCTGTTCAGGAAGGGTCACTAGCTCCAAGTTCAAGGTATCTGAGTGCACCCCATGTTGGTGATGACGCTAATCAGGTTGGTGTCCTCAGCTTGTCACTCTTGCCACCACACTAATCGCAGACCTCTTACCAAGGACTCATCACACTGAGGATAACTGACCTTTTAGTATTCAATCAGCTTGACTCTCTTCAAACATCATTTTGTGCAACATAGATGTACATAAAACATAGCAACATGGATTGGGAGATTTAAGATTTAAGCCTGGTTCCAACATTTTTTCTGTTTTATAAAAACCTTAGCTAAGTCATTCATCCTGTCTACTTTCTTATTAAATGATGGAATGTGGGGGGGATGGTAAAAGGAATGACCTCTAACTTTAACATTCTCTTTAATGCATTTATAATTTTATTTCTATCACTCCTTTAACACTATTTGCCAGACACTTTTGCTATATGGGTTTTAATCTTTACAAAAACACTGTGAAGACACTGTGAAGTTTGTTCAAGTTACTGTATGAACTTGAATGGCAGAGTCAGGATTCAAACCCAGACCTAATGAATCCAAAGACAGACTCTTAATCCCTAGGATAGACTAATGCTACCCAGACACTCAGCTTATTGGATCTTTTTTCTAAATGACAAATTTTTGTGTTTGATTATTTTCCCACTTAATATATGCTTATACTTCTGTACCCATCCTTGTTCCCAAAGGTACTATATATATTTGTGTGTACAGAAAATAATATGCTATTTCAGGTTACTTTTCAGGCTTTCTTAAAGACAATGATTTGACATTGGTCTTGAAGTACCTTTTAGATACCAGGTAAACCTGTAAAAGAATGTTTAATAGTTACATTAAGATATGTTAATATTATACTAAGTAATAGAATTTTTGCTGTAATTCTTTATAGCAATACTATATTCTTATTAGACATTTAGCAAACTCTTCCCCTCCAAAATATTCTAAAAGAATATTTCATTGGACTGAGCTGGATTGGCAATCTGCCATTCAGTTCAGTTCAGTCGCTCAGTCATGTCCTACTCTTTGCGACCCCATGAATCGCAGCACGCCAGGCCTCCCTGTCCATTACCAACTCCCAGAGTTCACCCAGACTCACGTCCATCGAGTCAGTGATGCCATCCAGCCATCTCATCCTTGGTCGTCCCCTTCTCCTCCTGCCCCCAATCCCTCCCAGCATCAGAGTCTTTTCCAATGAGTCAACTCTTCGCATGAAGTGGCCAAAGTACTGGAGCTTCAGCTTCAGCATCATGCCTTCCAAAGAAATCCCAGGGCTGATCTTCAGAATGGACTGGTTGGATCTCCTTGCATTCCAAGGCACTCTCAAGAGTCTTCTCCAATACCACAGTTCAAAAGCATCAATTCTTAGGTGCTCAGCTGTCTTCACAGTCCAACTCTCACATCCATACATGACCACATGGTTTTTCACTAAGGAAAAACCATAGCCTTGACTAGATGGACCTTTGTTGGCAAAGTAACATCTCTGCTTTTAAATATGCTATCTAGGTTGGTCATAACTTTTCTTCCAAGTGGCTGCAGTCACCATCTGCAGGGATTTTGGAGCCCCCCAAAATAAAGTATGACACTNCCAAGGCACTCTCAAGAGTCTTCTCCAATACCACAGTTCAAAAGCATCAATTCTTAGGTGCTCAGCTGTCTTCACAGTCCAACTCTCACATCCATACATGACCACATGGTTTTTCACTAAGGAAAAACCATAGCCTTGACTAGATGGACCTTTGTTGGCAAAGTAACATCTCTGCTTTTAAATATGCTATCTAGGTTGGTCATAACTTTTCTTCCAAGTGGCTGCAGTCACCATCTGCAGGGATTTTGGAGCCCCCCAAAATAAAGTCTGACACTGTTTCCACTGTTTCCCCATCTATTTCCCATGAAGTGATGGGACAGATGCCATGATCTTCGTTTTCTGAATGTTGAGCTTTAAGCCAACTTTTTCACTCTCCACTTTCAATTTCATCAAGAGGCTTTTTAGTTCCTCTTCACTTTCTGCCAGAAGGGTGGTGTCATCTGCATATCTGAGGTTATTGATATTTCTCCTGGCAATCTTGATTCCAGCTTGTGCTTCTTCCAGCCCAGCGTTTCTCATGATGTACTCTGCATATAAGTTAAATAATGGGTGACAATATACAGCCTTGACATACTCCTTTTCCTCTTTGGAACCAATCTGCCATTAACACCAGGCAGTAGAAGGTTGATTTTATTCAAATTTTTTATTTTAGCATGCAATATTCTGGAAAACGCAACCGTGTTGGTTTTTGTCCTTTTTTTCTCTATCTCCCTCTCCTTTTCCTTCTTCTTCTTCTTGTTATTATTATTATCGATTAGATATCCAAGACCAATTATTGAGTGAAAGTGAAAATGTGAGTCACTTAATCATGTCTGACTCTTTGTGATCCCATGGACTGTAGATCAACAGGCTCTTCTGTCCCTGGGATTTTCCCAGGCAAGAATAATGTAGTAGGTTGCCATTCCCTTCTCCAGGGGATCTTCCCTACTGAGGGACTGAACCCAGGCTTCCTGCATTGCAGGCAGATTCTTTACCATCTGAGCTACCAGGGAAGCCCAAATTATTGAGTAATTCTTAATCTTCCCACCTTCCTTTTAGACATGACCCTGTGTGAGGAGGCATTCTTCAGGTTTGCTGTTCCTACAAAGCTAACCCCGAACTGGCTCAGTGTCCTGGTAGACAATCTGCCTGGCACCAAAGTAAATGCAGAAAGCGTAGAGAGGATAAAACAGCGACACAACTCACGAGAACAGACTTTCCAGCTGCTGAAGTTATGGAAGCATCAAAACAAAGACCAAGATATGGTCAAGAAGATCATCCAAGGTATGGAAGCCTGAACTAAACAACTCAGAAATCAGAACACCTGCTCATCATACAACAGAAATGAGACTATGTACCTGTTGGTTTAGTTGTGTGGATCCTGTTTCCCTTTGGGAATTATTGTTGGATTGAAATAGTTTTCAAATGATAGAGGAGAAGCTGTTCCTAGATCAGTTATGCAAGGTTTTATTTTCACCTTCTCTACTCTCCAGTTTTTCAATTGTCTCTCTGGAAAGAGAGAAAATACATTTCAAATGTAGGAATAAACCTCAGGAAATCTGACTCTGGATCCCTTAGCAGCTGTATGAGCATCCTGTCTGATATATCTAGGAGTTCTTTAACTATTTTAGATCTTACCTTGTAATTCTTGGTAGAAACTATGTAGTATTTATCTGGTAATTCTCTCCAGAGAGCCTCTAAGTGTCTAGGTATCCTCTCATTAATCCTCACAATACAGTCTATTTTAAAATTACCATTTTAATAGCACATGTCATGAGGATTAATGAGATAAGTTCTTTAAAGTGTTTGAGCTTCTTAGAGAGAAGCACTATTTAAATCCAAGTACTCTCATGTTTTAGTTTTGTAAAGAATCTCCTTTTGAAACGGGTGTGTGTGTGTGTGTGTGTGTGTGTGTGTATGTGTGTATTATGATGGGAGGGAATAAATACAGAAGGGAAAAGGAAGTAAGTTTCATCCAGAGTGTACTATAAGCTTTGGGATACACAGAAGAGAAAGTTCTGACTTGAATTAGCATTGGGAGGATATTCTGGAAAAAAATGGGGGGGGGGCCTTTCATGATGCAATGTTAATGAGAAATCCATTCTGCTCTTCATGTGTAGTTAAATGATGGAGGAATCCTGCACAACTCTAAAGCCTCAAACATCTGAAACTGAGGCAACAGATTTTAGGAGACTAACATCTTTGACAGTTGAATGCTTTCACTTGTACAGAGTAAACTTTTCTTCTGTTTTTGGCAAACAAAATGTATTCTTTGAAAGTATAATTAGCCCTGAAACAGAAAGAAAGGGAAGTAGAGAAGCAGAGACAGAATGGGATGGGACCGAATTCCCTGTTTTATAAATGAAGACATTTTAGCCCAGAAAGATGAAGGGACTTGCCTTAGGTCTTACAGATATAAATGACTCATGCCATCAACAGAAACATTACTTACTCCATCTATGTTTATGTCCTAGCTCATTACCAAAATATTCTCTAGGTCATGTGTTACTGTTCTTTGGCCTTGTATTATTGGATTTTCAGATCTCCTATATGCTGATAATCCTCTGGTGCTATTTATTAAAGACTATTTGAAGCAACTAATTTTTCAAATAGCACATATATTGGTATCAATTAATGAAAGTTTATATTACAAAATAGCTAACTGTATTTTTTTCTAAAATGTTATGCTTTTCATTGCTTCAGATTTTCTTAGAAAACTGAGAGCAATGTGTCTCTAGTTTCTTACTGTTATTTTCCAAATGTGGGCTTTTCACAAAGCTATGTTGGATGCCGAGAATACAGAAAGCATATTATTCTATTGTAACACAAAATAATATTGAACTCAGTTCTCAGAAATAACTAGCGTGACTTGAGCCCTCCCTCAAAGGAAAGGAGGAGGTCAGCCTTTAAATTATGAAATGCTGCGGAACTCCCTTTTGCCTCGGGGTAGTTCTTTAGTGGCTTTAGATAGACCATGTGAATGAATGTCTCTGTGTTGCTGCTTCATTCAGATATCGACCTCTGTGAAAACAGCGTGAGGAGGCATATTGGACACATGAACCTCACCTTTGAGCAGCTTCTAAAGTTGATGGAAAGCCTGCCGGGGAAGAAAGTGACGACAGAAGACGTCGAGAAAACAGTGAAGACGTGCAAATCAAGTGAGCAACTCCTGAAGCTGCTCAGCCTGTGGAGGATAAAAAATGGTGACCAGGACACCCGCAAGGGCCTGCTGCACGCCCTAAAGCACTTGAAGACGCACCACTTCCCCAAGACTGTCATTCAGAGTCTGAAGAAGACCATCCGCTTCCTTCACAGCTTCACCATGTACAGGTTATATCGGAAGCTATTTTTAGAAATGATAGGAAACCAGGTCCAGTCATTAAAGATAAGCTGCTTATAACCGGAAATGGTCACGGAGCTGTTTCCTCACCACGGACCAGATCTAATGAATGAGTAGACTGTTTCTCAGGCGCTTGAGGAGGGAACCATGATTTCTTTCTCATCACCAAGGACTGGCTTTGACCCCAGGGCCCAAAAAGAAACTATGGTGTGGAGAAAGAACTCTTATCTGTCCCCCAAAGTATAATAAACCCCAAATTGTTTATCTAGCTGACACGTCTGGTCCAGTATCTACTGACTCTATTTTCTCTTGTTACTGCTTGCGGTAATTCAACTGGAAATAAGAAATGAGACTCCATTGTGTCTTACTAAATATCAGAATGTCTAATTTAAATAGCTTTGAGATTTCAGCTGTACTAGAGGCTTTTATTTAAAAGCCATTGTTTTCTGTAAAAGTTACTAATATATCTGTAACACTTTTATAGTATTTGCTATTTATATTCATTCAGATATAAGGTTTGTACATATTACCATCCTGAAGGGAAACTGTGTAAGACTTAATTTTAGAAAGAAAAATATATATATTCTGTTTATTATGATGATACACGAAAGAGATAAAAATATATATATTTAACAGAATGTTTGTAGCATTTCCTAATAGGTACTGCCATTCTTCCTGTGTATTTTTGTAATATACTTTTACCTGTATAAGCTGTAATACCATTTTTTTAGAAAATGCATTATGTAGTCAATTGTTTAATGTTGGAAAGTGTATGAAATATAAGTTATCTGAATATTAGATGCTCTGAGAAATTGAATGTACCTTATTTAAAAGATTTTATGTTTTTACTACATAAACAACATCATTAATTAAAGTTTTCAAATTATTTTTCATCGGTTCTCCTCTTGCTTTTATTTGAATGGGACATGAATGGATCTGAGGTTTCACAATTTTCCCTTTCTTTTATCATCAGGACCATTTGGGAACACTGTTAAAAATGCAGATTCCTGGGCCAATTTTTTGAGAAACTCTAGGGAGGAGGGCAGAAACCTGCATTTTTAACATGCTCCAATTTAGTTTTTACTACACGTAAGCTGAAGAATTTCTGAAGTCAAGTTTGGTAAACAGATGACCCAAGCCACTTATAACTGCTGCCACTAGCATCAAGAGACCAAACTACATAAGTTCTTTTGGTTGCCAGTAATAAAAACTTGTGGGCTTCCCAGGTGGCTCAGTAGGTAAAGAAGCTGCCTGCGAATGCAGGAGACACAGGAGATGCGGGTTGGATCCCTGGGCCAGGAAGAGCCCCTGGAGGAGGGCATGGCAACCCATTCCAGTATTCTTAACCTAGAGAATCCCATGAACAAAGGAGCCTTGTGGGCTACAGTCCATAGGATCACAAAAAGTCCGACATGACTCAAGTAACTGAGCAAGCAGGCATGCACTAGAAACTGGCACTATTTAATTTAAGGAAACATTAAATAGAAGGGTGATGTATTTGGTTGAATGGTACTCCCACCCCAAGCTATGTTTATACCATATTCTCCAGAATCTGTCTATGTGCTTTAGAAAAAAATCATCTTTCTTTGTACATGTAATTAAGTTGTCTCGAGATGAGAAAATCATCCTTGATTATCCAAATGGGACCTACATGCAGTGGCAAGTGTCTTCATAAGAGACACAGAGCAGAAAGATAGAAGAAAAGACAATGTGCAGACAGAGGCAGAGATGGGAGTGATGTGGTTCCAAGCCCAAAAGCCATAAGCGAGGGAAGAGAGGAACACTTTCTCCCTGAGAGCCTCCCTAGGGAGTGCGCCCCGCTGACATCCTGAGTTTGGACCTCTGGCCTCCAGGACTGAGAGAATTCACATGTGTTGTTTTAAGTCATCCAGTTTGTGGTCATTTGCTACAACAGCCATAGGTACTAATACAGGTTGTATCTAAGCCTCAGAAACAGTAGAATTAAGAAATCTCTGGGCCCCTGGGTGGCAGAAGTTCCTACACTTTCTCTTAGTCTTATATTTCTGTATCTTTTAGTTCAAATTTCTAATTCCTAGCAGAAAGACTCTGGTTGTTCAAATAGGGACTGGTGTAAATACATGGCCAGTGAGGGTCTGTCTTCGTCAGCTTCAGTTCCCAAGAAGGGGATATCGCTGTGAATGGGGTCCACACCTCATCTTTTCACAGTCTGCGTATCTCTTTCTGTCATTTTACTAAGATTTAGAATGCAACACCTACATTACAGGTGAAACCTTAATGTAGGTCAACCTTACCTTTGTGAAATCAGATCGTTATGGCTGCTTTGACAGAAGCGTTATCGTTGTTTAGTCACTAAGTTGTGTTGAACTTTTTCGTGATCCCATGGACTGTAACCCATCAGGCTCCTCTGTCCATGGGATTTCCCAGGCAAGAATATTGGAGTGGGTTGCCATTTCCTTTTCCAGGGGATCTTCCCAACCAGTCCCTGACTGAACTCATATCCCCTGCACTGGCAGATGGATTCTTTACCACTGAGCCACCAGGGAAGCCCTTGACAGAAGGGTAGATCCTGATAAATGTCACACAAGCTAATAAATCTGGGGAAATAAGTGGCAGAGGTAAAGTCAAGAGGCTCAAGCCTGGAGAGTTAGAGTTCCAAGCTGCAATCCTGGGAGTGGAAAATGTGGAAATTAAGTGCTGAAGGCATAAGTAGGAGGGCAGGGGTTAACTAACAGCCAGCATGTTGCTTTCAGAAGCTCCAGTTCTTCCACCAAAGTTCTTGTGCACAGAAAATGAAATGGCCTCATACACATCAGTTAAGTTTAAGAAACGTTTGGAAGTTTAATGGCATCAAGTATAAATCCTTTCAGTGCTAATTTGATTGGCTTCCCTGCCTGCTCCTTTGGGTTGAGTCTGCCTCAAGCTTCTCCTCCAAGGGAAATATAATATGTAAATTCATGTCGGTTTCTTTTTTTTAACTTTTAATTTTGAAATAATTTTAGACTTAGAGAATCATTGAAAATATTATATAAAATATCCCCAGTAAGCTATTTTGTAAAATACACCTCAATTTCAGTCTGTCTGTTTTCTCATGAACAGATGATATTATGGCTTTGGGGGAAGAATATCACATAGGTAATTGTCCTTCTTACATCATACCAAGGGCAAAGGATATCAGCATGACTACTGTTGATATGAAACTTGATAAAAGTAAATTTTTATATAAAATGTGACACATGTATTGAAGTCCCTTTTTTTTTCAGATATATGATCATTCACTTGTTCCTATAGGATCTGTTGAAAAGACTAGCATTTCTTTATTTAATTGCCTTTGTGTCTTTGTTACCAATCAGTTGATTATATTTCTGTGGGTATATTGCTGGACTCCATTCTATTCCATTTATCTATCAGTCTGTCTTTTCACCAATACCACACAGTCTTTATTTTCTTCCAGTTTTGTTGAAATATAATCAACATACAACACTATATATAAGTTTAGGGTGTACACCATAATGATTTGACTTATACACTGTGAAATGATTATCACAAGTGTAGTGAACACTCATAATCTCACACAGATACAAAATAAAAGGGAAAAATGTTTTTTCTTGTGATGAGAACTCTTAGGATTTACTCTCTCAACAACTTTCATATACAATATACAGTAGTGTTAATTATTTAATCATATTGTGCATTGCATTCCCAGTTCTGTGTGTGCTTAGTCGCTCAGTAATGTCTGACTCTTTGCAACCCCTCAGACTATAGCCTGCCAGTCTCCTCTTTCCATGGGGATTCTTCAGGCAAGGATACTGGAGTGGGTTGCCATGCCCTCCTCCAGGGATCCAACCCAGGTCTCCCACATTACAGGCTGATTCTTTACCCTCTGAGCCACCAGGGAAGCCCAAGAATACTGGAGTGGGTAGCCTATCCCTTCTCCAGGGGATCTTTCTGATCCAACAATTGAACAGGGGCCTCCTGCATTGCAGGTGGATTCTTTACCAACTGAGATATCAGGTTAGACCTACATCCCCAGTACTTATTTATAATTGGAAGTTTCTACCTTTCGACCATTTTCAACCAGTTCCCCATCCCCCCACCTCTTACCCCATGCTTCTTGTAGCCACAAATCTGATCTCTTTTCCTATGAATTTCTGTGTTTCTTTCTGAATTACAGTTAACTTACAACATGATATTAATTTTGGCGTACAACATAGAAATTGGATATTTTTGCAAATTACAAAATGATCACCATGATAAGCCTAGTTATCATCTATCACCATGCAAAGATATCACATTATTAATATTGTACACTTCATCTCTGTGACTCATTTGTTTGGTAACAGGAAATTTGACCTCTTAACTTCCCTCACCTATTTTATTCATTCCCATACTTCTCCCTCTGGCAACCACTTGTTAGTTCTCTGTGTCTATGACTCTGCTTCTGTTTTTTAGTTTGNGATCCACTGGAATTCCATCACCTCCACTAGCTTTGTTCCTAGTGATGCTTTCTAAGGCCCACTTGACTTCACATACCAGGATGTCTGGTTCTAGATGAGTGATCACACCATCATGATTATCCAGGTCATGAAGACCTTTTTTATACAGTTCTTCTGTGTATTCTTGCCATCTCTTCTTGTTTTAGTTAGTGCACACTAATTTTGTACCATCTGTCAGCTTGTGTTTTTACTTTTAGTTCATTTCTTGATTAACTGAAGGATGTTTCAATAGGTGTAGTAGAATGCATGAAGGGTTGTATATTAAAAGGTTGTTTTCCCTTGTGTGATTGTGTTAAAATAAAATAAGATCTTGTAGCTTTGGCAGCTTGTTTTCAGTTTGAGGCTATTATAATAAAGCTTCTACGAATATTTGTGTAATAAATAAATAAATCCCGTCTCTTCTCTTAAGCAGTGTGATTGTTTTAGGGCTCAGCCTCTCTGTCTGCATAATCCATAGACTAAAACCTTAGAAACTTATCTGGATATCCCATGTAAATTTCTAACACAGTACATGGCAGAGCAAATAAGTGTTTTTTAAAACTTCACACAAAGGATGGGTCCCAATCATTCTGTGTGATCATTTTGATCAGGGAAATGAAATCATTTGACCAGGGAAATGAGAAAGGATCATTCCTCTAGAAAACTATGCTGATGATTTGGTTCAGAGTTGTAACCACTTCATCCCCAAAATGGAAGAGAGGCCGATCAAGAGAAGGCGGTTAAGGAGACACATAGGTATCCATAGGCGTGGCTTTTATTTTGAGCCCTAGGCTTTCTGGGCTTCACTGATGTTTCGGACTGCTTATGACAGCGCTGCCGTGCAGAGTACGGACACAGAACACCTGCAACTCAGATGGTTTGTGACAAATGCCATACATGCAACTGCAGGCACCATGGAGAGAGCAGATGGACATATCGTGGAGATGTTCTCTGTTCACGTGCTCAGCAGAGATGGTGGACAATTATGGGAAGACCCTCTTTAAGACAAAATACCCAGTCACTGACATCTGACAGGCTGAGTTAGCCTATTGCCACAAAGTCAGACAGGTCTTTGAGTGTTCAGGGAAGCCACATCAATCACTCTGACTTCCTTTTGATGAATCTGGATAAAAGAAAATCTCTCTCAAAGAATGATTCCAATTGGAAATAATCTTAAAGGACAGAAGGAAATAGCAATCACTGTGCATCTGTCATTTGCCAAGATCCTATCTTTTTATGTTCATTCCCTTAACGGCTTTACAATTAGCCCTTAATATTCCCATTTGAAAGATAAAGGCCCAGGGCCAAAAGAGAATAAGTTATATGCCCACTATTTCATAGCAAAGGAGTAACAGAGATAGATTTTAAGCTCCATTTTGTCTTTAAAACTCTTGATATTTCATTTTATCATACTGATCCAAAGACACTTGGGGAAGTCAGAGAGCAATCAGTTAAGAATCAAGAAGTGGGCATTTAAAACCCATATTTAGTATTTCCTGCATTTTCTTCCCCTAGTGTGGAGGGCAAACTGGTTTCATGCAATTTTGAGTTTGGCTATAGATATTTATGTCATGTTTGTGTCTACTTATTCTGTTTCCAACCCAAGTGGGTGAACAGAAATTTTTTTTCAATTGATTGATTGATTTTTGGCTGCACTAGGTCTTTGTTGCTTGGGCTTTCTCTTTAGTTGCAGCAAGTGAGGGCTACTATCTAGTTGTGTGTGGGCTTCTCATTGCGGTGACTTCTCTTATTACAGAGCACAGGCTTTAGGCAGGCAGGCTTTAGTACTTGTGGTACATGGGCTTAGTTGCTCTGCAGTGTGCGAATCTTCTTGGACCAGGGATTGAACATATGTCTCCTGAACTGGCAGGCAGATTCTTAACCACTGGACCACCAAGGAAGTCTTGAAATTCAGTTCTTATGTTAACTAGCCAGAGGTAGCACCGACCTCATAGATTATGGGGAAAGGTCCTCCGCAAGACTGACCTGGCTTCAGAGGCATCCACTAGGCACATGTTTTAGGGAGTCCCCAGGCCACTCCCACTTCTCACTGGCTATGAAGAATGGGTTCCTGCAACCTCCTCAGGCTTGATAATTTGCCAGAATAACTTACAGAACTCAGGAAAGCACTACACTTATGATCACAGTTTATTATAAAGAATATTCCTAGGGGCAAGATCTATGAGGGTCCTGGGAGGACCATGCCTTCTCCGTGGGGAAGCAGATGCATCACCCTCTCTCAGCACATGAATAAGGTGTTTACCAACTAGGCAGCTCCACTGTCCAGAGTTTTTATCGGGGTTTCATTACATGTACAGGATCGACTGAACTCAGTTTCCACATCCCAGAGGTCAAGATAGCTCGAAGTCACAACACGAATCAACATGGTTGGTTGATCTTACATCCAGCCTCTATGCTAAAATTATCTAGGAGCCTAACATATGTAATTATATTGGGTTGGCCACAAAGTTCATTGGGATTTTGGTAAGATGCTATGGAAAAACTCGAATGAACTTCTTGGGCAACCCACTATAAGCATAAAAATGATACTCTTCATCAGTTAGGATAGTACAAAGATTTAGTCTCCTGGAACAAAGGTCGTAAAATTCTTTATTATATACTCTACCTTACCTGATCCTACTCTTCAAACTTGTTTTCTTTCCTAGCATCTCAATTCTGTCATGGGCACCACCAACCACCCTTTAAGCCTGCCACACCTAAAAACCTGAAGTTGTCTTTGACTCTGTCTTTCCTTTGTCCTTCTCAGGCAGGTTAATTTCCCTTGAGCTGCTTTTCTTTTCCAGGTTTCCTGGATTCATTCCCTCCTCTCCATTGCCACTCAGAATTCAGACCCAAAGAAGCCTAAGTTGTCCAACTTCCTGAATGATCTGCCTAGTAACCGCTTCACTGACTTCAATCCTTCTTTCACAAAACTATCAGATCAATCTCTGCTAAACACCCCAGTAATTAGCAGTAATTTGAGTCACTTGTGGGCTTCCCTTGTGCTTCAGCTGGTAAAGAATCTGCCTGCAGAATCCTGGGTTGNCCAACTTCCTGAATGATCTGCCTAGTAACCGCTTCACTGACTTCAATCCTTCTTTCACAAAACTATCAGATCAATCTCTGCTAAACACCCCAGTAATTAGCAGTAATTTGAGTCACTTGTGGGCTTCCCTTGTGCTTCAGCTGGTAAAGAATCTGCCTGCAGAATCCTGGGTTGGATCCCTGGGTTGGGAAGATCCCCTGGAGAAGGGAAAGGCTACCCACTTCAGTATTCTGACCTGGAGAATTCCATGGACAGTATATAGTCCATGCGGTCACAAAGAGTCTGACATGACTGAGTAACTTTCACTTCACTTCACTTGTGATACTTTAAAAACTATTGATGTCTGGATCCCATTCTTAAGAGATATGGATTAAATTGATCCAGGTGTTAACTTGAGCAAAGGATTCTTTTTTGCTTTTTTTCACAAAGCTCCTCCAATGACTCTAATAAAGCAGCCAAATTGGGAATTACTGCTGCAGTGAACTTAAAAAGAAGACAGAAGTCAAATTCAAGTTTTTTGGCTCCACTTCTAACTAGAGTGGTCAGCTCTTGAGCTATTTAAGCAATCACTTGGTATCTATATGTTTCTTTATTTGGAAACTGAGAAGAATAATAATGCCTTACAGGGCTGTTAAGAACATTGAATGATATAATGCACGAAAAGTGTCTAGTGTAGCACATGACTCAGAGTGTGTTCCCAACCAATACTAGCTCTAAGAGTGTTTCATGGCCATTCACCTTATCTCGGAAAGTATAAGCTACAAGGTTTGCCTGGGCATGACCAGCCCCTCTTTTTGTGGTCCTCAAAAAAAACACTCGTTATTTGATGGATAGGAAACAAGCAAGTGTGCCCAAACCACATGATTGCAGCTCTTCGAGCCATAAATCTTATTTTATTTTTAGTATAGCTTTGTCATATCTTCATTTTCCAAGTATCTTTAACCAGTGTAATCTGGATGCATGTTAGAATCATTTTGGAAGCTTTTTAAAAATACCAGGCCCAGGGCCTACTCCCCTAGAGATGTAAACTCAACTGGGACCTAGGCATCAGTGTTTTCTAGTTTTCCAGGTAATAGCAATACACAGCAAGGGATGAGAATCTAGAACCTGGACTAAGAGTCTACAGTTGTGCTCTGGGTATAGTCACATATCAGTAGCCACAGGAGATTGCTTCCAGGAGCCCCACAGATGTCAAAATCCAAGGCTCTTCAAATCCCTTATAAACATAATATATCATAGCACATTTATCCTTTGGTATCTGTGGGTCTGCATCTATGAATTCAACCAAGAGTGCAGTGGATTCAGCCAAACACAGATTAAAATCACACCTGGGGGACTTCCCTGGTGATCCAGTGGGTAGGACTTTGCCTTCTAATGCAAGGGGTGTGAATTTTATCCCTGGTTGGGGAGCTAGTTCAGTTCAGTTCAGTTCAGTCGCTCAGTTGTGTCCGACTCTGTGACCTCATGAATCGCAGCACGCCAGGCCTCCCTGTCCATCACCAACTCCCAGAGTTCACTCAGACTCACATCCATCAAGTCAGTGATGCCATCCAGCCATCTCATCCTCTGTCGTCCCCTTTTCCTCCTGCCCCCAATCCCTCCCAACATCAGAGTTTTTCCAATGACTCAACTCTTCGCATAGGGTGGCCAAAGTACTGGAGTTTCAGCTTTAGCATCCTTCCTTCCAAAGAACACCCAGGACTGATCTGCTTTAGAATGGACTGGTTGGAAATACCCACAAACCTTGTGGCCAAAAACAACAAAACATAAAACAGAAGCAACATTATAACAAATTCAATAAAGACTTTAAAAATGGTCCACATCAAAAAAAAACAAAATCTTTAAAACATCGCAGTTGGTTGAATTAGTGGATGCAGAACCCTCCACAGGGCACTGACTGTACTTCTAATGCAAGTAGTAACATATACCTAAGAATGCCATAGTGAGTCTATTGACTGGGAGACAATGTAGTACAGGGAGAATAAAAGAGAGAAGGGATTAAAAAAAGAAGAAACAAGAAATAGGTAAAGTAAGGAAAAGAAGATAGTTAAGTACACCTATAACTATCTCTGGATTATTTATTGGCACTTACTGGCTTCCCTGGTGGCTCAGTGGTAAAAAATTTGCTTCCCAATGCAGGAGATGTGGGTTCCTTCCCTGAGTTGGGAAGATCCCCTGAAGAAGGAAATGGCAACCCACTCCAGTATTCTTGCCTGGGAAATCCCATGGACAGAGGAGCCTGGCAGGCTACAGTTCATGGGGTCACCAAACAGTCAAGATACAACTTCGCAACTAAGCAACAACAAAACAACAAGTGTCATGTAGTAACCATGATCTCCCACCTTAATTAGGTCCTTAAGGAGAGATGAGTCTCTCATTAAGGAGAATCTCATTAGAAGAGTGGAGACTGTGTGCTTCCCAGAGCATATACTCAAAATATATATCAGCAAGCCCGAATGTGGCTTCTGCACAGATTTGTTCTGTGGCTACTCAGGTAGGTACTATTGGAAGATGTGTTGAATAAAGACTAAGCTGAAAGTTTGGGGCTAGTCCTTAAACAACCATAGAGAGGAAATTCCCTGCTCACCCTAGGTGGTACACTGTCACTATGGGGACTGCAAGGAGTGTGAGTCAGAGGAAACAATTACTCAAGAAAGTTACTCAATCTCCTAACATCCGGTGGCAAAGAGAGGTGCTAAGTAACCTCAAGGAGACTCCTAGGCATGAAGCAGTCAATAGAATCGGTCAGGTGGCCTTGGCACAGAGAATTTTCCTATATGCTGCAAAGGGATCTATAGCAAAAATCACATCATAAATTAAGTTTTTATATCTTTTATATTTTTAAAATTCTTTCCCATTTATGAGTTCATTTGATTTTTTTCCCCCAAGGGAAAAAAATACAAAAAAAAAAAAAAAAATGTAAAACACATAGGTCAAATAATTACCCCCATACTTGAGATAAAGAGACAAGTATCAGGTAGTAAGTGACTGAGTTTTGCAGATAAAGGCTTCTGATCTTACCTCCTTTCTGAATGTGACCCTTTTTANAAAAAAAAAAAAAAAAAAAAAAAAAAAAACTGTAAAACACATAGGTCAAATAATTACCCCCATACTTGAGATAAAGAGACAAGTATCAGGTAGTAAGTGACTGAGTTTTGCAGATAAAGGCTTCTGATCTTACCTCCTTTCTGAATGTGACCCTTTTTAAAGAAAAGGATAATCAGTCATGCCATAGATGATTCCAAAATAAACTATTAATATTTTTAAATGAATTATCACTCTGTCATACAGAGTGAGGTAAGTCAGAAAGAGAAAAACAAATATATATTAATGCATATATGTGTGATCTAGAAAAATGGTATAGGTGATCTTACTTGCAAGGCAGAAATAGAGACACAGATGTAAAAAACAAACATATGGACACATTTGGGGGGAAAGGGGTCGGAGGAATTAGGACTGACATATATGCACTATTGATATTGTGTATAAAATATAACTAATGAGAACCTACTATATGGTACAGGGAATTTTACTCAGTGTTCTGTGGTGACCTAAACGGGAGGAAATCCAGAAAAGACAGGATAAATGTATACATATGGCTGATTCACTTTGCTATACAGTAGAAATTAACACAACATTGTAAAGCAACTATACTCCAATAAAAGTTAATTAAAAAATGAAATATCCAGGTTCCGGAAAAAAAAAAAGCATCAGTAGGGCACCAATAGGCTCCATCTAAGACAACTTCCTAGGAAATGTGAATTTGGAGAGGTATTTTGATACTGAATAATAGCAGTACTACCTTTCTGGGAAATGTAATTTCATATAAACAGCATTTTGCAAGCAGAAGGAAGTCATACATATATAGAAAACACAACACCATATACACGCTTCTGGAGTGCAAATGAAATCTCATTTGCCAAATGTCACTGTGTTAAAAGACACTTTCTTCATCGTAGCTGCTGATCGTTAAATATCTGAACGGCAGCACAATAGGACTCTTGACACACATTAACCATCTAAACCTAACAACTCTCCTGTGAGATGGGTAATTATTACAAGAATGTTCTCAGTTCACAGCGAGGAGACTGAGGTGCCCCCAGTCAGAGCCCCGCAGCCGGTGGACCGCAGAGCCATGATTCAGACCCAGGTCTTCCTGACTCCGAGCTCATGCTTTTTCCGCTGTTCTATGCCATCTCCTCAAAGCCCATAATTAAGCAAAATAATATGCTCTTCACAAATGAAAAGATCTCAAGCATAAGAGTGATGAGACAACATTCGGTTGATGGGCTTCCAAATGTGCGGCGGATCCTTTTTCTGGAAACCGCATTTGGCTTCAGGGGCCTCAAGTCCAGACAGTTTTGGTGATGTAACTCAAGGTCTCCGTGGCTGTTGGCCTTGAGTCTGAAATAGCTCTGACCCCTCCTGTCCCGGGCGTCTCCCCTGAACCACCCCCTCCCCCGCACCTCCCTCCCCCCAACTCCCACCAAACCGGCCACAGGACTTGCGAGTGGCTGAAGAGACAAGCTCCTGGGGTTGGAGACAAGGTACGTTGTGATCTCCTTCCTCATGCCAGTAACTATTTCCAGTGCTCTCACTCTCTCCAGAGCTTATTCTCAGCTCCGTANTCCCCCGCACACCCCTCCCCCCAACTCCCACCAGACCGGCCACAGGACTTGCGAGTGGCTGAAGAGACAAGCTCCTGGGGTTGGAGACAAGGTACGTTGTGATCTCCTTCCTCATGCCAGTAACTATTTCCAGTGCTCTCACTCTCTCCAGAGCTTATTCTCAGCTCCGTAGGGCTTCATGTTTGTTTGTTTTGCTTTTAGCTCTAAAAAGGACTCCTACCAGCAGTTGAAGACTTTAACAAAATTATTTGTCACTTAGAGCAATCCAGAGGGTGACTGAAAAGGAATGACGGACACTCTGCAAGGTGATGCTAGAGACCGGATTTTAAGTGTAAACTGCTGTGGTGTCTCCCCACTCTCATTCCTATCCACTTTGTTTGAGTCAAAGAGCGGCTTCCGTCAGGTCTGAAAGTCAGTCAGCAAACAGTACACCCAGGGTTCTCATCACACACACCTCAGTCTTACCTTCGAGTCCTTGTAATTCTGCAGCTGTGGTTTCTCTGCATGTAGCCATCTCCCCTCAGTCTTCCTTGGTCTAGGTCTTGTCTTCCTGGGGACCTTATCCTTTTCCTACCAAGGTTTGGTTTCTGTTAAAAGGAAGCAATAAAAAGTAGTGAAAGGGGGCAATGGAATTAAAGTCCAAAGAACTCAAGCTCTGTTTACTTCCCTTTTCCCTCACATAGATGGGGTGGCTATGGACTCTTTTTCTCATATTATAAAGCAGAGATCATGCAATACTTGCCCTACATATCTCGCAGACCTTCAGTAAGGATCAGAGGAAAAAGTAGATGAAAAAGAACTCAATAAATTAAAGGTAAATTCACTGGCCACTCACGTGATTAGAGATTGTGCTTTAATACAGCTCCCTTTAAAAGAGGGAGGTAGAACTGGAAGTGAAGTATTATATGACGTGAGGTGGTGAGGAAATGTACAGACTGTCATCGGGGCCTGGAGGAGGGAACCTGGTTGATGTCCGGGGACATGGGTGCCAGGTTCTAGAAAGAATCCAGAGAGGAAGTCAGATTTAAGCTTGGCCATGAAGGTTGAATGCTCTTTTCTGAGAAAGCAAAGGAGCAGAGGGCATTTCAGAAGACCAGCACATACAAAGAGCCTCATGTGTTAATATATATTTTGTATCCTAAGTGCCAGGGATGGGGGTGGATAACAACTACTTTGAAGCAGAAAGTGAAATAAGAAGACCTTTTTTACTTTTTTAAGGGTGAAACATACGGTATTTTACTTAATTTTTTGACTGTCTATATAGTTTGGCTTTACATTTTGTTAGAGTAACATATTGTGAAACATTTAAATTCAAATAACTAGTGTCCTTTTCCCCATTTTGTCTTTTTTTAAAACTGAGGTATAGTTTGCTTTCTAATACTGTATTAGGCCAAGAGGCATATGAAAAGGTGCTCAACATCACTAATTACTAATATTGTGCTGCGCTCAGTTGCTCAGTCATGTCCAACTCTTTATGATGCCACGGACTGTAGCCCATCATGCTCCTCTGTCCGTGGAATTTTTCAGGCAAGAATACTAGAATGGGTTGCCATTTCCTACTCTGGTTATTAATATTTAGTGAAATGCAAATCAAAACCACACTGAGGTATCACTTCATACTGGTCAGAATGGCAATCATCAAAAAAAAATCTATAAACAATAAATGCTAGAGAGGATGTGGAGAAAAGAGAACCCTGCTACACTGTTGGTGCGAATGTAAATTGATACAACCACTATGAAGAACAGTATAGAGGTTCCTTAAAAAAATTGGGGAAAAAAAAAGAAACATATTTTTAAAGTATTTCCGGGGCAGAAGGGTGAGGAAATCATGAGAAAATTTAACTGCTATTGTTATTATTATTATGAGCGATTATCACCACATGAACCTTAATAGAGACTGAATAATGACTGGTCCAGGGTTGGGTTATCCACCGCACAAAGGAAAGGTGAATCCTGGAGCAAGACTGGGAAGGGAAAGAGGCATTGGTCCTTATTTCAAGGTAAGGTGATACTCCTGAGTAGGAAAAAGCTTCCCTTCTAAGGGAGTAGAAAAGAAAATGAACCTGAGAATGCAAAATTGACCTCTGAGTCTCAAAGGAGTCTAGATAGGTTCAAGGACACTCTTCTGAATGTGCAGGGAGGATATCTTCTGACCCAGAAAGATGGTCACCAGTAGGAATGCAAAGAGGTGCTTGGAAGGGACCCCAGAAGAAGAATGCATTTGGTTGTATTATGTCTGGGCCTTTGTATTAAATAGCAGTTGTACTTTCCCAGATTCTAATCCCCTTCGGTTATCCCTGAGACACCAGCCATGTCATGGAAACCTTATCAACTGGTCTCAGCTGTACTGTGGTGAAATAAAAATGAAGCTTGTCCAAACTGGGATCATAACAATACAGAGAAAAGTGGTGAGAATAATGGTGAGCATTTATTGAGAATTTTCTATGTGCCAGGAATGAAGTGTTAGGAGCTTAAGGGAATTACCTTATTTTCTCAAAATTATAGAACCCTAGTTATTCTTATTTTACAGGGAAGAAATTTAAAGTTTAGAGTGGTTAAATAATTTGCCCAAATCACACATCTGAGATGTGGGGTTCTGTCTCTAGAGACAATTGCCTTTGCTACTACTCTTGATACTTCCCAGATGAGGCTCACAAGGGGGCTGGAGGCTTCAGTCCAAGGATGCAGTGGCCACAGCCAGCATGGAGTGGGTGGTGTCATGAGGAACTGAGATGGATCCACCATTGGGGTCTATTGCTGAATGATGGAAGGGCAGGCAATGACCCCCATAAACACTGGAAATGAGAGAAGACAAGGCCTGGGGCTTCTCTGAGAACCAGTAGAAAAATCAGGGGGCCTTAAAATAAAGACCAAGCACCTGTTCATGATAGTAAATAACATCAAGGGAGCAAACTGCAGCCTAACCTATGTGCCTGTCTTTTATATCTATAAGACAGTGAAGACTCAGGGACATTCAGGTTATTATTACATGATAATGAGTAAGTGAATAAAGAAAAAGAGGAGAATATTAAGCAATGATGAACTGGCCCATAATCAAATTTCAAACTTGAAAATTTCTATGAAAAGACTCTATTCTATATAGGTCTAAACAAATTTCACACTGAGAGCATGCTGTTTTCAGAGCTCTTTGACTTTATCTGCTATTCTATTATCAACTCCACTGTTACTAATGGATTTTCTAGCTGAACTCAATACTTGGTGGTGTGAGGAAGAAACTGGTGGCAGCATCAGAAATTCCCTTAAAGGTAAATGACAACAAGGTCTACCTTAGGGGCCTCTTAGTTATGACACTGCCTTCCAGACCAGTCCCGAGGGGCCCTAGGTGTCTCAGCCAAGGAGTCTTACTCTCTCATGGTGAAGCTTCTCCCTTTCCACCATCCCTGTAGAAAGTTCCACTGTTCACAGATGAATCCACCATTCGACCGTCTGCAAATCAGGCAACACAGCTGAATGTTAAGAGTGCCACCACTCAAACTGTGAGAATGCAGATCATCAGCAAAAGAAGCATCTGGAAGCTTATTAGAAATGCAGACTGTCAGGCCCCACCCAAGACATGATGAATCGGAATCTCCACTTTAACAAGATCTCAGGTAATTCGTGTGCATGTTAAAATTAAGAAGCAGAACTCAAGATTGCCTGAGACCTTTAGAGACTTCCCTGGTGGTCCATTGGCTAACACTTCATGCTCCCAATGTAGGGAGTCCGGGTTCGATCCCTGGTCAGGGAACTAGGTCCCACATGCTGCAACTGAGAGAGTTAATTCCTAGGTAGGTTGACAAGAAGTCTGGGGTCCCTGAGAAAAAGAAAGGGGTCTGGGGCTCTCAAGGAGCAGAAAAGGACAAACTTTTTTCTACATTCCTTAGTCTTAGTCACATAATTTTTTTTTGTTTTTCTTTAAGCCCAGAGCTGATGATTACACAACAAAACGACTCATCTTAAACTCTGTAGATCCTCTGGAGAAGGAAATGGCAACCCACTCCAGTATTCTTGCCTGGAAAATCCGATGGATGGAAGAGCCTGGTAGGCTACGGTCTGTGGGGTCTCAAAGAGCTGGACAAGACTGAGCGACTTCACTTTCACCTTCACCTTCAAGGCTTCTATCACCTTCACCTTCAAGGATTATATAACAACAATGTATCCTGCTTGAGGACTGTTTCTCCTTCTTAGGAACCTTCTGACTAATCCTAATATCTTTGGGAGTGAGTCTGGTAAGATCTTTCTATTATTAGTTCAAATCCTGTCATCCTAAAGTGTAAACTGTGTGAGTGGGTCTGGTAAGACCTTTACAACCTTGAGACATTCTTTTGATTTACTGTAATAACCAATTGAAAAAGTATATAGCTCCCTTGCTAAGACTAGTGAGAGGGGCACTTTGTCTGCCTTCTGATGTCTATGTCAGAAGCTTTTTACGTCCTTCTGCCACACAAAAGCTCTGACTAATCAAGCCTGGCCCCTGATCTTGAAGCTGAATTTTCTTTGGAGGTCACGAATCTGACATCATTCACCATAAGCTATCACAACTGAAGATCCTGTATGCTGCAACAAAGATCAAAGATCCCACACGCAGCAACTAAGAGCCAATGCAGCCAAATAAAGAAAGAAAGAAAAAACATTGCTTGCCATCTTTATCAGACACCACATAGGATATAGTATCCATGCTATATTAACTCCAGTAAGAGTTGGTGCCTCCCAATCAATTAATGAATCTATTAGCTATTCACTTCTTCATGTGTCCCTGACTCCGCTAAGCACTGCTGGTGAAATAAACAAAATCCCCCTATAGTCCATGGGGTTGCAAGGAATCAGACTCCGCTGAGTGACTTTCATGTTTAAGTGCCCTAATCTTTTGCACTGAGGCTTCTCCCAGGAATCATCTGACCTGCCTGTGAAGTTCCGTGCGTGCTGGAGGCTCAATTCTCTGCTTGGGATATTCTTCCAAATATCCTTCATTTAGGAGACACCTACACATCCTTTGTATTTCGCTTCCAAGGTGACATCCTTTTCCAAATTATTTCCCCAACTGTTACAGAATATATAGAGTTCCCTGTGCTACAGAGTAGGTCCTTGTTGGCTATCCATTTTAAATATAACAGTGTGTAACATGTCAATCCCCAACTCCCTAACTATCTCTTCCCCCACCTTTCCCCCTGCCCCCCTCCCGTAGCTCTAAGTGTTGTTCTCTAAGCCTGTGAGTCTGTTTTGCAATCTGAAAAATAATAAACACATGTATATGTATAACAGAATCACTTTGTTGTACAGCTGAAACTAACCCAACATTGTTAATTGATTATATTCCAAAATAAAATAAAAAGTTAAAAAACAAATGTGACATCCTTTAGGAAGCTTCTTCCCTTCCCAAGACTGAGTAGGACCTTCCCATCTCTGTGTTCTGACTTTGTGTTTGTCTCTGTCTTTGATCTTATCTGGTTGATTGTTAATCTTTGCTTGCCTGTCTCTCCCACCTGATTATCACTTTTTCTAAGACAGAGTCTTGTCTTCTAACACAGGAATAGAACCAGTTATGTTTCATTCATGCCTATATTTTCAGTGTTCTGCAAATACCTGGCACAAAATAGACCAGGGCTTCCCAATCCCTTCGAACTTATCATCATATCCAACCATATGTCACTCAAAAATCCATATGCCTGCGCTTCCTCTCCCAACTCCTGTTTCCATAATTCTAGGATAGGAACCAGGTTTCCATATCTTTCAAATGCTCCACAGATAATTCTGATATGCAACCAAGATTTAGAAACAGTGCAGTAAGCCCCTTGTACCATTTGTTAGTAAAGGAATTATTCATCCTCTACCCCTAGGCAGGATCCATTGCTTTTCTAGATAAACCTGAGATATCTCCCTGACATACTCTGATTGGTTGAATTGCCTTGGTCCTTTCTGGCCAGATATCAGTTCAGTTCAGGCCTTCAGTCCTGTCTGACTCTCTGCAACAGCATGGACTGCAGCACACCAGGCCTCCGTGTCCATCACCAACTCCCAGAGCTTACTCAAACTCAAGTTCATCGAGTCGGTAATGCCATCCAACAATCTCTTCTCTGTTGTCCCCTTTTCGTCCTGCTTTCAATCTTTCACAGAATCAGGATCTTTTCCAAGGAGTCAGTTCTTTGCATCAGGTGGCCAAAGTATTGGAGTTTCAGCTTCAGCATCAGTCCTTCCAATGAATTATTCAGGACTGATTTCCTTTAGGATGGACTGGTTGGATCTCCTTGCTGTCCAAGGGACTCACAAGACTCTTCTCCAACACCACAGATCAGAAGCATCAATTCTTCAGTGCTCAGCATGCTTTACAGTCCAACTCTCACATCCATGCCTGACTACTGGAAAAACCATAGCTTTGACTATATGGACCTTTGTCAGCAAAATAATGTCTCTTCTTTTTAATATGTTGTTTAGGTTGGTCATAGCTTTTCTTCCAAGGAGCAAACTTTTTTTAATTTCATGGCTGCAGTCACCATTTGCAGGGATTTTGGAGACCAGGAAAATAAAGTCTCTCACTGTTTCCACATCTATTTGCCATGAAGTAATGGGGCTGGATGCCATGATGTTCATTTCCTGAATGTTGAGCTTTAAGCCAACTTTTTCATTCTCCTCTTTCACTTTCATCAAGAGGCTTTTGAGTTCCTCTTCACTTTCTGCCTTAAGGGTGGTGTTATCTGCATATCTGAGGTTATTGATATTTCTCCCGGCAATCTTGATTCCAGCTTATGCGTTTTCCAGCCCAGTGTTTCTCATGATGTACTCTGCATATAAGTTAAATAAGTAGGGTGACAATATACAGCCTTGACGTACTCCTTTCCCAATTTAGGACCAGTTCTGTTTCCCCATGTCTGGTTCTAACTGTTGCTTCTTGATCAGGAGGGAGGTAAGTTGGTCTGGTATTCCCATCTCTTGAAGAATTTTCCACAGTTCGTTGTGATCCACACAGTTAAAAGCATTGGCATAATCAATAAAGAAGAAATAAATGTTTTTCAGGAATTCTCTTGCTTTCTTTATGATGTAATGGATATTGGCAATTCGATTTCTGGTTCCTCTGCCTTTTCTAAATCCAGCTTGAACATCTGGAAGTTCACAGTTCATGTACTGTTNGATTTCTTTGGAAGGAATGATGCTAAAGCTGAAACTCCAGTACTTTGGCCACCTCATGCAAAGAGTTGACTCATTGGAAAAGACTCTGATGCTGGGAGGGATTGGGGGCAGGAGGAGAAGGGGATGACAGAGGATGAGATGGCTGGATGGCATCACTGGCTCAATGGGCTTGAGTCTGAGTGAACTCCGGGAGTTGGTGATGCACAAGGAAGCCTGGCGTGCTGCAATTCATGGGGTCACAAAGAGTTGGACATGAGTGAGCGACTGAACTGAACTGAACTGAAGCAGAAAACATTCCCTTTTGGCTCTTGGATATACTCTTAGACTCTTTACAGGAGATTTCCCTCACAAAATTAGGTTTTACTTATACAGATATATTCTGAGAATGTATTGTGGCTCTAAAACTTTATGGGTAACAAAAAGAAGACAAGAAGGAAATCAAAGTTATCTATGACTACTTAAATGGTTTAACTGCATAAAATCAGGAGATACTATTTAATGTTGGGGGACTAATCTGAATAATGGATATCAACACACTTAATCCAACATATATGCATTGAGCATACTGTTTTGAATATAGTAAGGGCTAATATCTATTTGGAGAAAATAAAATAGAATAGATTGAAATGTGTAGATTTCAATTATCCTTGCTGAGGCTGTTCATACTTTTAGCAAGAGCTATTCTGCCTCCGCTTACAAATGTAATGAAAAATAATTTGTTCCTTAAAGTAGAAATAAAATTGACTATAAAAAATCAAACTCGGTGCTATTATTTCTCACTCCTAATAGAGCTGTGCTTATAAACTGTAAAGGGCTGTCTTCTTTCTAATCTGAGGGGAAGTTCCAGCCCACCAAATGGAAAATAATGCTATAATCAATAGAAGCCAAGGAGTTAAGAAGCTAGGTAGGAAATTGTGCTTTTCTTATTACCTGCAATGCATGGTTGGGATCATTCAAAATAATGCCTGGAAATCTTCTACTTAAACAATCAGAAGGTAGATTGGGAGTTTATGCCTTTTGACCAGGTCCACAACCCACATCTGCAACAGTGAATTTTAATTAGGTATTCCAGAGAAGAGTTCCTATGCTGGTATTAAATCAGAAAAAAAGCAGTTCCACATTGCATTACCCATCATTCTGATATAAATGAAAATAGAATTGACTTAGAGTAGGAAACTACTTTATAGAAATGAGTGAGCTTCTACATAACCAGTCTATCAGCCACAAGGTTCAGGCCAGTTATTATAAACATATATGTGATAAATGAATAACAATTTTATTTCTAAAGTACTATTTCCATAGCACTAATAAGGCAATGGTTTCCCTTGAACCATCTATGATTCCAATGCATTGCTTTTATTTTTGGTAAGATTAGGATAATATTAAAGAAGCCATTAAGGGTATAAATATATATCATCTTACCTAAAGTCTTGACTAGTTCCATTATACATTATATGTCTTTGTGACCTGCTTCCTGCTTTAAGTTTCTTTTGTGCCTTCCCAAGCAAGACCCTAATGCTGGGAAAGATTGAAGGCGGGAGAAGAAGGGGATGACAGGGGATGAGATGGTTTGATGGCATCACCAACTCAATGGACACGAGTTTGAGTAAACTCCGGGAGTTGGTGGTGGACTGGGAGGCCTAGGTGCTGCAGTGCTTGGGGTTACAAAGAGTTGGACATGACTGAGCAAATGAACTGAACTGAACTGAACTGAAGCAAGCTATAATTGACCTTGAGTCAAGGATATAATTGACCCTGAGTCAAGAATATAATTCAGATATATGTAAAGTTTCTTCTTAGAATGTATCAGAAATATTTCTGCCAATGAAGATTGAAAATCATGTATATTTTTAAGTATTAAAGATAAATATCGGGAAAATTTCATACTTTTTGAGTAATTACTATGTCCCAAACATTCTTTTTTTTTTACTTATATTCTCTCCATGAATGCTCAGTCTTGCAAGTAAACTTTATTATCTTAGTTTGATAAATGAGAAAAGGGAAACTGTGAGAAAATGCGGAAAAAACCAAGGGAAGAAAAATAACATTTGTGATCGAGTGAGTACTAATATGAGGTACACTTCGTATTTATTAATTCATTTAAACTTCATATACTCTTCCCCTTGTTACAGTTACAAAAACTAATGTTGGGAAATGTTAAATAATTTGCACAATATCATACATCCAGAAATTAATCAGATCTCATGTGGATCTAATTTCTTGTATTTTCCCCAAGTATACCAGAGTATTTTGGCACAAAATTCTTTATGTGTAGCTTCTAGCAGAGGTACTGAAGAATTAAGATGGTTCCCTGCCACCTTAAGAGAGGAAGATTGCTACTTATAAAACTGTTGTGTTCCCCAGGAGAGAAGGGCATCTTGGAACATTTCCAGAATTAAATTTATCCATAATTAAATAAATTAAATTATTAAAAGTAAATATTAGAAGTATCTTCCTTGGCTCAACTGCATGTCCCAAAATAGGACCAGTTACTAAATCTACTCTACTACACTTTCTCTTCTTTCTTTCTTTTTTCTAAAAGAAACTTAGAAACTTATTGAACACTTATTGCTTCACTATAATTTCTTTTTAACTCTTCTATTTCTTGTTCTAAACTGCTGCTGCTGCTAAGTCGCTTCAGTCATGCCCAACTCTGTGTGACACCATAGACGGCCTTCCACCAGGCTCCCCTGTCCCTGGGATTCTCCAGGCAAGAACAATGGAGTGGGTTGCCATTTCCTTCTCCAATGCATGAAACTGAAAAGTGAAAGTGAAGTCGCTCAGTTGTGTCCAACTTAGCAACCTCACGCACTGCAGCCTACTGGGCTCCTCTGTCCATGGGATTTTCCAGGCAAGAGTACTGGAGTGGGGTGCCATTGCCTTTTCCTAGGAGTTCCTTAAAAGCAGATATAGGCCTTGATATAGGCCAGGTCGGAGAAGGCAATGGCACCCCACTTCAGTTACTCTTGTCTGGAAAATCCCACGGACGGAGGAGCCTGGTGGGCTGCAGTCCATGGGGTCGCTAAGAGTCAGATACGACTGAGCCACTTCACTTTCACTTTTCACTTTCATGCCTTGGAGAGGGAAATGGCACCCCACTCCAGTGTTCTTGCCTGGAGAATCCCAGGGACGGCAGAGCCTAGTGGGAGTCGCACAGAGTCTGACACAACTGAAGTGACTTAGCAACAGCAGCATAGGCCAGGTATCTAATTCCTGGCATTTAGTAGGTATTCAATAAAAATTGAAAGGATGACTGACTAAATACAAAGAAATTAATTAATCAACAAACATATGAAGCGACAGGGTATCAAACCAGACTCATCCCGACCCAGGGATTGAATCCAGGTCTCCCACATTCCAGGCAGATGCTTTAACCTCTGAGCCAGCAGGGAAGCCCTGACTCATACTTAGTTCTAGCAAACCTCAGAATACTCTAGACTATGGCCTTCACACTGAATGTTATGTGATGCCACCAGGCTGCTTCCAGTTGTAGACTTCTCCTGGCAGGTCCTCAGCCAGGATTCAGATAATTGAGTGTTACCCACTCCTATTCCATGACCATTCTAGATGTTCAGATCTGAATCTCCAATAGCTGAACATAATACAGCCACTCTGATTATTTGGTTCTCTATCATATATTTCTCCCACTTCTCCTTCATCCCTCTGTTCCAAATGCATTTTATTTTGATGTTGCAAAAATACTTAATGTAGGCTTTCCTTCTGCTCACTAGACTTATCAGAGACAATGTGCAGTGGTTAACAGCATGAGTTTCAGATCAGACTGAGTGGCTTCAAGGCAGACAGTCAAGGCAAGCAATTTATTTATTAGCATGTGACCTTTACAAAACTCCTTAGTATGTTCAAGTTTCAGGTTCTTATGAGTAAATAGGGATAAGAGAAGTACCTACCTCAGGGAGTCATCATGGACATTATTTAAGATAATTTAGATGAACCAAATGTGAACACGGTTCCTGACACACTATTTTTTTAATAATGGAATGAGACTGAGAAAATGTCTTTTCATTTGGCTTTTCAATTTATAGGAATTAAAACCAAGGGAAAAGAGAAATTTATTTTACTCTTTAGGAAAGGAAAACTGACCCTTGAACATTTGTGTTAGGGGCGCTAACCCTCTTCACCGATGCAAACCTGCGTATAACTTAACAGTCAGCGCTTCTCATCCACAGTTCCTCTGTATCTGCAGTTCTGCATCCACAGATTCAACCAACTGCAGATCATGTAAAATGATCATATTTACTATTGAAAAATCCATGTATAAGTGGACCCACACAGTTCAAACTTGTGTTGTTCAAGAGACAACTATGTTAACTGAATAGTTGCAAGGACAAGAATATCTATGGTTTGGCTCAGTTTCAGATCATGAGCCCATCCTGGCCATGAGGATGACATGTTTCGGTGGTTAACCTGGGTCATATGGGGCTTCCCTGGAGGCTCGGATGGTAAAGCATCTGCCTGCAATGTGGGAGACCTGGGTTTGATCCCTGGGTCAGGAAGATCCCCTGGAGAAGGAAATGGCAACCCACTCCAGTATTCTCGCCTGGAAATTTCCATGGACGGAAGAGCCTGGTGGGCTATGGTCCATGGGGTTGCAAAGAGTTGGACAGGACTAAGCAACTTCACTTTTACTTTCTTTCTAGGTCATATGACCTCCCTCAGGGGGCTGGGATGAGTGAGGGGGTAAAAAATGGGAGTACTGCCTTATCTGAACCACATGGATTGAGAGTAGGCAGGGTGATGCTACCAGAATGAACTTTACAGGCTACACTGTGAATCCCTAAAGGACCAAGCCAACCATGGATGACCAACACAGGATGATACTACTAACCAAGAGAAGTGAAAGCTCCTCCAAATGCTTGTTTTCTCCTAAATTAAAATACAGAGATACAAAAGAGAAACAGCCAAATTCAAAGCCTATTCTGATTTAATTTAATTTGGAAACACAAAGGAATTTTTTTGCTCAAAAGGCCACAAAGTTGAGTTTAAGCACTGCAAGTGAAATGGACATCAGTAGATATCCCAGTAGGTTAATCAGGGATTCAGTAGTTTGGCTAAGAGAATGTCTTTGTAAAAATTCTTTCTATCCTTCTTGTAAATTACTTAAATGCTTACTTTAAACTTTCCACTTTGCCTACAGAGACACAGTCTTGAAAAGCATAGCTCCCTAAATTTAAACTGTTCACTTACTCCTAGGGGAGGTATACAATATAAGACAAAAGTTATACAAATAAAATGATAAATTTTCCTATCTGTCTGTCCTGTTATAATTAATTAAAATCTTAAGTATTTTCTTCTCTCAGGAAAGAATAAGCAATAATAACAAAATTTAGAAAGACATAAATTGACTATACTTCCTAATGTAGCTTTGTTTCAGAAACTTCTGTAAAAGTCCAATTGATGACGAGCTTCAGATATTACTTAAATCAGGCCATTTACCCATGAGTGTGTGTGTGAGTGTATATGTATTTGTTTCCTTTTTTCTTTTCCCTTACATTTCATAAGAAATTTCCTCTCTCTATGGTCATCTATCACTCAAGTCATCAAACAATGATGAATGAACATGATATTCAGACAATGTAACTTTGTTTCTTAAATAGAATGTCAGATGAACCAGTAAATTTTTAAAATATTCACACATACAAAAGAGCAAATATGGAAGGTAATTATGGGGTCACAGAAAATCTGTTTTCTTTCAACTTTTTGTTTTTAAATGAAACATACATTTTTAGGTTATGAATTAAAGTTGTTTGAAAATGTTGGGAAGATCATTAAAGAGAATATGAAATATGAAAATCTCCAGTAATAATGAACACAATTAAATAAATGGTCTTTCAATTTCTCAATTGCTAAAGTTAAGCACTGTGTACCAGGATTTAAAATGAATCAGAAAACTATAGAAACTGACACTTAGTCACACATGCAAAGAAATCTCATTTAATTCTATTGTGTTCTTAAAATACAAATATTCAAGTGGGCAGTGCATCAGATAAGTACACTGAAACATAGATTTGTTTATGGCCACCAGAACTAAATGAAATTTTAGAGGAATAGAAGACAAGAAATGAAAACCTGGATTCAATCAGAGATGTTCCAGTTCTGGGTTAGGCCTATTTTCTCTGGAAGTTCTACAAACTTACAGCTAACATTAATTCAAAAATGTATCAAATGAAACAATGTATCACTAAAAGAAAACATCACTGGATATTGTAGACTACCTTTGGAAAAATGTTTTACAAAAACATACCTTAATCATTTAACTTGGCCAAGTCCATTATTAAACAAAAATGTATCTATGTCTCTCAACAAAAGTTGACTAATACTGGTAACATTATATTCATATTGACATCTTTCTAGTTTCAAAAGAAAATACTATCATCATGAGTTTACTTTCTTGGAAAAGGTTTTATCATTAGGTCGTAATGACCAGTTGCCATTTTATTCCTTTATTAAAGTTTCATTTAATATAGTGTATATAATATTAAGCCTCCATGCTCAGTTGCTCAGTTGCATCTGACTCTTGTAGCCCTATGGACTGTAGCCTGCCAGGTTCCTCTGTCCTTGGAATTTTCCAGCCAAGAATACTAGAATGGGTTACCATGCCCTCCTCCAGGGAATCTTCCTGATCCAGAGATCAAACCTGTGTCTCCTGTGACTTCTGCATTGCAAGGAGATTCTTTATCACTGAGCCACTGGGGAAGCCCATATAATATTATTGTGGTCATATGGTAATTCTGTTTCCATTTTTTTAAGGAATCTCCACACTGTTCTCCACTAGTTTGCATTCCCACCAACAGTGTAAGAGGGTTCCCTTTTCTTCACACCCTCTCCAGCATTTATTGTTTGTGGACTTTTTGATAACAGCCATTCTTACTGGTGTGAGATGATACCTCATTATGGTTTTGATTTGCGTTTCTCTGATAATGAGTGATACTGGGCATTTTTTCACGTGTTTGTTAGCCATCTATATGTCTTCTTTGGAGGAATATCTGTTTAGTTCTTTGGCCTATTTTTTGATTGGGTCATTTATTTTTCTGATGTTGAATTGCATGAGCTGCTTGTATATTTTTGAGATTAATTCTTTGTCAGTTGCTTTGTTTGCTATTATTTTCTCCCATTCTGAAGGCTGTCTTTTCACTTTGCTTATAGTTTCCTTCGTTGTGCAAAAGTTTTTAAGTTTAATTAGGTAGGTCCCATTTGTTTATTTTTGCTTTTATTTCTGGCCTGGCATGCTGCAATTCATGGGGTCGCAAAGAGTCGGACACGACTGAGTGATTAAACTGAACTGAACTGGGAGGTGGGTCACGGAGGATCTTGCTGTGATTTACATCAGAGAGTGTTCTGCTTATATTTTCCTCTAGGAATTCTATAGTTTCTGGACTTACATTTAGATCTTTATCCATTTTGAGTTTATTTTTGTGTATGGTGTTAGAAAGTGTCCTAGTTTCATTCTTTTACAGGTGGTTGACCAGTTTTCCCAGCACCACTTCTTAAAGAGATGTCTTTTTTCCATTTTATATTTTTGCCCCCTTTGTCAAAGATAAGGTGTCCATAGGTGCATGGATTTATCTCTGGGCTTTCTATTTTGTTCCATTGATCTGTATTTCTATCTTTGTGCCAGTACCATACTGCATGACTATACTCTAACACCAGAAAGATATAGCTTAAAAAAAAACCTCCAGTATTTTCTGCAATGAGATTAAAGTGTCAATGAACATGTAACCAGGTAATCACTCTCCTGTGCATGTTACCCTGTACAAGCTTTTACGATTATACTTGTCATACTATACTGTAATTGTGCAATGTCAGTCTACACAAAGAGACTCTGACTCACTGGGATCTAAAGCCATGTTATACTCATTTTCATACTCAGCGGCAGATGACATCTTTCCCTGCTTGTCTTTGCTGAGTCACTGCACTTGTCTCCTGTGTGTTCATGCTAAGTCACTTCAGTTGTGTCCAACTTTTTGCAACACTATGGATTGAAGCCCACTAGGCTTCTCTGTCTATGGGATTCTCCAGGCAAGAATACTGGAGTGGGTTGCCATGCCCTCCTCCAGTTTCTGTGAATCTTGGCTGCTAAGGGCCTGTAGTTGTCTTTCTCCAGAGAATTGTGTTTGACTGATAGAAACCCAGAAATGCCTATGAGCAGTGCCCTCATCAAATGATTGGATGATTCAAAGGTACAAAAGCTCAGTCCTTTGACTCAAGGTAGGACAAATCTCTGCTGTCATTCAGACTCCAGAGCTCTCCTGGAGGTCAGGCTGAAACTTGACTTAGCCAAACCTACATCGCTGCTAAGTTTCTTCCCCTGTCCTAATCTGCTTCCTTCACTTCCTTATAGGCTTCTCCTCAAACACTTCATTGGTAAACCACTTACACAAGGGCTCCCATCTCAGGCTGTGCTTTTAGGAAATCTGACCTAAAACGTGGCTCAAAGTGTACTGACTTTTACGACAAACTGACTTTTTCTCTATTAGACTCTGAAACCTACCAGTACAGAAATGATGACATTCTTTTCATATCCAATACTTAATTCAGGGCCTGATGGATAATAAACACTTGAAAAGAAAAGTTTGTAAATTTGAATTAAAAGTAAACATATTTACTTCATTTCTTATTCTCATCTTATAATAAACAGATAAGTCCTAGGAAAAGAAAGAGATGTGTCTAAGGATCATCAATGCCATTATCATTTAATACCAGTGTTTCGCTAAGACTAAGGAAATATGAATTGTTGGTAGAAATAGTAAATTCCGAAGTAAGTGGGGGGGCAGGGAAGAAGCCCCTCTGCCAAATTCTATCCCTTCAGTAATTCAGATAATTAAACAATGGCACCTCATCAACTGAACAGATTCATTAATAGTAGCTAATGATTATATATTAAAACAACATTTTCTTTTTTTTTTAAGCTTCCTCTGAGAATATTTTCCATTTCTCACTTTCATTCAACTCCCATATTAATCCATCATTAAACTGACAAATATCAAGCCAATTCTAAAAAATAGAGATAGGGCATTTTTTGATTGTTGTACGATGCATCACCAGAGATGAAAACAAATGCGGGGCTCTGGTCTCTGCTGTATCCTGCACAGATGACCCTATTTCTCTTCACTAAGGAAGATGGATGAGATTCCACCAAACGAATCAGAAAGTTCATCTAGGAGGACAAGAACTCCCACATTAACCAAAATCTTGTGAATATATCTAAATGAATCTGAAGGTAGAAGTCTTTTTTTGTTGTTGTTAAGGCATTTCATTTCTTTCTTTCTTTTTTTTTTTGAAGCACATTATTAAAGAGGATTAAAAATGCTTTCTATGTATGTCTGATAAGACTAGTTTTTCACCATGTCTCAAATTTGCTGACACTGCATAAGTCCAAGTAGAAACATAATCAGAGAGTACACAATGGAATTAATGTCTTAAATACAGTTACTTTACTTTTATACCCATTCTTTTTAGTGATATTTAAACACTGAGCTGTTGGAAATAAGGATTTTTATTTTAAAGGTGAAATATTAACTGCTCATGTACACCTCTTAATCTCTATGTACACAGTATCCTTTAGTGACAGTTTTCAGGTTTATGAAAGCAATAGACATTTCAAAGAGGCTTCTTAAGTATAATACTGCTTTGTGTTATAACACAAAATACTTTTGTTGGTGTGACATACTTGATTTTGCTTAACTTTTCTTCTTCTTCCAGTTTATTAAAAAATCTTTTTTTATATATCCTTGTACTAATCTTTTTTAGTTGAGAGCTTGTTATTGCTATTAGTTTTAGTATAATGCTATATTTGTTTTTTTTTTCTTTTTAAAATGTTTTTATTTATTTTTTAAAATTTATTTATTTTAGTTGGTGGCTAATTACTTTACAATATTGTAGTGGTTTTTGCCATACATTGATATGAATCAGCCACGGGTTTACATGATGTTCCCTATCCTATGCCTTCCTCCCATCTCCCTCCCCATCCCATCCCTCTGGATCATCCCAGTGCACCAGCCCTGAGCACCGTGTCTCATGCATCGAACCTGGACTGGCGATCTATTTCATATGATAATATACATGTTTAAATGCTATTCTCTCAGATCTTCCCACCCTAGAGTCCAGAAGAATGTTCTATACATCTGTGTCTCTTTTGTTGTCTCACATATAGGGTTATTATTACCATCTTTCTAAATTCCATATATATGTGTTAGCATACTATTTTGGTATTTTTCTTTCTGGCTTACTTCACTCTGTATAATAGGCTCCAGTTTCATCCACCTCATTAGAAGTGATTCAAATGTATTCTTTTTAATGGCTGAGTAGTATTCCGCTGTGTATATGTACCACAGCTTTCTTATCTATTTGTCTGCTGATGGACATCTAGGCTGCTTTCATGTCCTTAATTTATTTTTTAATTGAAGGAAAATTCCTTTACAATGTTGTATCAGTTTCTGAAGCCAGAAGTTTCTTGATCAGTGTTGCTGCTCCAGCACTTGTCTTACTAACAAAGTAGCAGGATTTCTATTGGCAGAAAATGGAGGGATACATTCAATATTCTACTTTTAATTCATGTTACTAACTGATCATCTCAAAGTTTGGTCAAGACAGTGTAAAAAAAGGGACTCTTCATAAATATACTTTGTTTAGAGGTAGCAAAAGCCTTCTGTCGAGAAAAGGCTTATTATATTCCTGTTACTCAAAATTGTGTCAAAAACTTGCCTCAGATAGGTAAGATCCACCTCTCAACCCAAATTCCTACTGTCTCGAAATGGATTAACCATTCAGGAATATTAGTATTTGGTCAGTTCCTCTGGGAAACTCCAGTCATCAGCTGTATCTCAACGACAGAGTTATGACCCAAACAAATGAGGCTGGGAGTGAAGGGGAACAGGAATTCTAAAGAAAACTGGCCTTTCTAAAACTATGTTGCATAGTAGTGGTGAGAGTAGGAACCCTTGTCTTGTTCCTGACTTTAGAGGAAATGCTTTCAATTTTTCACCATTGAGGATAATGTTTGCTGTGGGTTTATCATATATGGTTTTTATTATGTTGAAGTATGTTCCTTCTATGCTTGATTTCTAGAGAGTTTTTATTATAAATGGATGTTGAATTTTGTCAAAGGCTATCTCTATTGAGATAATCATATGGTTTTTATCTTTCAATTTGTTAATGGGGTGTATCACGTTAATTGATTTGTGAATACTGAAGAATCCTTGCATCCCTGGAATAAAGCCCACTTGGTCATGATGTATGATCTTTTTAATATGTTGTTGGATTCTGTTTGCTAGAATTTTGTTGAGGATTTTTGTGTCTATGTCCATCAGTGATATTGGCCAGTAGTTTTCTTTCTTTCTTTCTTTCTTTTTTTTTTTTTTTTTGTGGCATCTTTGTCTCGTTTTGGTATTAGGGTGACAGTGGCCTCATAGAATGAGTTTATCAGTTTACCTTCCTCCAAAATTTTCTGAAAGAGTTTGAGTAGGATAGATGTTAGCTCTTCTCTAAATTTTTGGTAGAATTCACCTGTGAAGCTATCTGGTCAGATCACAGTTTTGATTTCTGTGCTTGTGATGGGTTTGTTAAGATTTTCTGTTTCTTACTGGTTCAGTTTTGGAAGGTTATACTTTTCTAAGGATTTGTCCATTTCTTCTAAGTTGTCCATTTTATTGGCATATAGTTGCTGACAGTAGTCTCTTATGATCCTTTGTATTTCCGTGTTGTCTGTTGTGATTTCTCCATTTTTATTTCTAATTCTGTTGATTTGATTCTTCTCCCTTTTTTTCTTGATGAGTCTGGCTAATGGTCTGTCTATTTCATTTATCTTCTCATACAACTAGCTTTTAGTTTTGCTGATTTTTGCTGTAGCCTCCTTTGTTTCTCTTTCATTTATTTTGCACTAATTTTTATGATTTCTTTCTTTCTACTATCCCTGGGATTTCTTCTTTTTCTAGTTGCTTTAGCTGTATTTATTTTATTTTTCTCTTGTTTCTTGAGGTAAGCTTGTATTGCTATGAACCTTCCCCTTAGCACTGCTTTTACTGAATCCCATAAGTTTTGGCTTGTTGTGTTTTCATTTTCATCCATTTCTATGCATGTTTTTATTTCTTTTTTGATTTCTTCAGTGATTTGTTGGTTATTCAGAAGTGTGCTGTTTAGCATCCATATGTTTGTATTTTTAGTAGTTTTTTTTTTTCCTGTAGCTGATATCTAATCTTACCACATTATGATCAGAAAAGATGCTTTCAAATTTTTTGAATTTACCAAGACTAGATTTATGGCCCAGGATGTGATCTATCCTGGAGAATGTTCTGTATGCACTTGAGAGAAAGGTGAAATTCATTGTTTTAGGGTGAAATGTCTTATAGATATCAATTAGGTCTAACTAGTCCACTGTATCATTTAAAGCTTGTGTTTCCTTGCTAATTTTCTGTTTAGTTGATCTATCCATAGGTGTGAGTGGGGTATTAAAGTCTCCCACTATTATTGTGTTACTGTTAATTTTCCCTTTCATACTTTGTTAGCATTTGCCTTACATATAGTAGTGCTCCTATGTTGGGTGTATATATATTAATAATTGTTATATCTTCTTCTTGGATTGATCCTTTGATCATATTGTAGTCTCCTTCTTTGTCTCTTTTCACAGCCTTTATTTCAAAGTCTATTTTATCTGATATGAGTATCGCTACTCCATTTCTTTTGGTCTCTATTTGCGTGAAATATCTTTTTCCAGCCCTTCACTTTCAGTCTGTATGTGTTCCTTGTTTTGAGGTGGGTCTCTTGTAGACAGTATATATAGGGGTTTTGTTTTTGTATCCATTCAGCCAGTTTTTGTTTTGCTTGGGTCATTCAACCCATTTACATTTAAGGTAATTATTGATAAGTATGATCTTGTTGCCATTTACTTTGTTGTTTTGAGTTTGAGTTTATAAATCTTTTCTNCTTGTAGACAGTATATATAGGGGTTTTGTTTTTGTATCCATTCAGCCAGTTTTTGTTTTGCTTGGGTCATTCAACCCATTTACATTTAAGGTAATTATTGATAAGTATGATCTTGTTGCCATTTACTTTGTTGTTTTGAGTTTGAGTTTATAAATCTTTTCTGTGTTTCCTGTCTAGAGAAGACCCTCTAGCATTTGTTGAAGAGTTGGTTTGGTGGTGCTGAATTCTGTCAGCTTTTGCTTGTCTGTAAAGCTTTTGATTTCTCCTTCANGCTCCTGCAGCTCAATTCCAGAAAAATAAATGACCCAATCAAAAAATGGGCCCAAGAACTAAACAGACATTTCTCCAAAGAAGGCATACAGATAGCTAATAAACACATGAAAAGATGCTCAACATCACTCATTATCAGAGAAATCCAAATCAAAACCACAGTGAGGTACCATCTCACACTGGTCAGAATGGCTGCTATCAAAAAGTCTACAAATAATAAATGCTGGAGAGAGTGCAGAGAAAAGCGAACCCTCTTACACTGTTGGTGGGAATGCAAACTAGTACAACCACTATGGAGAACTGTGGAAATTCCTTAAAAAACCGGAAATAGACCTTCCATACAATCCAGCAATCCCACTGCTGGGCATACACACTGAGGAAATCAGAATTGAAAGAGACATGTGTACCCCAATGTTCATCACAACACTGTTTACAACAGCCAGGACATGGAAGCAACCTAGACGTCCATTGGCATGTGAAAATGTGGTACATATACACAATGGAATGTTATTCAGCTATTAAAAAGAATGCATTTGAATCAGTTCTAATAAGGTGGACGAAACTGGAGCCTATTATACAGAGTGAAGTGAGTCAGAAAGAAAAACACCAATACAGTATATTAATGTATATATATGGAATTTAGAAAGATGGTAACGATGACCCTATATATGAGACAGCAAAAGAGACACAGATGTAAAGAACAGACTTTTGGACTCTGTGGGAGAAGGCAAGGGTGGGATGATTTAAGAGAATAGCATTGAAACATGTATATTACCATATGTGAAATAGATTGCTAGTTCAGGTTCGATGCATGAGACAAGGTGTTCAGGGCTGGTGGACTGGGAAGACACTGAGAGGTGGGATGGGGTGGGATGG
>SJYA01002171.1:1141362-1229903 GCA_006410615.1 Neotragus moschatus | reverse complement strand
GGGGGTGGGATGGGGGAGGGGGATTCAGGATGGGGGACACACGTATATCCACGGCTGATTCATGTGAATGCATGGCAAAAACTACTACAATATTGTAAAGTAATTAGCCTCCAATTAAATAAATTTACAAAAAGAAAAAAAAGAAAACTGGCCTTTCATATTGAATCAGTTGCTATTAGACCCAAATCAGGTGCTGGATATGTCAGGTACACTATCTCATCTACTCTTTACAATAACTGTGAGAAGATTTTTATCTTTTTTATCTTCATTTCATAAGTAATAAAACTTGGTTCTACAGGTATTAAATAGCTTTTACAAAACTCACATAGCTACTATGTTGTAGAACTGGAATGCAAACTAAGGATTTTCTGCTCCAAGGTCCACTATCTTTTGACCTCACCACTCTATGTCAGGTTATCTAGTATTTATGAAAGGTCTATTTTTTATACTGAGCTCTTGGCATCTCTGCAACTGACAAACTAAAATGGAAGTTTTTGTGGACACTCTCTTTCCTAATAACACTAGTATTTATAATCCCATAACTCTTCTTCTATAGGACTTGCTATGCCAAATTACCTCAGTTGTGTCCAACTCTTTGCCTGCCAATGGACTGTAGCCCACCAGGCTCTCCTCTTTCTATAGGATTCTCCAGGCAAGAATACTGGAGTGGATTGCCATGCTCTCCTCCAGGAGATCTTCCCAACTCAGGGATCTAATCCAAGTCTCTTATGTCTCCTGCATTGGCAGGTGGATTCTTTACCACTAGTGCCACCTGGGAAGCCCCATATGACTTGATAACTAACAACTAATAAAAGATTCATTGTAAGAAGCAATTGTGTGTGCTAAATAAGAGTGAGCATAGTCTTCTTTAAGGCTATCTAGCAAGTTAGTCAAAGGCAGTGAATGCTTTGAGGGTATGCTAAAACTATGGGGTGTGTCAGCAAATGAAGGCATTCCTGGATTAAGCAAAATACCAGGTACTCTCAGTTTTGCAAACAAACATCCATAACAGACTTGCATGTTCGTAGCACCTTGGCCTCTTAATCCCGGGGTAAGTTCCAAAATTACTGCTCAGTCTTCTGAAGCAGGAAGAAAGGGAATGAGGCTGGATACTCTACAGGGAGGTAGAGGGAAAAATGCATTGTTGTCTTCTGTTTCTTTTGTGAAGTGATGTACAAAGTTACCTACTAAGGCTGAAGGATATGAGACAAAGATGGAGAGACTTAAAGTTGTAAAGGCTAAATAGGTTTGGATCCACTATTTTGGGGAATGGGAAAAAGGATGAACAGGTGGCAAGGTTACTACAATACAGGGTCCATGAGGCCAAGGAATTTTTCTTCCTGGTATCTCCTTAGCATTTGCTCCTAGTAGGTGCTCAATAAATATTTGTGGAATGAGCAACCTCAGAAGAAATTCTTGTATTCATTTTATAAACGGCAGCTTCCACAGAACAACTTTGGAAATAAATTCTATTAATGATATTTCAATGAAATTGCTATTATCTCACACCCTATCATCTATTTCTCATGTTCTTCATAATGCCAACCAAAGAGTCTTTGTGCATTTGAGATCTCGGCAAAATGGCTCAAAGATGAATTCTAGGTATAAAGTGAAAGTGAAGTTGCTCAGTCATTTCTGACTCTTTGCGACCCCATGGACTGTAGGCCACCATGCTCCTCTGTCCATGGGATTTTCCAGGCAAAAGTACTGGAGTGAGTTGTCATTTCAAGACTAGCCCAAAGATTACTTGAATATGATGGGTCTGGTTTTTGGCTTGGTGATGGTGAAGTGGCCTATGAATGTTGCAAGATGACTGTATGCAGACAAGACTGAGGTCCTTTGGGAACATGGTGGACCACAGTTGCTTCCTTACCTCTCTCATCTATAAGTGCTAGCCTGCCCCTAACTGGCTATCTCTGAGCACCAGAGTTTCCCAGGTGCTGTATCTGAAACAGTTTCAGTTTCTTGGTACTCCCTCTGTCTTTCCTTACCCTTCAGGAGGAGATTCTGCCAAGACTACGGAGGACTGGCTCATCCTGCCACCAACAGTTGCCCATCAGTTTTAATGCTCTTTTTTTTCAGGAGCTTCTTAACTTCTACAGGAAACTACAGCACACACTTGGCCTAGATGCTGCGTCATGATGGTTTTAGGTCCTCCCTGGTCCTTATCTCCTCAACTTTTTATGACCTCTGAACCATTAATTTACCAGTTCCTATGGGTATTCCACTTTTGCTTCTATCATGTGGAACTAGAAAAAAAGGGGGAACATCTCTGTGATGCGTTAGTCAAGGTTAAGCTTTCAAACTATGTTTGCAAACCTGACAAAGCACTTTATAATCGCCATATGAAAGCCAAGTTTAAAGCAAAGATACTCAATCTGTATAAAATATACAAATGAGTAAATTATTTCTAATAGCATGACTTTCCATATTCCCCTTCAAAGCTGGGCTGGGAAAAAATTACTTTGATTTTAAACAATAAATTTATTTTTCCAATATCCTGGATTTCAGGTTTTCATTATAATACAGATCTACCCACATTTGTAAAACAAAAGACTCAGCTGCAGGAGAAATTAGGAAAAAAGCAAGAACTGCGTTTCCGAGTAACATGGAAAAACCATTAAACCAGAATTCATTTTAAACAAGTTTCTGCTAGACAGTGTGGGTTGAGTGTGATTAGTAGTTCTGGGAACCCATTATGAAACAAATAAAAATTAAACATTGCACTGGAAAACTGACACAGTGAGCTGAATTCATTCATCTATTGAACAGCAAATAAAGCTCAGTTTTGGCAAGGAGAGTTAGGATATCTGGGGAGAGGATTTTTTCCCAAGGATGCAGGTTAAGAACAAGTTCAGTTCAGTTCAGTCATGTCCGATTCTTTGCAACCCCATGAATCTCAGCACGCCAGGCCTCCCTGTCCATCACCAACTCCCGAAGTTCACTCAGACTCACACCCATCGAGTCAGTGATGCCATCCAGCCATCTCATCCTCTGTCATCCCCTTCTCCTCCTGCCCCCGATCCCTCCCAGCATCAGAGTCTTTTCCAATGAGTCAACTCTTTGCATGAGGTGGCCAAAGTACTGGAGCTTCAGGTTTAGCATCATCTAACAAGTTAGTTTAAGAAAAATAAAAGATACAGAGATGGAATTTTACACAATCATTCAGAATGTGGTGGATTTATACTATGTCAATTTAGCTTAAGCAGAACTAAGTTTCTTCAAAATTGCCTTCTCTGCATAGTTCCTGGTTAGCAATGAAGTATCAGCCACATTTTTTATCTTCAGAAGGTCAAAGTAGACACTAAGGCTCCTTGGAGTCTACACACACTGTTGCTTATCGCTTGATGAGCATCTTGGGGTAAAATACCCTCCCAGAACTCCCCCTTCCAGATTCTCATTTGGCTTCTCTGGCTCCTATGCCCTGTGCAGATTTAGATCCGTGATGAAGGGCACTAGCTTTCCCTGCAAGATATCCCATCATCAATGTTGCTGGTGTAAAGACCACCATGTTGGTCATGCAGGAGAGTGTCACAGATTTTAGCCTGTTCTCCTGGCCCCAGTCAGCTTCCCAGATTCCCACTTGAGCTCACTTCCTCATTTCACACCCATCTTCCTTTTTAATTGCCCACCCTAAGGATTTCTGGCTCCACCATCAGACTCAGAAGAAAGCATCTCACATAATGGTTTAACCATGTTCCACAATTGTGCAAGGGGCTAAGCTACAATAAATCTTTTATTGAGCTATTAGCATATATTTCAGTGAAGTTGTGTTTCTCTGATCAAACTGACTGAAACACAGGGTGAGGTTATTTGAATGGGGAAAGATTGAGGAACAAATTAGATAAAGCAGTTTTCATTTCTCAGAAGAAAGACAATGCCTTTGGCTAAGCTACTATCACTGCAAAGTTCTCTGCAAAGCTCAACAAAAGTTTCTCTTTAAGATCTCCAGCTGTGTCCTGAGGGATAAAACAATTTACTAGCAAACTATTTTCTTGATGTTCAATATGTTCACATAATTTTATCCACGTGATTGAAGCTACTAGACACACGATTTTAAATCATATACAATAGCTATATATTTATGTGTATATTTCATATGTATTTATATTTACAGATACTATTTCAAATATCAATATAGTCAATGTTTGACATGGTCTAAATAATATTGCCATTTTTAGTAGCAGGTGTTCAACACTTAAGATTTTGCTTTGCATACCACTTTTGATTTGTATTTTTACCTATGACCTTATTTTTTTCCTCAAATTAATTTTGAGAAGTTAGAGAAGAGCCAGTAAATAACTGGGGTTTGGTATAGAAGAAGAGAACAAATACCACTCTATAACTAGATCTTACTTTATTTATTTTGTCTCAAACCTCCACCTGATGCCTCAGATTTATTAATTGAAGACCTGTCTTGTTATTTGTTCAATAATCATTGATGGTCCAATAAGGGCCAGACACAACATTAAAGATTAGGGTTAATGACTAATATATGGAATCTATCCACAATGAGGTGGCATTAAGTATAAGAGACAATAATGCAAAACAAAATTTCAACACGAGGCAATGCTACTATAATGTGAGAATGTACAAGGATAATAGGGACCAATTCAGCTGAGAGAATGAGCCAATGATTCATAAAGAAAGTGCTGCTTAAGTTAAGACTTGAAGGACAAGTAAAGTTTATCAAAGTAAAAGTCAGAGTTGATAGCATATGCATAAAGTATATGCATGAAGTAGAGTTACTCTTTAGAAATCATAATAGTTCAATGTATTAGAATGTATATATATGAGAGATATAACTCTATAACTAGACATGCACACACACACACACACACACACACACACACACACACACAGCCTGGCATGATGCAAGGCTGCAAAGAGTTGGACACGACTTAGTGACTGAACAATAAACAGCAAATTAGAATTAGAGAACAGGCAATGAAACTGGTGAGGAAGGCATAATTCAGTTCAAGAGAAACTTCTGGGGTCATGCTAAGGAATTTGGGCAACAGAGGTCATTAAATGTTTAAACTGGGAAAGAGTATGATTAATTAGCAGCTGTGATCTGAAGTGGTATATGAAGAATGACTTAGAGGGAGTGGAGTGTCTTCTGGCTGCTCAAGCTTAGGCTTCCAGGACTGGGTTCCTGAGCTAGCCCAGACCACCAGGACCACCCTCCCTACCTGCTCCTCTGATCCTAGAAGTCAGGACCCTTGCTAATTTGTCCTCCATTTACTGGACATTCCATCAGATGAATATTTTGCTCTGCCATCTATTAGGTTTTCTGGCTCACATGTACTGATAGATATTTGGGTCACAGCCTGCCTGCCCCACCTCAGTGTCACACATGTTACACTGGGTTTCCATTACTGCCTGTGCTATCCTGCTGGATCTTTGTCATTTCTAAATACCAACCCTTCTCCATTTGCTCCATCCCTGCCCCTCCGAGTTCAAATCTCAGCTTCTTGGGTTAGGCAGACATTTTCCTCCACTGATCTTGGATTCTTAGTATCAGTTCTATCAGACAATCTTAACCTTGGCTAGTTTCACATATATGTAAAATTGGCCCTGTTTAACTCCTTATTCTAAATAGAGTAGTCAACTTGTGACTTGCATACTGGGCATGACAATGAGAGTAATAAATCATATCCAATTAAACCTGTTTTATTACCCCATATATCAATTTTAAAGTTGAAAAAACCTTTTTGCTAATTACCATCTTTTCAAATTTAACTCTAAGTTCTTTTTTAAAAAAGAATCTTAAAGAGTGGCTATATTGAGACATATTTGTATAATTAATTCACTTTGCTGTATACTTGAAGGTAACACAACATTGTAAATCAATTATACTATTAAACTTTTTTTTAAAGTGAGTAAATCAATGGAAAAACTACAATTACCTTTAGAACCAGAAAATATAGAGATGTATTATATAGTAAGAAAAAGAGGCCACCAGAACCACATGCAAAAATTCAGTGTCGATAGCTGGACAGCAGGATCTAAAACAATGATTTAAAAAATTGTTTTATCTCTTGATAATAAAATCCTTCTTATAGTAAACTAATTATAGTATATTCAATATATTTGAAGAGTGTTACATCTTTAATATGTTAGTGTGAATAAAATAGGAAAAAAAGCAAGAATCAAACACTAGACCACAAAACTTCCAAGTATCATCTAGTTGCCAGGGAGGAAGTATGATATTTTAATAAAAAAAATTCCCAACGTATAATACCTAGAGTTTTCATTTCAGCAATTGTCCCTTCAGAATTGAGACCCTTTGTCTGTTCCAGAGGGGTAATTGACAGGTAGAATTTTACCTGAAATCCCCTCAAGTTTCCAGTACTCTTGGTCACTTCCTCCTCAAAATTCTCCCTGTTACTAATCAATGACACTTCATCACAGTCTCAGTGTAAGTTTGAACAAAAAGAGCCATTTCCCAATGGTTGTAAAAATGAGGGAAGTTACACAGTAGCAGAGGCTCATAATTTTAGTGACATTTGAGATTGATTTCTCATCTTCTACAAATCAGTTAACTGAAAATTAGAGAAGTTAAGTTGTACTGATTAGGATCAAAAGTGAGTCCAGGTTTATGAGAGCATTAAACTTACACAACCTGGAAAGTCATCTTTAAAAAAAATAACATAACAATACAAAATTACATCCAGGACTTTGATTATGGGTCATGAAAGTGGGAGGTTAATATTCCAACCAGATCTAAATGAGACAGTATCCAACTTAAAAAGGCAAAAGCCAAGTAAGGGTGGAGCAACCCAGTCTCTGGAAGTGCAGGGAAGAAGAGAGGTATCAGGGACAACTGGACAGAGATGTGAACTTCCCCAGGCTTGTTTCTGCCACGGTTCCTTTCTGTACATTACCCTTATTCCCTCTCACTGCAGACTGGCAGTATTCAGAAGCAGGGAAACATTACTGATAGCTAAGTTACATATCATACAGCTTCAACTACTGCTGGGAGGCTCACTCTGGGCCAAGCCAAACCTTAGGGAAGGACCTCAATTGGTGCAGTGGGGTCCAGGTCAACTGTTGGCATAGAAGAAGAGTCATATAAACATGGGGGTAATCCAGAAAGCACAGGTTTCCCTGGTGGCTCAGTAGTAAAGAACCCGCCAGCCAATGCAGGAGACACGTTTTCCATCCCTAGGTTGGGAAGATCCCCTGGAGAAGGAAATAGCAACCCACTTCATTATTCTTGCCTGGGAAAACCCATGGACAGAGGACTGTAGTCCATGGAGCAGAGAAAGAGTCAGACACAACTTAGTGACTAAATAACAACCACAAACCACCGGCACATGCTCAGCACAGGGTAGGATCAGAGACAGTGAGAACGTGGGAAGACAAAACCACCACTCCATAAATGATGTCCTCAATGCCAAACAGCTAGAAGTGGCATATTCAGGATCATAATCTAAAGGTCTGTTTTCAGTTCAATGATTCTTTTTCTCTCTAACTAATTAGAGCAACTAATTAAACTAAAGAACTTACTTTTCCTGACTCAGAATTTTCGTTTTATTATCAGAAAATTTTGAGAATATCAACACAAGACCAAATACAAAAATAACCTTCAAGTTTTCACTCAAAAGTTACATAAAGTTTTTCTGAATGATCATTTTATGCATCAGTTCTCATTAGAGATTTATTGATAGGAAATACAGGATATCTATGTTACCTACGTATTATGTATTAACTCATCCTAGACACTGCCTTCTTTTTTTTTTTTTACTGCTATTCTAATCTGATCTATTTACTTCTCTAATGCCTCTTTATCATAGCTATAGGATGCATGAAAAAGTTTTAGTTGGTTGTGCCCTGAGATAAGTGAAATATTATGAAATATCACTGTATAGTTCTTTGAAATGTAAACAGCATCACTACAGGCTATCATTTATTAAGCCACATTTTTAGAACAAAAAACATCTTACTAAACATTTCAGACCAAGAAGTTCCTGTATAAGGAAGTTGTTATTGATTTGCATTTCCTAGTTAAGTCATTCTCTATCAATTTATATTTCTTTGCCCTAAACCAAGTGCTTCGATTGTTGGAAAAATTAAAATGAGGGGAATTTTGACAAAGTATATCACAAGAGAAAGAAAAACCCAGATCATTTTTTCATTTTGCTGAGATGAGAAAAGATAGATTTATGGATTTCAGTTTTCAGTTCTCTCCTACCAGTAAGGCTTTCTCTGGGTTAGACTGAGCCTCATGGCCTGTCTCACGGTATGACCAGGTTCACAGTTGTTTCACTATGCTAGGTAGAGCAGAAAAAAATTCCAACTCACAAGTTGATTTTGTGAGTACGAAGGTAGAAAAACAAAATGAAGGGTTGTGGACACCACACCAAAATGAAGCCATATGAACAATCTTCTAAATGAGTAAGAGCCCATTGCTCTCTTTGACATTTTAACCTCAGTTTTTTGATGCCACGGGCCTCTGGGTTCCATTTTTATCAATGCAAACATTTTATTCAGAATTATAACACTACTGAAAAATTTCTGTCAAGCAAGAACTCTGTAGGGTAAATAACATTATGCCAGTTTAATTTGCTATTATGGTTTAATTTATGATTCGATTTGCTATTCAGCACAGTTAAAACATTTTTATGTTTACTTTACTGAAATTATATTCATCAAGATCATTTTTCTGTAAACTGTACACTGTATATCTGATTTACTGGTCACTCATTTTGTCCATATCAAATGTGACTGATGATAGCTTCTACCCGGAGGACTTTTCTTTTACGGTTATTATAATAGGAGTTCGACAGCCCCACATTTAATTGACATGAATTCAATCAGCTTGGCCAAAAATTAAAATATGTCTAAGAGTTTCAGTGATTTTGAAAATCTACCCCAAGGGATTTCACACATTAAAACTTTTTATACATGATGGGGATAGAATTAAGCAGTGATTTTTCCAATCAAAAATTAAGGAATTGGGCTGTGGGGAAGGTGAGTACTGATGAGAAACAAGTTATTAACAAGATCTCAAAATATCTCCCTACCAATTATAATTTATAAGAAGTACAATTTACTATGCAGTGGACCAGCAAAACAATGCCTTAACCAAGTGATGAAAATTACCATCAGGAATAAAGGGCAACCAGACATCATGTGTCTACAAATATGATAGCGTAAGAAGCACATGACATCATTTATTGAGAAATCACATCAAAAAAGTACATGCTCAGAATCATATTATGAGAAAATATTGGGTAAACCAAATTGAAGGGCTGTCTGTAAAATAAGTGGCCTGTAATCTTCAAAATATCAAGGTCAGGAATGGCAAAAAGAAAGGCTAAGGAACCATCCCAAATTAAATAAGATTAAAAAAAAAAAAAACCATGAAAACAAAGTATAATACTCAACCCTGGACTAGATTCTGTACTGGAAGAAAAACTGCTGTGAATGATATTATTGAGATAACTGATGAAACTTTAAACAGACTATACATTTTATAAAATCAGTGCAGCAATAAGAAATTTTCCTGAAATTGAAAACTAGACTGTGGTTATGTAAGAAAACAATCTATTCTTGGGAAATACACACAGAAGTATTGAGTGACAAAGAATCATGATGGATGCAACTCTTCTCTCAAATGGTTCAGAAAAAACCTGTGTGTGTGTGTGTGTGTGTGTGTGTTTGTGTGTGTGTGTGTGTGTATGTATGGGTATGTGTGTGTGTGTACAGGTGTGTGTGTTTATGGGTATGTATGTGGCAAAGACAATAAAAAAGACAATGTGGCAAAATATTCAAAAATAGTAACTCTGTGTAAAGGTTATATAGTTGTTCTTTGTAATTGCATAAAATTTTTCCTTAAATTGGAAAGTAATTCAAAATGGAGTTTTTCTTTTTCCTTAAAAAAAAAAAAAACTATTTGAAAGTTTTAGAGAAACTCTGACCAAAATTGGGAAAATTGTTTAAAATCTTAGGTAGAAAATAGAAAAGAGTGAACAATTTGAAATTTTCACAAAATTGTGTATTGTAAACAATTGAATTACTTAATGATTAAGGTCCTTCTGTGGAATTGTATGCTGCATATAGTAGCCAGTTATACATACACATTATTGCACTGTACCAAGAATCTTTGTACTCTGTATTGGTAGGCAATTTAGGGAATTTCCAGGGTAACTTTCACCATATGTGATTTTTCAACTTATTTTAGAACTTGAAATCAGATTTTAAAATGTTACTTGACTGTATTTCTAGAAAGTCCAGTTCTTCTAGGTCAGTTTTTACAGATCTAATGTTTGGTTTTGAAGTGGACCATTTTAAAGCCTTTATTGAATTTATTACAATACTGCTTCTGCTTTATGTTTTGTTGTTTTTTTTCAGACACGGGCATGTGAGATCTTAGCTCCCCAACCAGGGATTGAACTTGCACTCCCTGCATTGGAAAGAGAAGTCTTAACCACTAAACCATCAGAGAAGTCCCACCTCTCATCTGTTAAGGATGTAGTTTGCACCATATTGGGATTGCTTCAGTGTGATGAATGGTCTTTTTCTCTCCAGGTCTGTGTTTCACTCTTTGCTACCCTCCTCTGGATCTAGGAGCTGTGCCCAGAGCTGCTGTGCCCTCTGGTTCCCAGATGGATGTGAAAAAGGGGAGACACTTCCACCTCCCGTTGGAAGGTGAGAGCTCAGGAACACTGGATATTTATTCCTGGGCTTACCCCAACCTGACCAGTGAGACTGCTTTTCTCCACTGAGGTTTGTTCTTTAGTGAACAAACTGCTATCATATTGACTTGAACTGACAAGTGAAAGTTGCTCAGTCATGTCTGACTCTTTGTGACACCATGGACTATACAGTCCACGGAATTCTCCAGGCCAGAATACTGGAGTGGGTAGCCCTTCCCTCCTCCAGGGGATCTTCCCAACCTGGGGATCAAACCTAGGTCTCCCGCATCACAGGAGGATTCTTTACCAGCTGAGCCACAAGGGAAGCCCAAGAATACTGAAGTGGGTAGCCTATCCCTTCTCCAGCAGATCTTCCTGAGCCAGGAATTGAACTGGGGTCTCCTGCATTGCAGGCAGATTCTTTACCAACTGAGCTATCAGGGAAGCCCTGAACTGACAAGGTGATTGATTAATAATGGACAACAGAGAAAATCTGTGAGAGTTACTGTGTTAATATGTATATGCACGTGAATAAACATTTATCCAAGTCATCAGTCTTTATCAATTAGGGTCCCAGTAAGAAACAGATGGCACAGTCAAATGGGATAGTTGAAACAAGTTTGATAGATTATTGACAAGGGTGCAGTTTGGGCAGGAAACCCAACCACAGGATGCCGAAGCACTTGGATGTGGCTAGGACCAGTGTGGAGCCTTTATCATCCTTGAAAAGCTTGAGAGGATGGGAGCCGAAAACAAAAACCAGATACACCCACATAGCTCACAGCCTACATTAGCATGACTTGGCTATTTCTGGCAACTCCAGCTCAGGAAGACGAAGTTTCAAATAACTTTATTGCTTGTTTGTTTTAGGAACTTCCCAAAAGTCCATTCATCTTACTACCACACAGCTTGGCTTATCCTCACTTGAGTAAATCTTTGCTTCTTAAGATAACAGCTGCACCAAGTTTATCAAGCAGTTGTTCATTACTTAACTCAACTGAAAACCCTCATCTCATGGTCCACCAATCTTAAACTATTATATTATGAGTTTTGCCCCATGCTAACTGAGTCCTCATGCTGAAAATTCCACCTTAAATCAGACCTTTAAAACCTCATATATATTGGACTGGCCAAAAACTTCTTTTGAGTTTTACTGTATGATGGTATGAAAAATCTGAATGAACATTTGGGCCAACCCGCTATCTGACTTTGTTCTCTCTCTTGCCAGTTGCTGCTAAGACTCTTATCAAAGTGGTCTGTCTTACTGTGATAAGCGAAACACTCAGCTTTGCTTTACTGACAGATTATTTGCTAATACTTGGGGAGGTCAGTATTTGACAGAGCCACTATTAGAAATTAGAACAAATGTTGTCACTATAAAAGACTGGCCACCCAAAAGGAGCTGTGACCTTATGGAGAACTGCAAAGGGGATGAGATGGAGTTTTGCGCCTGGATCTCTGACACCACCTACAGAATTGTCTCACTGACCTTTTTCAGTGATAGGAAACAGGAGACAGAAAACAGGAGGTACTTAAACCACTCCAGCCAAATACTGAGAATTTAGCCCTGCCTTTGTTTTGAAAACTGTCCTTCTTTCTGCTTCTGTCTGGGTCTCATCTCCGTCATGGTAATCTACCTAGTGATTCAAACTTGCTTTATTCTTGGCAGTCCTACCTGGCAAGAATTGGAGACCTGACCATAAACTCTAACCAAGTACAAAGTTGGATACTGGATGACTCTTGTCTATTGCTATTGGCCTGTGAGAATTTCCAACCCTGCCTCAGGTCTCTCTCCCCTGGTGTTGCTGTTCAGTCACTCAGTTGTCTGACCCTTTGTGACCCCATGGACTTCAGCATGCCAGGCTTCCCTGTTCTTCAGTGTCTCCCAGAGTTTGCTCAAACTCATGTCCACTGAGTCAGTGATACCATGCAACCATCTCATCCTCTGTCACCCTCTTCTCTCTTCTCCTCCTGCCCTCAATCTTTCCCAGCATCAGTGTCTTTTCTAATGAGTCAGTTCTTTGCATTTGGTGGACAAAATATTGGAGCTTCAGCATCAGTTCTTCCTGTGAATATTCTGGATTTCCTTTAGGACTGACTGGTTTGATATCCCTGCTGTCTAAGGGTGTATATGTGTTTCGAACCCCAGTGACATGGTCTAACCACAGCAACTCCCCTGCTGCTAAACTCTGTGGTGTAGTGTCAATTCCTTGAATATCTAATAGAAACTAAATGAAAGGTCGCATGCTCACTCCTCCTATATTACACTCAAAAGCTTGAAAGAAAAAAATACCTTTAAAAGAAACAAAGCTAAGACTATAACTGGATGTCTAAATATATTTCCCAAACCTGTAGAAACTCTCTGATCTTTCTCCTCTCTATGAAGATTACCATCATCTTTAATACACATTACCCCGGAAACATCCGCAAGTGCTGTGCTGAATTATTTAGCATGATTTAGCATGCTATTTGTTCTGTGCTAGACCTGTTTGGAATGAAATGGAGAAAAGGACATGAGACAGACACAGAGGAGCACAATTATAGGCAAATCACACCAGGTTTCATTCATCATTTTTTTGCTTTCATGCCAGGAACTATTTCAGTTCATTTATAATATGCACATTATATTTTTTCAAGGAGATACAAAAACTCATATAATGCATATCTCAATACTTACAGAGATAAAAGTGACTCGACAGAAAAGACTATGTCACATGCAATTTCCCTGGCACTCTAAAGAAAGAGGGATAGGCTTTGCCTAAAGGACATGTTATGAATACCCAGTGTATAAGTAGGAACTATGAAATCTCTCTTCAGATTTGGAGTCTACTCTGACAGAGCCAAGAACAGGCATATCTTGGAGATATTGTGGGGTCAGTTCCAGACCACCACAATAAAATGAATATTGCAATAAACTAAGTCACATGAATTTTTGGTTTACCAGTGCATACAAAAGTTATATTTAACTGTTCTCTATTAATGTGCAGCTGCATTATGCTAAAAGAACAATGTACATAACTTAATTAAAGAACACTTTATTGCCAAAATATGCTATTCATCATCTGGGTCTTCTGCGAGTCATAACAGTTAAATCAAAGATCATTGATCACAGATCATTATAACAAATATAATAATAATAATAATGTTTGAAATATTTTGAGATTACTGAAATGTGACACAGAGATGCAAAGTGAGCAAATATTGTTGGAAAAATGACATAGAGGGACTTGCTCAATGCAGGCTGGCCACAAACCTTCAATTTGTAAAAAATAAAATATCTGAGAAACTGGGTAAAAGGAAGCAGTGGTAAAATGAGGTCTGTAACTGAAAAACTGGAATCATTTCAAGGACTCATGGGTTCTTCAAGTAATGCATTGCTGGGGAATAGCCTTCCTGCTGAGAATAGGTTTTTCATTTTCATTGAATAAATTACACACTCTACAGTCTAATATAGTGACTAAAAGCTTTGGCTTTCATGTTAGAAAACGTAGGTTTAAATTCCAGCTCCTATTTTCTCTAGCTCTGTGAGCTCTTACAAATTAATTTATTTCATTACACCTTGGACACCTCAACTAAAATTGGGAATAAAGTCAGCACTTATTCGTACAATTATTACAAAAACTAAGTGAAACAATACAGTAAAGCCACAATGCACTACCTGCATATAGTAAGCACTTGGCGCTACTGTGTCACTCCAAGTTGCTGTTTTAATATTGAATTTGCACTGCAGAATGGCCAGTTTTCACCTCTAACCCTTGTATCTCCATTTAGACGACATCTAGTAACTCTTGCGAACTTCTTCCTACTCCACTAGTTGTTGTTGTTCACTCACTAAGTCGTGTGTGACTCTTTGTGACCCCATGGACTGCAGCCCACCAGGAAACTTTGTCCTCCACTATCTTCCAGAATTTGCTCAAATTCATGCCCATTGAGTCAGTGATGCCATCCAACCATCTCATCCTCTGCCATCCCCTTCTCCTTTTGCCTTCAGTTTTCCTCAGCATAACCCAGTAAGGATTTTTATTTGGAAGTTGCACCAGCACATCATAGATGCTATGTCTGAAATGAAGCTTATTATCTTTCACCTAAAAAGAGTCCTAACTTACTGATTGTGGGAGAGTGGAAAAATTCCCTGTTTTCAAAGGCGGCTAGAGTAATAAATTTGAGGTCTGAAGACTAATGAAATTAGACAACAGAAGCAATGAACAGATCATTTTGAACAATGAGCCGATCTAGATCTATTGCAGAGAAGCACAAAAATTATATATATATATATATATATATATATATAAAATCTGATCATCACTATGAGCCATCATACACAGTTGTCTCTCAGTATCCATGCGGGACTGGTTTCAGTACTTCTGCAGATACCAAAATTCATGGATACTCAAGTCCTTTATATAAAAATGATATAGTATTATATTTGCATATAACCTACACTCATCCTCCCATATACTTTAAAGCACCTCTAGATTATTTATAATACCTAATACATCCCCTGGAGGAGGGAATGGCAACCCATTCCAGTATTCTTGCCTGAAGAACCCCATGGACAGAGGAGCCTGGTGCGCTACAGTCCATAGGGTCACAAAGAGTTGGACACGACTGAACAAGGACACAATACAACGTAAATGTTACATAAAGAGCTGTCAGCATGCAACAAATTCAAGTTCTGTTTTTTTGGAACTTTCTGGAATTTATATATATGTATATATTTTGATGCACTGTCCATTTAATCTGTGGATGCAGAAATCACAGCTAAATAGTGCTGACTGAATGTATCATGACTGTAATCCTTAAAAAGGAGAGAAAAAAATCAATTAAAAGTTTCTTCAAAAGGTCAATCCAATTAAGAAAAACAAATTGATCAACATTTAAATTTAAAGCCCTGAGTAAAATGTTCTTGCAGGTCTCTTCGAGTTATAACAACAACCCAAACTCTTTATATTTATACGTTACTTTAAAGTTTACCATGAGCTTTCCCTTATATTAGCTTTTAAAGGTTAGGAAAGTATGATAAGTATTCTTGCTTCACAAATGACAACTCAGAGACAGTCCTTGAGATTGGACTATTAGGAAAGCCCAGGGTCATTGAGAAGGTACAGAAACCCAAGTGGGGTGAGGGACCAGAACTGCAACTCTCTGAAGGAAGAGAATTCCAGGGAGAGGGGGCAGCATGTATAAAGGCCCTGAGACGAAACACGCTTGATGTGGTAAGGAAATGGCAAGGAGGACCATAGGGCTAGAAGAGAGGCTGCCAGGAGCCCCATAATGTAGGGCTTTGCAGGCAACAGGAATAGCTCTGGAATCTTTTTTCTTTTCTTTGCTTTAAAATTTATTTTTTAGCTGGACTACAATTGCTTTCTATTGTCTTAGTTTCTGCTGTACAATGAGGTGAATCAGCTCTATGTATACATATATCCCTTTCCTCCTGATCCTCCTTCCCCACCCCCATCGTACCCCCTGGGTCATCAGAGAGCACAGAGCTGAGCTCCCTGTGCTATACAGCAGGGTCCTATTAGCTATCTATTTTACACATGGTAGTGTATATAGGGGCTTCCCTGGTAGCTCAGCTTGTAAAGAATCTACCTGCAATGAAGGAGACCCCTGTTCAATTTCTGGGTCTGGAAGATCCCCTGGAGAAGGGATAGGCTACCCACTTCCGTTTTCTTGGGCGTCCCTGGTGGCTCAGATAGTAAAGAATCTGTCTGCAGTGCAGGAGACCTGGGTTTGATCCCTGGGTTGGGAAGATCCCCTGGAGGAGGGCATGGCTATCCATTCCAGTATTCTTGTCTGGAGAATCCCATGGACAGAGATGCCTGGTGGTCTGCAGTCCATGGGGTTGCAAAGAGTCAGACACGACTGAGCAACTAAGCAAAGCACTGCTGCTGCTAAGTCACTTCAGTCATGTCCGACTCTGTGCGACCCCATAGACGGCAGCCTACCAGGCTCCCCCATCCCTAGGATTCACCAGGCAAGAACACTGGAGTGGGTTGCCATTTCCTTCTCCAATGCATGAAAGAGAAGAGTGAAAGTGAAATCGCTCAGTCGTGTCCGACTCTTCGAGACCCCATGGACTGCAGCCCACCAGGCTACTCCGCCCATGGAATTTTCCAGGCAAGAGTACTGGAGTGGGATGCCATTGCCTTCTCTGAAGCAAAGCACAGCACAGTTCATGTATATATGCCGATCCCACTCTCCCAAATCACTCCACCCGCCCCCTACCCCTGTGTCCACTGGAATCTTTACCTTGTACCTTTTCAAAGATCTGTCAACTAGCAAGTTGCAAATCTGGGGCATGCCTTTGCCTATATCACTTCAAAATCTGAGATGGTGAAACATAACAAGGGTGTCTAAGGTAGACAGCTAAGACATTGGATGGCACCTTAAAGGACAAAGCAAAAGCCCCTCATTTTATCTCCACTACACCAGCATCCAGCATATCTACAGCTGTCTGGTTGTAATTCTCCTAAGAAAGCAGTCCACACGCTCAGGGCTTCCTCTATTCTTTCCCTTTGCTCTAAACTTGCTGATGAGGACATGAAGGCCAGCAGAGGGTTCACAGAAGATCTGGTACTTTCTGCTTTAGCTACTTGTCCAAATTTAGTTCTAATCCTAACTGTCACACTCTCCAGTTGTGACATAAGACAAGTCATTTCAGCTTTCGCTTTCCTCTCTCTGCAAAACAAAGATACTGATGCTATTGATATTTTCAAAGGGTGCTTTATCCTAGAAAAATGAGGTAATAACTATATAGCTGTTTTTGTCTCTTCCCAGAGAGATGATATGTCAGCAAGTATTCATTAAGCAATTCTATGTTCCCTGCATGTGCTGGACACTGTGGAGCATAAAAAGAAGTAAAATGCCCAAGCCCAGACCACAGAGAACTCAAAATTCTCTTCGGGAAAAGAATATGTCTCCATAAGCAATGACTAAAACTTAGGAATCTTAAAATGAAGAGAGAGGCCACGGTGATTTTGTCAGGTCCTGTCTGCCCTACTGCCTAATGGAGTCATCATAGGAAATAGCTGATGCTGACTGGGCTCTATGCTTCTGTGGATTAATAGGAGGCTTTGGTCTTCTTGCCCCCTTGGGTGTGTGTGTGCTCAGTTGTGTCTGACTCTTTGTGACCCCATGGACTGTAGCCCATCAGGTTCCTGTGTCTATGAATTTTACAGGCCAGAATACTGGAGTGGATTGCCATTCCCTTCTCCTGGGGATCTACCCCACCTGGGGATTGAACTCGCATCTCTGTGTCTCCTGCATTGGCAGCTGGATTCTTTACCACCAGTGCCACCTGGGAAATCCCATGTACTCCTTAAAAGGGTATAAGCTCTTTGTTTAAAAAAAGTATCATATTGAGCTTTACAAAAAGAAAAAGGATGTCAAGGTCATTTAGTCTCTTCAAGGACACCAGGAACATAGAGCATTTATGTTCTGTTCATCAAGACAGATCAAGTGGCTGTTTGCTAGAGATTTCTGAGAAGAGCTCTGTATCCACCTTCACCCTCAAACTTTCCCACTGGCCCAACCAACGTGTATATAATTTCCACTTTAGGGTCACATATTTGGAAAAAATATACTTTGTTTATTGAAAGTCCTTATTAGAATTCAAACAACTGGGCTTCCCTGGTGGCTCAGCGGTAAAGACTCCACCTGCCAATGCAGGAGACATGAGTTCCACCCTGACCCAGGAAGATCCCACATGCCATGGAGCAACTAAGCCCATGTGCCACAGCTACTGAGCCTGCGCTCGAGAGCCTGGGAGCCGCCACTACTGAGCCCAGGCGCCACATCTACGGAAGTCACTGTACCGGAGAGCCCACGCTCTGCAAAAGAAAGAAGCCACTGCAATGAGAAACCCACAGACTGCAACTAGAAATTAGCCACTGCTCTCTTCGACTAGAGAAAAGCCTGTACAGCAACAAAGACCTGGCAAGCACAACCAAAAATAAATAAATAATTAATCAATTAAAATAAAAGACAAGGTAACCCACATTAGCGAAAGTGAAGTTGCTCAGTCATGTTCGACTCTTTGCAACCCCATGGACTGTAGCCTATTAGGCTCCTCCCTCCATAGGATTCTCCAGGCAAGAGTACTGGAGTGGGTTGCCACTTCCTTCTCCAGGGGATCTTCCCGAACCAGGGATCGAACCTGGGTCTCCCACATTCCATGCAGACGCTTTAACCCGCATTAACTGACTAGTTAATATATCCTTTTCATGCCAAGGGAAAGGCTTTGAAAGTGAAGTTGCTCAGTCATGTCCGATTCTTTGTGATCCCATGGACTGTAGCCTCCCAGGCTCCTCCATCCATGGGATTTTCCAGTCAAGAATACTGGAGAGGGTTGCCATTTCCTTCTCCAGGAGATCTTTCCAATCTAGGGATTGAACCCGGGTCTTCTGTATTGTAGGCAGACACTTTACCATCTGAGTCACCAGGGAAGCCCTTAGGAGAAAGGCCTTAGGAGACCATAAATACAAACATTTTGAGAACAAGAGACAATGTCTGAGAGAACTGGGGCAAGAGAACCCAGAATCAGAGATGCTAAAACCTTCATGGGGCAAGATACAAACATCTACAAGGTAGAGTGCTTAGAGGGGAAAACAAAATTTGACGGGAAGATATGCATAAGACCAACTCTGGCAGCTTCCTGCTCTTGTCTGGGGTGGCTCTGATGTTCGAGAATGAGACTGAACAGCAGAAGAAACTGTGGGGACACTGCTTCAATGCCTCTACTTGTACAGAAAACACTATCTGGGCTACTTCAGTCACTCGCTTAAGTCCATTCAATGATACTCCAACCACTTTGATAAATTTTTTCAAAAAGTGGTGCTCTTAAGATTAGCCACTTTGATTCGGGCTTTTGCAGATCCTATTTTCAAGACTTAAAAGCCCTGAATTAAAATCCTGGAATTAAAGGTTCTTTTATTTTGGCTATGCTGAATGTTTATTTAAGAAAAGGCTATCAGACCGGGTTCAGATTGGGATTAGTATGCAAAGAAGCTTAAACCCCTGGCAGAGTACAAATCAAAAGTAGAAAAGCTCTCCTGGATCAGAGGTGGGTGCAATATGCAGACACATTTCCTCTTTTCTTCCCACACTCTCATCTTAAAAATAATACCAGACAGTACTAGACATCAAAGACAGCCAGCTGAGACAGGAGGAAGTGACTGTTTAAACAGGAGGGATTCAGCAAGGTAAGTCCCTAAAAAATAAGGCCTGGTGATAAATGAAACAAAGCCACCACCCAGTTTATCAATGTCTCCAAAACATATGAACCCTGCCCACAAGCACCATGAAAATTCTTCCTGTTAATGTTGGTACTTGATTCCATTCTGTTGATGAACAGTTCATACAAACAGGTTAAAAACAAAATAAAAATATCCCACTTCTTTTTTTAAGCTCAAAGATAGGCATCATGGTACGATGAAAAAAAGAATAGTGTTTGAGTCACTTAGCTCTGCTGTTTTCATTCTTTGCTCCCAGATAAAAGAGAAGTGCAAAGGGAGAAATATGAATTTTGTTATACATGCTTATCCAGTGTCTGCATTTCTCAGCAAAAGTATAGCACCTTGGTTAAAGGAAGTTTTAAGAAACGAATAGGACTGAGACTCCTAACACAGATCTACTGTTTACTGGCCATGTGACCATGGTCAAGCTGTTAATCTAGCTTCTCTTGAAACAGTAATACTAAAAACCAATTTATAGGATTGTCATGAGGATTAAAATTGAAAAACAAGTAACATGTAAAGTCCCTAGGGAAATATCTTGCATACAGTAAGTAGTCAACAACATATATTGCCTTTCTTTAAGATGTCCTCAAAGGAAAATCAATTATATATAAAAGGAAATTTTAAAAGCATTTGCCCCTATACCCTAGCCCTCTAAGTATCTTGTCATTTAAAATTTGAGCTATTTGCACTTTAAAAATTTCTTGGTCCTTTAGGAAAAAAAAAAAACAACACTAAGAAAAACACCTGGGATTTTAAGATATAAAAAATTGGAAGGCATTCAATTTGAGTGGTTTGAGTGGTGAGATAATGATGTTAAGTTCCTATATAGGAACAGATGTCCAAAGTAACATTAAAGATAATCAATAGATTGGAAAAAATATTTGTAATGCAAGGGCTAATAACCATATTTTTATTTAGAGCTCCTATTAATAAGAAAAATACAAATGTCAATGGNTTTGAGTGGTTTGAGTGGTGAGATAATGATGTTAAGTTCCTATATAGGAACAGATGTCCAAAGTAACATTAAAGATAATCAATAGATTGGAAAAAATATTTGTAATGCAAGGGCTAATAACCATATTTTTATTTAGAGCTCCTATTAATAAGAAAAATACAAATGTCAATGGAAAATGGTCAAAAGAATTGAAAAGACAACTTATCAAAGCCCTAGAAATAGTCATTAAGCTCATAATGTTCAACTCAATTACTGACAAAAGAAATATAAAGTAAAACAATGAGTTATTATTTTGCCTATGAGATTAGCAAAATTAAATAGATTCATGATATCCAGATTGGAAAACTTAAAAGCCAAAAGGAAGGCAATATTTTGAGAGAAAAATATGGTATTACAGTATTGCGGGGGGTCCAGCCTCCGCGGGGGTCCAGGGGATTGACGGGATGAACGGCGTTGGCGAAGAGATAACAAGAAGAAGAAGAACGGAGACTGGCCTCTTGGGACACAGCCAATTTAATGAATCCTCTGAACGGAGACTGGCCTCTTGGGACACAGNCTTTTTAAATGAGTCAGCTCTTCACATCAGGTGTCCAAAATATTGGAGTTTCAGCTTCAGCATCAGTCCTTCCAGTGAACACCCAGGACTGATTTCCTTTAGGATGGATTGGTTGGATCTCCTTGCAGCCAAGGGACTCTCCAACACCACAGTTCAAAAGCATCAATTCTGCTGTGCTCACTTTTCTTTATAGTCCAACTCTCACATCCATACATGCTGCTGCTGCTGCTGCTGCTGCTAAGTCGCTTCAGTCATGTCCGACTCTGTGCAACCCCATAGATGGCAGCCCATCAGGCTCCTCCGTCCATGGGATTTTCCAGGCAAGAATACTGGAGTGGGGTGCCATTGCCTTCATCCATAGATGACCACTGGAAAAACCATAGCCTTGACTAGATGGACCTTTGTTGGCAAAGTAATGTCTCTAGTTTTTAATATGCTGTCTAGGTTGGTCATAACTTTCCTTCCAAGGAGTAAGCGTCTTTTAATTTCATGGCTGCAGTCACCATCTGCAGTGATTTTGGAGCCCCCCAAAAGTAATGTCAGCCACTGTTTCCCCATCTATTTGCCATGAAGTGAGGGAACCAGATGCCATGATCTTAGTTTTCTGAATGTTGAGCTTCAAGCCAACTTTTTCACTCTCCTCTTTCACTTTCATCAAGAGGCTCTTCAGTTCTTCACTTTCTGCCATATAAGGGTGGTGTCATCTGCATATTTGAGGTTATTGATATTTTATTACTGCTTTTCTTCAAACAGCTATTTTTACTTTGTGAATTAAAGTAGTTTTGTTTATAAAGGGAGAAAAATACTACCTGCCACTCCTGATAAGTTACCTGGTTCTGATAATATTTATTAGCATTTTCTTTGTATGAAAATCCTATCTTTTCCCCCCATTATAGGGACTTCAATATAGAATAAAACTGTAGTGAAGAGTCTGTAAGTTATGGATTCACATCACAGCATCCTAAAAGGTCAAGGATAAGAATCTGGAGAGGCAAAGGAACTGAGGACACTCTGATCAGAAGCCTTAGAAACACAAGGATATATGGGAATTGATTTTATTGCTTTTTTTTATATTTGTATAGTCATTTATTTTTCTTTTTTATTTTATTCTTTGAATTGTGGCAAAATACACTCATAAAATTTATCATTGTAACCACTTCAAAGGGTACAATTCAGTGGCATTAAGAGCATTTGCAATGTTGTTTAGCCATTATCACTATCTGGTTACAGACTTTTTCTGGTTACAGAATTTTTCATCACCTTGAATGGAAACCCCATACTCATTAAGCAATTACTCCCCATTTCCTTCCCCCGGCCTTTCATAAGCACTAATCTGTTTTCTGTCTCCATGGATTTGCCTATTCTGGATATTTTGTGTAAATGCAGCCATACAATGGGGGGCCTTTTATGTCTGGCTTCTTAGATGATTTAACATGAGTCAGTTATGTGATCCTGTGCTCATTTCTCTGAAACCAGTCTTATTCAGAAAAGGGACTTATTTCAGTCTGTAGCCTTTCAACACCACTTATTTTTCTCTACATGAAGAAGAATAAGGCAAAGCGTAGTTGGAAGGGGTAAACAGAGAAATAAGAAATTATCATAACATACGATGAATGCAATGGTAGATATTTGCATGGAGTATTTGGAAGGAATGCAATCATTTCAAACTGAGCAGCCTATGAGGAATTCAATAGAGGTGTTACCAGGTTTTTGTATTACTGGATTAAGAAATGTTAATAGAGCAGAGTGGTCTTAGGAAAAAGAAAGGAAGGCTACTCAAAGTAGAGAAAATATATTGAAAAAGACACCTTGAGCAAATTGACAGCTCAAGAGTCTGCTAAATGGATTTTAACTCAGAGGCAAGGCCATGGAACATGTCGGGTTTGAAGTAAAGATGGCGACATTGGAATAATATGCTGCAGCAAACCTTCATCTCATTCCAGCTGGTGCTGAGGCCAATCTTAAATCAGATCTCGTCATAATTTTAGTCACAATTAATTCACACACAATTTAATACTTGAGAATATGTTAGCTTATAACCTTTATTCACATTTTATTTCTGGTCATCATGAGCAGATATTTCCTTTAAGACAGAGACACACAAAAGACATTGCATTGACTATTAAAAGAATGTCTTCAGACCTTCCAGGCAATGGAGAACCATGCAATTGTGGCCAGTGTTTGGTTAGGGACTTACATGGTTTCTTGCCTGTAGCATACCTGTTTCCTTCAGTAACTGCAATCTGTTTGTACTTCCTTTGTTTCCTATAGTTTTGCTTGTTCTGTTGATCAAGGCTTTTCCCACTGTCAAGTCAAAAAATACAAACCATGGGCCCAGCTGGTTCTGTCCCCCAGGGCCTAGAGTCACTGAGAACTATAAAACACCCTCTTTCCAAAATTCAACTGCAGGGAGAGTGTGTTTAGCTGACATCATATGTAACCCTCTTGACTGTTCAGTTCCTATTTATTCCAAGCCTATGGAGAACACCTAGGGTTTCAGTCACTGCTGGAGAAATTCTCTCACTCAAGCATCAGTCTTCTAACTTCTTTACTTTCACCACCAATCCTTGCAAAAATTAAACATCACTTCTGCCTCAATCTCCCTCCATGACTCTAACCACCAACTAAGAATTTCTCTGTTCTTTAGCCAAGTTTACATCTCCTAATTGTAAAAAAAAAAGGAGAAGTCATCATTATATGTGCAAGGGGGTAATTCTCAGTGTTTTACCCACTGGTGATCCTGGAAGACTCATCTCTTTAGCGGTTATCCCCAGTGCATATGGGTTTTAAGATGTGAGAAATAAAGGCAGAGAGATATAGTTTTCGTTTTGTTTTTTTTTTTTCCCTGAGTAACAAAAAAATGCAGAAAAGCCAAATTCTTGGAGAAGTAGAAAAACAATTGGGAAGCAATGTGGAATCTTACCACACATAATAGATTCAGGTAGCTCCAGGATAATATTTTCTTTAAAAAAATATTCATTACACTTGCCAGAAGACTTGAAAACCATTGCTTCTTGCCAAAGCAAAGAAAGAATGTTGGATTGCAGACCAACTCATTTCCCTATGCACATAGTTCTAGAAAACCAAAGTAAATATTTTAAAAATGCTCATCATGTTTTAGGCATTCAGAAAAAGTAATGTGTATGGGACACTGTTCTTTCCCATAACATAAAATGGGGAAACATGTAAAATGAGACAACTGGATTTTATATTATTATTAGAAGATAAGGGAAAAGATATTGGACCAGTGGTATTCACACTGCTACTGCTGCTGCTGCTAAGTCGCTTCAGTCATGTCCGATCCTGTGCGACCCCACAGACGGCAGCCCACCAGGCTCCCCCATCCCTGGGATTCTCCAGGCAAGAACACTGGAGTGGGTTGCCATTTCCTTCTCCAATGCATGAAAGTGAAAAGCCAAAGTGAAGTTGCTCAGTCGTGTCCGACTCTTCACGACCCCATGGACTGCAGCACACCAGGCTCCTCCGCCCATAGGATTTTCCAGGCAAGAGTACTGGAGTAGGGTACCATTGCCTTCTCCAGGTATTCACACTACTTATAACTGACTCAAAATACCATATGTTAGGTACTATGACAGATAAGAGAATATATTTTGGAGTTGGTGCATCTAGGCTTAAATCTAGAACCTGCTACCCACTTTCTCCCTTAACTTCAGACAAGTTTCTAAGCTTCATTTTCCTCTGTTTAAAAAAAATGGAGATAATAATAGTACCTATCTTATTATATATGGATTTTTCTTGTTATATTCAGTGTAGTGGTAATATCTGGTACCTTGAAGTGCTTTGTGATGATTAAATGAGATTTTATATATATATATAAAACACATCAATGGTCAATGAATGTTTATTATTATGATTACAATATGTCTTGGCACTACCTATCAGGCCAAAAATGTAAATAAATCCAAGCCACTATTTCTTTTCTTAAGTTATTTCTGACTCAAAATTAGATAACAGAACATTAGTTGCCACCATTATACCTGGAGAAGCCAGATTTGCCATCAAAATATCTTGAGAAAACCATACCAAAGCACGGAAAGCAGTTCTGAGATGGCCTCCGTCCCCATCTCTTGGTGGTTGTAATTCATGCCCTTGTGTAATCCTCTCCACTGACTGTGGGTGGGACTTAGCTACTGCTTCTAACAAATAGGGTACATACAGCACAAGAGATGGCATGTCACTTCCAAAGCTGGTTATAAACAGACTCCTACCGTGTAAGATCTGTCTCTCTCCCTAGCCCCTTTTCTCTTTCTCTCCTTTTCTCTCTCTCTCTCTCTCAGAGTCCTCTATTCTTTTCTGATTTCCCAGCTCTGATGGAGCCAGTTATCCTGATTTGAGCATCCCTGTAGAGAGGCTCACGTGGCAAGGAACTGAAGTTGGCTTCTCGACAATAACCAGCAAGGAATTAGGACCTTCAATCCAGTAGTTTGCAGGGAACTGAATCCTGCCAACAGCCATGTGAATGAACTTGTAAATCCACCCTCCTCCAGTTATGCCTTGACATGATTAGAGCCCCCGACACAATGATTATAGCCTGTGAGAAACCCTGTACTAAAGTCTTTAAGGTATGTCTATATTTCTGACCCCCGGAAACTATGAGACAATAAACAGAACTGATGTAAGCTGCTATGTACCAGACCCATCTGTTACACGGCAATCGAGCTAATGCAGCATTGATCTTACCAAAAAGAAATGAGACAGGTCAGTGGGCAATGGGTTCCCTTCTGGGATGATGAAAATGGAACAGGATGGTGGTAATAGCTATACAACATTGTGAATGCACTAAATGTCACTGAAATGTAAACTTCAAGGTGGTTGATTTCATGTTCTGTGAATTCTAAAAACTAACAAAAAATATAATTTTTTTTAAAAGGGAGCAGCTCAAGACCTAAACAAAGAAACTAGGAGAAAAACAAGAAGATAATTTAACTTACATGTGGAATCTAAAAAAAAAAAACAACAACCAATAAAGGTGTTATTTTCTTAATAAACAATTCTAGAATGATTTAGCCCCTTAAATATATAAACGTTATAATTTGACTCAAAAGTGAACTTCAAATAGCCAAAAAAAGTAATGAAAATATTTTAATTTTTAAAGCCCAGTAAACTTTTTGTGCAGCGAAGGGTAATTACTTCTGAACTTGGTTTTCCTCTCATGTATCAAAAGCTATTAGGGTACAGTCTATAATCAGGAATCCAATTTAAAACAGAAATTAGAGCTTCTTTTTGCAATGAGATAAGATGTTGTATCCACTGAATGTACGAACAACTGTTTAAATCACTTTCCAATTAAGAAAATATGTTTGTCATAATGCATCTTTAGATCATACTGTCTCTAAGACTTCATGCTTGCTTTGGGGAAACGTACATGCATCTTTTATTTGGAACAGTATGCCCTGCCAACCCTCCACCACCCTGTCATTCCTCATGTTGCCGTGTTAGACCCGTGGTTCTTAACTCTCTGGTGTAGAATCACCTGGAGAACTGAAAAAATCAAGATCCCACCCTCTGAAAGTCTTATTTGTCTGTGCTAAAGTGTGGCTTGGGCTCTGGATAAAAATAGACCATCGTTTTTAAACACAACAGAGAAATAGAACAGAACAAATCTGTCTTCCCAGCTGAAAGATATTGGTGTTTGAGAAAGACACCACTAAAGATGACCCTGTTCCAATATATTCTGAAAATATGAGTAGGATTGATGAAAAATAGTAGGGCCAAATCAACATCTGTGAACAACAAGGGATGCGGGAGGATGAAGTCAAACTGTGGGGGTTGGTAAAAGGGACGCAGAGCTGAGAACAGAATCAGATAACTAGGCAGAATGGTGTGTCCAAGAAGGAACTTTCCAGTGAAAAGGATAACTTAAGGTGCTTTCTCCTTAGAGTGTTCATACTCTCTATGGACATGAATGTTTAGTCCATATCAAGTCTCATTTACCCCTACATACCAAATCCTCCATAACAGCCCATGGTGACTGCTTCAAAAATTGTTCATCTCACATGAAAAGCCAAAGCACTAGCAAGGAGGGTGTTACGGGCTAAATTGTGCTCCCCTCAGATTCATATCTTCTAATACCCAGTATATAAAAATGTAACCTTATTTGGAGATAGGTTATCAAACAACATAACAAAGAAAAGTTGTAGTCCTCCTCATACAGTTCAGTTTTTAATACCAAAATATGTCACTGTGGTATAATGGGAAATATTTGGTCCTTTGTGTCCAGTTCCTTTATCTTCAGAGCTTCCAAGACCCTTGGAATTTCCTAAGAGATAAGAGTGTCTTTTGGTATCCAAGCAAGCTTCTTTCAACCACAGCTGAGTTTATGCTAATAAGGTGACTCTGGAGGGTCCCCAGACAGTTTCACAATAGGGACTGCTCCCTCAAAAGACCAAAACATAATTATAGGATTCGAACTTCTGACTCCACCCCTGTCCTGCAGGAAAAGATAAGAGACTAGAGAGAGATTGCATTCAATCATCCATGGCCAAGTATTAATCAATCATGTCTTATATAATGAAACTCCATGAAAACCCCTCAACAGTGGCATTCAGAGAACTTCAAGGTTGGTGAACAAACATGAAGGTGCTGGGGGTAGGATGTTCAGGAAGGGATGGAAGCTCCACGCCCCTTCCCCTCTCCCAGACCTCGGCATCCTCCGCTGGGCTCTGAGGTGTATCCTTTATAATAACCCAGTAATAGTATGTAAAATACTGTCTTGAGTTCTGCAAGTTGCCCTACAGTGTTAGTTGCTCAGTTGTGTGTGACTTTTTGCGAGCCCATGGACTGTAGCCCACTAGCCTCCTCTAACCATGGAATTCTCCAGGCAAGAATACTGGAGTGGGTAGCCATTCCCTTCTCAAGGGGGTTGTCACAACTCAGAGATCGAATCTGGGTCGCCTGCATTGCAGGCAGATTCTTTACTATCTGAACCACCAGGGAAACCTAGTTGCATTGTTCTAGGAAATTGTCAAACCTTAGGAGGGGCTTGAGCGAGTCCTCGAATTTGTAGCCAAGTCAGACAGAAGTGCTGGTAACCTGGGATCTGATGCTTGCCACTGGCCTCTGAAGTGGGAATGTTCTTTGTGACAGAGCCTTTAGATCTGCAAAGTATGACGCTAATTCCAGATAATTAGTGTCAGAACAGAATTGAATTGTCAGACACACAGTTGGTGTTCAGAGAATCGAATAATTGCTAAATTGATGGGAATAGAATAAAGGTACAAAGTAGGTGATTAAATGGCTAACCTCACCAAGGGATATTAAGTGGCTTCCCTGGTCGCTCAGGTATAAAGAATCTGCCTGAAATGCAGGAGATTTGAGTTTGATCCCTGGATCAGGAAAATCTCTGGAGGAGGAAATGACAACTCACTCCAGTATTCTTGCCTGGGAAATCCCATGGACAGAGAGCCTACAGACTATAGTCCATGGGGTCGCAAGAGTCGGACATGACTTAGTGACTAAACCACCACTACCACCACCAAGGGATAGGAAGTAAAAAACAAAAGTATGAGAGACCCCTGTAAGTTAATGATCACTCAAGAAAGCAGGCTTGCCTAACAGCAAAACTGTGCAACGGAAGCATGAGACATGCCCTAAAACAATAAAACAAGGTGAAACGAGACCCACATCCTGCCCAGTGAGGTAAGTTAATGATTCCTGAGACATGCTTCTAAAAACAAAAAAAAAAAAAATAAGGAAAATGTGACATTATGCTAAAACCTGAAATGATTTATCATATTGTAGGATATGATTTTGACTTTTTGCTCATTACCATTGCACCACAATGGTCCCACTTTGACCATGTAAGGACAAGAAAACTACACCCCGCCCCCCACCCTCCCAATGTGGAAGAGGAGCTGATGATGGAAGCGTGATGTCTACTCAAGAATGAGGAAGAAGATGGTCTTCTCCCCCTCCCGAGTTTTCCTTTGATTATAAAACTATAGCCCACTAAGTTCTCAGGGTAGCACCCTCTTGCCTGCCTGCCTGCCTGTAAACCTCAGAAGCATCCTATTCTAATAAATCACTTCTTACCTATCACTTCGCCTCTTGATGAATTCTGTGTTGAGACAAAAATATCTGAGCTCCTCGGAGACCCCAAGACGAATTTCTGTGATTTCAAGTTACAGACATTTACAACCTGCAGGACGAATAAGATTATGGTCATACTGTGATCCATCCATTCACTTGCCATTTAAAGGGCACTACCCCTTAAGGGTGTCTGCTCCTGTAACTCAAAGGGATGGGAAGATGAGACAACTGCCTCCCAGGAATTCAGCCACAAATTCCCTAAGAGGCACCCTGGAGGTGTTGCTCCATCTTAAGCCTTAAGTTTCCTCTAAAGCCTCCTTGAAACCCAGCTTGACTTAGCAGTCTCTGCCTGGGCAGAGAGTGAGTGCAGACAGGAAGAGTGGGAGAACGTGGGTGAGGTCAGGAAGGAAACCGACCTAGGCTTAACCTCCCACCAGCCCTTCCTTTCTTCTCCCTCCTACTCCTGTTCTTCAAGGCCTTTTTCCTCCCTTTGGACAAGAAATAAAGGATGAAGTGCAAATTACTAGTTGGAGGCCACTGCAGTTTTTAAGTCACCCACGATTCTCAGTTCCATGCCAATTCGATTTCCCTGGGCCAAGTCAATTTCCTCTCACCTCTTCCATATACTTATCCTACATCAACATCCCACCTCTGATCCACATGCACCCCCAGAAATACCAATGCACACCTTCTGCCCTCCTTGTCTCTCAGTTTTCTGTTCTTTCACCTGGTGAAATCACAAATCCATTGGTAGATTTGTGAGTTGCTTTGCTAGTTTTCTCTAGACTTTCTACCGCAGGTTGGTGTACGTGGAGAACTATTTAGGCTGAGCCTAAGTTTCAAGCAGATATGGTGTCAAATTCTTCTTGCTCCATATTACCTATGTATCTTTGTATAAATTACTTGAAACTCCTGAACTTTTCTTTTTATAAAATGCAGATTTCAATTAAACAACTTGATATGTAGTCAGATTTAATTTGATTGTTAGCTAGGTTGGAGCTGTCACTTATTATAATTATATAAAGCCATTAAGATCATATAACTTTTGAAGTAATCTTAGGAATTAAACTATTTTAAAAATGTGATTTGACTATTTGTTTCTATCCTCCTGATAAATGCATGCATTGTGGTTTAGAAACTTGATATTGAGCCTGAATGGAGTAAACATTACAGCAAGAAAGAATACTTGAGAATTCTGCATTCGTCTTTCTTCGCCCCCAGGGTTCTGAAAGTTATATGAGAGCAGGGTGGTTACCTGTTCAGACACCTGCAAAGAGACTGTCCTTTGTTCTTCCCTAGGATGTTTCATTTGTAAACTTCAACATGCAAAGTACTTTATGTTTGGATGCTAAAAATCAAGTATTATGTATTTCATGAGTGATATCAGAAATTTTTACATTGACAGAATTCTGTCAATACCCAATTTTCACTTTATACAATGATTTAGAATCCTATTTTGTAATTAACAGTTTATTATTTTAATATAGCATGGGAAACTGATATATACATACTTGCATTTTCAGCATTTGATGTTTTTCAAATATTCAGAGTAATACATTCTTATAATGTGTGAAAACAACTCTGTAAAAGAATAGATGAGCAAATCTGTTGTTTGCTACCACTCTCAATAACACTCCCTGCCGCTCACACACATACACACACACACACACACACACAGTAACTAGATTCATGTGTGTTCTTTCAAACCATTTTCTCCATCAAATTTGTACATGCACATATATATGTCCACAGGACTGCTATCATTATTATTTTTTAACAAAACAGATTTATAGGATATATATTTCTATAAAATGTGGACGTTTTTCACTTATATATATATGTAGAATGCCTATTACCTGTAGATATAAATCTAATTTGATCTATTTTCTAAAGATTTTACACATATATTCACATCCATTAAAAATTTCATACATAGAGGTTCATATCAAACATTTTGGGATATTTTTTGTTCCGTGCTTATTTTTCTCTTTATTTTTTACTTCTTTACATCTTTCATTTCCTTTTCTATCTTCAGATTCAATTAATTGTGAATTTAATGATTTTATCACATGGTTTTGTGACTCTAAGAATTTCCTATTTATAGCCTTTGTTCAAATTCTATTGAGTTATGTTTTCAGGTCAGTTCAGATTCCATATATTCTTTGTGTCCTATCGATCTTAAGTTGTCAACTGAATTTGTGTATCTGCAAATACATTTTACAAATCTATCATCTATCCATTGACTTTGGTATCTTCTGTCATATTTATACATGTTTAATGTGTCTTTTTTACTATCTGAATTTTCTGTTCTGATTTAAAAATTCTCTCTCATACATAAGCAGCATGTGTAACTTCTTAGATTTTCTTCTAAGATTCTCATTTATTTCTTTAAAGCAATTTTTTTTGTCTTTAATTCAACTGGAATTTAAATGTCAACTGTTCTGAATAAACTATCTTTTCCCCCAGTGAAACAGAGTGCCAACATTATTGTATATCCAAAATTCATAAATATTACAGCTTACTTTTTCAATTCTCTATTTTGTTCCAAAAATCTATTTATCTATTTAAATGCCAAAATAAATTCTACAGTAGCTTATGTCTGGCAAGGCAATATCCTTATTGTGATATTTATTTTTCATACTTTTTTAAAGCTATATTTGTTACTTATTTTTCCATAAGACCATCTTTTGGAAAAGGAAATGGCAACCCACTACAGTATTCTTGCATGGGGAATCCCATAGACAGAAGAACCTGGTGGGCTACAGTCCATGGAGTTTCAAGAATTGGACATGACTTAGCAAGTAAACCACCACCACCAAGAACATCTTTTATGAAATTACCAAAAACTCTTCTTACAATTGTAATTGGAATTAATATTATTTTGGAAGCATTGATATTTTTATTTACTTAATGCTACCATTTAAAACCATGATATGTCTTTCTAATTGCATGAATATCCTTTTATGTCTCTCAATAGGAACCAATTTTTTCCTCTAAGTTTTCTGCTAAACTTTCCTATTAAGTTCTGATGCCTTTCTTCTTAAATTCATTCCTAAGTACTTTATCATTTTTTTAACCATTACAAATAGAATATTTTCATACTTTTATTTCTTGTTACCATTATCACAGAGAAAACCCACTGCTTTTTATATATTTATTGTATATCAAGTTATTTTACATAATTTTCCTATTAGTTCTTATTACAATACTATTCTGTAGATGATGTACTTGTTGATTTTCTAGCTATACAACTCTTCATCAGTAAAAAGAAACATTTTCATAACTTCTCCAAAATTTTGCTTTTGTTTTAATTAAAACAATTTTATATTTGACCATTTAGAATGATATATTTAGTTTTTAGGGTATTTGAGAATAAATAATTATTTCACATTCATTAACTACTTTTTCATTATAATTATCTGGATTTTTAAAATTAATACTAATAATCTCCAATAATTAAAAGTGAATAAAAACTAAATGTTAACTTCTCCACATACATACACATTAGATGGTAAGGTAAAATTAATCACACAACAATTTATTAGCAATCAGCAATCAAAACAGTCACACAATCTATTTCTAAAAATCAATGAAGCTCTAGCTTCTCTTCAACTTTTAAGAACTCCAAAGAATACCTTGCCTGGAAATTTCAGCCCTTCACAAATAAAGCAGACATTTTGGAGGATCCACTAATCTAGTCAAATCAGGCAGGCAACACAGGTTCACATGACTTTATACCTGTAGAGGGCTGCCCTGAAGGTATCAGGTGAAAAACTAGGTTCCAGCCAATAGCCATGTGAATGGCTCATCTTGCAAGTGAGTCCTCTGGCCCACTTAAACCTTCAGATTAAGTATCGGGTCCCACCAATATCCTTACCTTATAAAAGACTCATATGGTAATAAGAAGTAATGAGAGGGTAATGAGTAACAAGAGGGCCATTACCATTCAGCTAAGCTGCTCCAAAATTTCTCACCCACATAAACTACAACATAATACATCTTTGGTACTTTAGTTCATCAAATTTTGGGTTATTTTTTTAATGCAGCCAGCCAAAATCTCTTATGCTTTACACTTAAGGTCAAATGGTTGATCATAAAAATTGTATTCCTTCATACTAAATTAAATTGGAGGAAAATGTTTCATTTCTACCATTCAGAAATTGCAAAGTAGGAAAAGGTTGATATGAAAAAAATCCCTTTCTCTTCCTCAGTGTACATAGTTCACGTCTTTCTTTGTTACCTTTAAACTATATCCTTGTATGTCAGTCTGTTTTGGACTCCTTTGCTAGTGTTACAGGTGGAAATAAACCATTAACTTGGGAAAAATAACATAATTAACACAATATGTAGGGGGCTTCCCTGTGACCCAGTGGTTAAGGGGGAATGGGTTCTATCCCTGGTTGGAAAACTAAGATACCACATGGCCTGTGGCACAGTCCAAAAACAAAAAAGTCACAATATATATATATATATATATATATATATTTATCTTTCATCTTACTCTTAATTTATATTGACATCTTTCCTTTTTATACTTGCAGAGCTTATTTACAGGTGAAAAGTGAAGTCGCTCAGTTGTGTCCAACTCTTTGCGACCCCATAGACGGTAGCCTACCAGGCTCCTCCGTCCATGGGGTTTTCCAGCCAAGAGTACTGGAGTGGGTTGCCATTTCCTTCTCCAGAGAATCTTCCCGACCCAGGGATCGAACCCAGGTCTCCTGCATTGTAGGCAGACGCTCTACCGTCTGAGCCATAGAACTGCTTATTAATATGGGATCTCTACTCTTTGGGTACTAACAGTATTCTCCCCATTTCCTGGCAGTTACAATTAAAGCCATTATTTCTCTATTAACACTAATTTTAGCTCAAAACCCCTCATCAAGTGCTCTGTTCCCCTCCTGCATGCATGTGTGTGTGCTCAGTCACTTCAGTCGTATCCAACTCTTTGCAACTCCGTGAACTATGGCCGCCAGGCTTCTCTGTCCTCAGGATTCTCTAGGCAAGAATACTGGAGTGAGTTGTCATGCCGCCCTCTAGGGGATCTTTCCAATCCAGGGACTGAACCCATGTCTCATGTCTCCTGCACTGGCAAGTGGCTTCTTTACCACTAGCGCCACCTAGGAAGCCCATTCCCCCACTACAGCCCTCCATCTCCCTTGTGCCTCTTAGGATGAGACTTGTAGATGTGCCATCCTTCCTATTTCCACTCATAGATTCAGTTTCTCCCCTGCTGCTTCTGCTGCTGCTAAGTCGCTTCAGTCGTGTCCGACTCTGTGCAACCCCATAGACGGCAGCCCACCAGGCTGCCCCGTCCCTGGGATTCTCCAGGCAAGAGAACTGGAGTGGGTTGCCATTTCCTTCTCCAATGCATGAAAGTGAAAAGTGAAAAGTGAAGTCGCTCAGTCGTGTCTGACTCTTAGCGACCCCATGGACTGCAGCCTACCAGGTTCCTCCGTCCATGGGATTTTCCAGGCAGGAGTACTGGAGTGGGGTGCCATTGCCTTCTCCCAGTTTCTCCCCTACCACTTCTCAAACACCTCATTCCAATCTGTGTTTTGAGTTACTTGCTGTTTGTTGTGGTCCATTCTCCAGAAAATTCCTCCTATAGAATACCTGGATGACGTATATGTTGTATCCTTTTGTACCTATAAATGTGTTTATTTTATCATGCTAATAGAACTGCATTTTGGCTGCTTACAGAATCCATGGGTGCACTTCTTTTTTCTANTTCCAATCTGTGTTTTGAGTTACTTGCTGTTTGTTGTGGTCCATTCTCCAGAAAATTCCTCCTATAGAATACCTGGATGACGTATATGTTGTATCCTTTTGTACCTATAAATGTGTTTATTTTATCATGCTAATAGAACTGCATTTTGGCTGCTTACAGAATCCATGGGTGCACTTCTTTTTTCTAAGTAATCTGTAGATGTCATTCTGTGGGTGGCAACTCCTGGTTCTGTACATAAGAAGTCTATTGCCAACCTGAATTTTTAAATTAGTCTTCAACAAACTTGTTCTTTCTACCAGGAGGCCTAGACATTTTTTCTTTATCCTTGGATTTTATAAGTTTAATAAAACTTGCCTCAGTAAACCTCACTGTCCATTTAGGTCTTTCTTCAGTTGAGGAAATTTTTCTTCTTTTATTTGTTTAATTATTGCCTTTCTGCACAATCTTGTTTTCCCTTCTGGAACTCATTATTTGCACATTATGTCTCCTGTGACTCTTTTTAAAGAGTCATCTTTTTCTCATCTTTTTACCTTGAATTCTGTCTCTTTGACTAAGTAGTCTCAGAAAATTTCCTCCACTTGATCTTCTCAACATCTAATTTAAATCCCTGTAAGGACTAGCTTTCCTTCAATTTACCCACTGATATTTTACTTCAAATATTATGTCACTTAGTTGCCAGAATCACTTCTCTGCAGCAACAAACCTTCTTATCTTCTTTAAATTTTATTATTCAAGTTGCATACAGATCACCCACCAGCTCTTAGAAGGGCAGGGGGTTGCCTCTCCTGATGGGCTTGTTCTTTCTCTGGGCAGTGGGAACCTTCTAGTGTGTATATTTTCTGTCTGCTCATTTGGGACCAGCCACTGGACTATCCTAAGTGGCACAGTGGACTCTGCTCCCATGGGAGTAGATGTAGCCAGCAGGTTTTCTGACTCCCATGTAATTACATGAGGAAACGTAGCTGTTCCTTAGTCTCGACACCTTTCAATCATGGGAGTTGGGTGGACTCAGCTCATTGGTTCAGTTTTTCCTCTGTGTTCATTAATAATAGACCAACACTGACCCAGCCTCCCAGGATCCACATCTGGTTCAAACTCACCACAGTGCTTATCTGTGTTGCACCCAGGCTCTTTTATGTCCAAAGCATAGAAACTCCTGCAATAACGCTCTCATTCACATCCTCCATGCTCTAACTGCCTTGTAGCCCCAACAGCCATTTGGCTACAAGGAGAAAGAATTAAATTTGAATTTGGGAATGACAATGACAAGGATGTTTTAGCAATCACATTTTCAAAATCCTTTTCTGTCTTTAGAATTTTTTTCTTAACTAAGAGGTGATGCCAATTTGTGTCTAACACATGGTGTTAGACAACATCCCAATCCCCAAGCATCTATTTACATCCTCCTATTTACATGCAAGCAGAGCATTTTTGAATGTTGCCTAGAATTAGGATATTTCTGATACAAACCATATTGCAAGGACAGATGATAGCTGTTGTTGATGTACGGGAAGATCAGTAAAAAATATTTCCATTTTCCTGGTCTCAGTTTTGAAGAAGCAGAAAGTATAACAAAGAAATAAGGCAGAGGAAAATGCCAGTAGCACCTTAATTACCTATTTAAGAACATAGCTTAAGCACTGTGGTAGATAATTTCTTAAAAAGGCACCCCTCCCACCCATCTTTGATCACCTCCCAGTATTAACTGGTGCAGCCATCTTTTGCCTATTAAAGCCTGGGTGGCTCTGGGACTCAACTGTAAGCAACAGATTACATCCAAAATGACGCCATGTCACTTTCAAGACTAGATCAGAAGAGGCCTTCCACTTTCCACTTTGGTCTCTTGGAATGCCCACTCTGGGAAAAGTCAGCCATAATATCTCAGAAAAATTCAGTACACTGAGACCATCACAATGTGAGGCAGCCCAAGCTAACCTCCTTGCGGAGGGGTAGATTTGCCTAGGTAGCTCTAGTTGTTTCAACCATCGCAGCCCAGGCAAAGATAAGTCAATGAAAAGCTTGAACATTCTAGCCCTGCTGGAGAAACAGTGAGGACCCCAGATGATGGCCAGAATCAAAGTCCAAAACAGATGGCTCCAGTCAAACCAGATGAGCCAAATCCAGCTATTTGAGCCAACCTTAGGCTCTAGCCATCACAGAGCAGATACAGGTCATCCTTGCTGCATCCTATCCAAATTTCCAACCCCAAAACCTATGAACTTAATAAAAATGCTGTTTTATATCACTAAGATTTTTTTTTTAATTGGAGCTTGGTTGGTTTAAAGTGTTGTGTTAGTTTATGCTGCACAGCAAAGTGAATTAGCTATCTGTATACATATATGTCCTCCTCATCACCACAGAGCATTGAGTAGGGTTTCTTTACTCTATTAATATAGAGTAGGTTCTCATTAGTTACCTATTTTACCTGATTACATAGTATCAGCGCACTAAGGTGCAGGCGGCCAAGAGGAGCCACCCCTTGTCTGAGGCCAGGAGTGGTTGCCAGGGGGAGCCACCCCACGCCCGAGGCCAGAGGTGGCACCTGAGGCCAGAGGCGGCGCCCGAGGTCATGGGCGGCAGCCAGGAGGAGCAACCCAACATCCAAGGAGCTGTGGCTGCAAAAGAGGCAGCCTAGAAGAGCTATCACACGCTGAAGGTCAGGAAGGGTGGTGGTGAGGAGATACCCCTCGTCCAAGGTAGGGAGCAGCGGCTGCGCTTTGCTGGAGCAGCCGTGAAGAGACACCCCACGCCCAAGGTAAGAGAAACCCANAGAGTTGACTCACTGGAAAAGACTCTGATGCTGGGAGGGATTGGGGGCAGGAGGAGAAGGGGATGACCAAGGATGAAATGGCTGGATGACATCACTGACTCGATGGGCGTGAGTCTGAGTGAACTCCAGGAGTTGGTGATGGACAGGTAGGCCTGGCGTGCTGCAATTCTTGGGGTCGCAAAGAGTCGGACATGACTGAGCAACTGAACTGACTGACTTCCTGAGGTCCACCCATGTCTCAGCAAATGGCACAGTCTCATTGCTTTCTATGGTTGAGTAATATTCCATTGTATATATGTGCCATGTCTTCTTTATCCATTCCTCTTTTGATATGCCACTAAGTTTTTGGATGGTTAGCCACACAGCAATGACTGGGAAAGGTGTGCAGTAACAATGGGCTTGCTGTTACCCACCCTGTCATGCACAGCACTGGATAGTCATTAGTCTGTCCAAGCAAGGGTGCCTCCAATTAATGGACTAGGATATATGCTTTCTGAAGGCAGACTGCCTTCCAGGACAAATGCGGAAGGAAGGAGCTGAGACACACATATCTTCCTTCCCTCCAAATTCCTCAGTCAGATAACTCACTCCACTACTGGGGGAGAAATAAAGGAAATGATGAGGGAGCCTAAGACATCAGGAATTATTAGCAGAACCTTTCCTCAGAGAGGAAATAATTCCCCTTTGGGATTTAGGATAAAGAGTCCCAGATACACAAAGGGAAAGGATTCTGGACCAGAAAGATGTATTCAGCAAATATAGAAGGGGTGGCTGTGAGTAAGGTTGTGCTTTCTACAAGACCCACACTTTGATATATGCACTTCCAGAAACAGAGCTCGTTGTAAATTGAAAAATCTAGCTATAGAAATTTGAAATTATATTATTTTGGTAGAGCAGCGATAACGAAAACCACAGACAGGATGGAGTACCAACAGAAACTTCTTTTCTTACAGTCCTGGAGGCTTGGAAAAAAGTCTGATTTTCCCCAAGACCTCTCTCTCTGGCTTGCAGATGGCTGCCTTCTACCTTCCTGTTCCTCAAGTCTCTTTGTCTGTCCTAAATCTCCTCTTCCTGTAAGGACACTAGTCCTTGGATTAGGCCTCATTTTAACTTAATTACCTCAGTAAAGACTTTGTCTCTAATACAAACCAGAAGATGGGCTTACTTTACCATCAGGATCTTGTTTGTACACTTGGATTAAATCTCTCATGTAAAGTGACTGTTTTTCTGCCTGGTTCTTAAGTCTTGCTTTCATGATAACATTACACTTGAGAGCAAATGATACTGAACAGTGAGGGTTGATACTGAACAGTGAGGGCTGATACTGAGAAGGGCCCGGTGGGGCTCCTGGGCACAAAGCCTTTCTGTATTCCGCATTTCTTTGATTACAGGAAATAGCCTTTATTCAGCCTCCATAACCTCCCCTGAGTTCCAATGGGTAGATTTAAGCAGTTGCTAACTAGAGAAGGGAGGGGATATGAGATCAGGGAGAAACAGTCAAGAGCACCTTGGGACAAGGTCCTTGTTCCCCTCCAATGCAAACACACAACAATACCTTCAACCTATTTTGCAGATACTGAAACCCTCTCCAGAAGGGAGACATTAATGATTAAAAATGGCATGTTGCCACAAGCAGGTAGACTCCAGAGCAGCTGGACCTGAAGGCTGACAATGCTGGCTCCTACTTACTCACCACCAACCCCTCAGAAGAACGTCCACAAGCTGGTCATGCCCTCTTTGAACCATTACTATAAAAACTTCTCACTATCCTCTCCAAGTTGGGACACAGTTTTCTTTTGAAGCAGGGGTCCACTGTGTCCCCCCTTTGCCTAGCAAAGTAATAAAGGTTCCCTGGTGGCTCAGATGGTAAAGTGTCTGCCTGCAATGTGGGAGACCTGGGTTCAATCCCTGGGTTGGGACGATCACCTGGAGAAGGAAATGGCAGCCCACTCCAGTACCCTTGCCTGGAAAACCCCATGGACAGAGGAGCCTGGTAGACTATAGTCCATGGGGTTGGAGATACGACCAAGTGACTTCACTTTCTTCCCTACTTCACCCAAAACTCCACCTTTGAGATTTGGTTCAGCACCAGTGTACAGAGAAGCTGAGCTTTCATCATCACAAGTGAGCAATGAAATAGAGTATTTGTCTGAGGAAATATCCAAGGAAAACGTGAAGGAATAGACTGTTTCGCTCTTGACTGCTTATAGTAAAGTGGGGGAAGAGAGAGGTGGTTTAAAGATGGGATTGTTCATCAGAAAGGAACAGAAGCGTAAAGGTACAGAATATTCTCAGCCTGTCCATACTGTAAAACTGAGACAGTCTATTGAGAAACAACTTTCACGATGTGGCCAAACCACCATCTGATATGGCAATTTAGTCAGACTGCTAAACAGAAGCCAGGAGCTATGGTTCAATGGAAGAATGACCCCTGCTTCTCCCCAAGGTGATCCAAAGCTCATGAAAACAATTTCAAAAGAAGGGCCACCAGTGCCTGCGGGACCTCCAAGCTCTTTGGCCTGTGTTAAATAAAATTAATATTTTATGGCAAGATAATAAAAATTTAAACATAAAGAAGTTTCTCTGTCCTTTTGTCTCCTCTCTCCCCTCTACCATGCATCGCATATCTGCCCTATGCATCGACCAAATTTCCCCATGAGCAGAAATACCTGCTCGACCATAAACCATAATCATTTTTCTAGCGCCAACAAGACAATTCCTTAAAGGATAACATTCCTTCTTGATCTTGTAAGGGGCCTTAAGGATGGCTAGAACTGGATTGTGGAAACTGTCAATACCACATAATTTAACATCTAGCCCTCTGTCTCAAAATTTATATAACTTTTATATCATTTATATATATTATATAAATAAAATGTATATAAACATATATAACTGCTCTGGCTTCTAATGGGCAAAATAGTTCTCAGATTTCTGGGTCTTCTCCACTGGCACAGAGTACAGTCACCTGGGAAGCAGGGGATGTGGCTACCTCAACCTAGATTTGCAAGGAAAAGGGTGTCTCAGAGCCACAGGTGTGCCATCTAGGCATAAAAACACTGTAGGAGTGGGGCTACCACAGAGAGCACCCCACTAGAGTGGCGCCCAGTAGAATCTGGGGGCAAGAACCATCCGTAGGCAATTCCAGTCCAGGAAAGCCACAGGTACAGTACTGAAACCAGAGGGAAGGGGGAGAGATACACAACCATTAAAAGAATGATATAGGTTTGATGATATGATACAACTGGTTAGAACCCATTAGGCCCAAGATGGTGGAAAATTCAACTTCCAGTGAACCCTAGGTCTCATTATATGCTCATTGTAATACATCAGTTCAGTTTAGTTCAGTTCAGTCGCTCAGTCATGTTCGACTCTTTGCGACCCCATGAATTGCAGCACACCAGGCCTCCCTGTCCATCACCAACTCCCGGAGTCTATCCAAACTCATGTCCATTGAGTTGGTGATGGCATCTAGCCAACTCATCCTCTGTCATCCCCTTCTCCTCCTGCTCCCAATCCCTCCCAGCATCAGAGTCTTTTCCAATGAGTCAACTCTTCACATGAAGTGGCCAAAGTACTGGAGTTTCAGCTTTAGCATCATTCCTTCCAAAGAAATCCCAGGGCTGATCTCCTTCAGGATGGACTGGTTGGATCTCCTTGCAGTCCAAGGGACTCGAAAGAGTCTTCTCCAACACCACAGTTCAAAAGCATCGATTCTTCGGTGTTCAGCCTTCACAGTCCAACTGTCACATCCATCCATGACTACTGGAAAAACCATAGCCTTGACTAGATGGAACTTGGTTGGCAAAGCAATGTCTCTGCTCTTCAATATGCTGTCTAGGTTGGTCATAACTTTTCTTCCAAGGAGTAAGCATCTTTTAACTTCATGGCTGCAGCCAGCATATGTTAAATGACACAGCCATAGGTGCCATGACAGTTCCAAGGCCAACCATAAAAGGCCAAAAAAGTGGGCAATGGCCCAATTCCTGAAAATCCCTGCCCCTTCACCAAAATAGTTGAAAAAAAAATCCCCACTCATTAGCCTATGAAATTACCTAGCTCATAAATACCAACTACTGCATATTTTGGGACCTCTCAACTTCAGAGATGGTCCAACCTCTATCTGTGGAGTGTGCTTCTCCTAGGACCACTCATGCCTTTTCAGATGAACTGCATTCTATTTATGGAATATGTATCTCTCTTAATAAATCCACTTCTTACTTATCACTTTGTCTCTCACTGCATTCTTTCTGCACTAAGGCAAAAAGAATCTGAACTAGGTCCTAAGACCAGGTGTGTAAGTAAAAAGTAGTGGGGTTCAAGTCCCAACTTGTGTTGTGCAGTTTCAGGACTACATCCAACCTGTGAGAGCTATGGTGGGGTCTGTGTCAGCAAAGTCAAGGGTATGGGGCCTCCCAAAGCTGGGAGGGCAGGGCAACCTGGAGGCTTAAGGGCCGAAGCCCTGCAGAGCAAAGCCAGGGACCCACACCTCAGTCTAGAAGGTGGGACCTCTGCCCCAGCACAGTTGGTGAGCAGGACAAAAAAATCAAAGAAGATTCTCACATCTTAAGGTTTCTGACTTGCTCAGGATCTGTAACTCCTCTCTTCTTGTCTTTTGGAATGGGGATATCTGTCCTGTGCCTGTCCCACCATTATACTTTGGAAGTACAAAACTTTATTTCACAGGCTCACAGCTGAAGGGGAACTGCCTCAGGATGAATCCACCTGGAGTCTGACCCATACCTGATTTTTTTTTTTTTTAATAATTGTTATATCTTCTTCTTGGATTGATCCTTTGATCATTATGTAGTGGCCTTCTTTGTCTCTTTTCANAATAAGATAAAGTGCTCAAGGAATAACAAGTAACTGCCATCATTTATTGAGAAATTATGTTCCTCCTACTTATAAAAAGTAGATATTCTTTATTTCCATTTTACAAATGAATTTTGTGAGGTTTAGTGGTATTAAATTATTTGCCCAAGGTTCAGGAACTAAGAAGTTATTTTCAAGAATTTATCAGTTCAACAAGTCCCTTCCATCCAAAAATATACACTAAGAATTGTTTAGTAATATCATTTGCCTTTTGTCCTAATAATTTAAAAAGATATTTATCAGAGATACATTTAGGAATGCTTAAATATGAAATATTCATGCTTTTCAAACTGGAATCTTTCATATTTAAGCATTCCTAAATGTATCTCTGATAAATATCTTTTTAAATTATTAGGACAAAAGGCAAATGATATTACTAAACAATTCTTAGTGTATATTTTTGGATGGAAGGGACTTGTTGAACTGATAAATTCTTGAAAATAACTTCTTAGTTCCTGAACCTTGGGCAAATAATTTAATACCACTAAACCTCACAAAATTCATTTGTAAAATGGAAATAAAGAATATCTACTTTTTATAAGTAGGAGGAACATAATTTCTCAATAAATGATGGCAGTTACTTGTTATTCCTTGAGCACTTTATCTTATTCTTTTCATGTAAGACAGCAGGTTTCTCAAGCCAATGGAAGTTAGAAAAACTGGTTCAAAAGAGTTTCACCTTATAGTCTTTTACATAGAAGACAGTAATGAACATGGAGCTTTACTGTACAGGAAAGTTTTTTTTTTTTAATTGAATCATTATTCTTCAGCTTATGAGCCCACTTTCTTTGTGGATCCCTAGTTACTTCCTCACATAGACCTTATACTCTAGGTAAGATATATGTCTACTTTGTTGTTACAAAGAATCTTTGCCCCTGGAATCAGATAGCCCCAACCTCCACACTGAACCCACCCCTCACCATGTAGTCACTTTTGCAGGCAGTTGCCAGAACTGATAACAAGCCTAAAAGGGTCCTTAAATAATAATAACAAAGCCTACAACTATGGGAGATCATATAGTTGGAAGGCTTCTCAGGAAATGATTGCAGAGATACAAAATCTAGACCCAGTGGTGTGATATTTTTTCAGCTATGAATGCCAACCTCATGTTTCTCTAACTTTGTAATTCGGTTATAAACACTCCTATTATATAGCTATAGAATTGTAACTAGGTTAAACCAAAAGGTAGCCAACCCATGTATTATTTTCCAATATCGGTGCATGGGTCAGTGAGAATGTAGGAACTCAAGAATTTTTACATTTTTGCCTAAGTTGTTTTCCTTAGTAGACATACTTTAGATTGTCAGTCTAATCAACTGCCTCCATTTATTAAGTGCCTACTATGTTCTGAATACATATTTAACTTAGTTGACCATTACCATAAACTTTATCGAATAGGTACAGTTTTATCATCCCAATTTACAGGTAAGGAAATAAGACCCAGAGTGGTTGAATATAATTTTGTCCAATCAGAGAACTATGAAGTAGTAGAGCTGAGATTTATATAATTTCTTTGACTTTAGGGCCAGTACTAGCGCTAACATTCAAAATTGTTTTTTATAACATCACTTTGGTATAAGGACTCCTTTCTTTCTCAGGAAAGTGAACTTTACTTTAGAATTGATGAAATAGGAAAAATCAAATAAAAAGCAACCTGCAGGCCACCTGTAGGTTCTTCTTCCCAATTTTTAAGAAAGCCGCACATGAAATACTTGGTTGATTTGAGTTTATCATACTACTCATACACGCTCATTGAATATTTGGAGAACTCATGAGTTAATGAGCAATAGATATCAAGATGGTTAAGATCAAGGAAGAGGGCTGGGGACGGAAATTTCAGAGGAGCCTCAGAAGGCAGGGGACAGCTAAGGCTCAGGAACCTCAGGTAGGTCTAGAAACTCATGAAAAAATTCTACATGAAGCAAGGTCTGTCTTGGCAATAAAACAAGAAATCCAAAACAAGGACTCTCTCCCTTAAAGAGATCTACTTCGCTGGGAAAATAGGTCCTTAAGATCTCTTCAGGGCAGGATTGGGAAGGGAATGTGTACATGTGGCAGCCAGAGGAGGGAGAGATAAGCAGGGAGATGAGAGAAAAACAAGAACCGGGGGTGGGAATGAGAGGAGAGGAGAAACACCGACTGGGGAATGCCCTGGGTGAAACGCGGCATGCTTTCTGAGCGGACCACAGACCACAGCTCAAGGCTCTTCAGCAGAGACTGCCAGAAGTATTGAATCTAATGACGAGGTGGATCCTTGTCAAAACTGATGATACATACACATAAAACCTCTATTCTTCAGCATCACAGAGGAGGGGCCTCAGACTGCACCGGGCGTGGGGCGAATTCAACCTTAGAGCCTCTGAAATTGTCAGCACTGAAATCCCTCACATGGCCCATGCTTTATTTTGTCTCAGTAGCATGGTTCTGTCCTCATCCTGTAGCCACTATTAGACTATAAAAATAAATACACTGTGGCAAGATTCACTTTCGGATCATCTTTGTACCCCCTCTGATATCTGGTAGAGAAACTGCGTGATACATTTTTATAGTCATGAATAATTAATATGCGAATGTTTGAGCATATTTGGAATCTAAATTGCACTTCATATCTGTGTGACCTTGGACAATTTATGTAAGCTTTCTGGGTCTTTGTTTCTAAACTGGGATAGTAATAATGGAATATCATTCAGCCATAAAAAAGAACAAAATAATGCCACTTACAGTGACATGGATGGACCTAGAGACTGTCATATTGAGTGAAGTAAGTGAGATAGAGAAAAGGAAATACACGATGGCACTTATATGTGAAATCTAAAAACGCGGTATAGTCTGCCCTCATAGTACAGCCAGCACCGTATCAGCCTCATAAAAAATGTGGTACAAATGAACTTATTTACAAAACAGAAACAGAATCACAGATGTAGGAAATAAACTATGGTTGCCAGAGGGTAAGGGGAGAGGAGGATAAACTGAGATTGGGATTGCCATATTCACACTACTATCTGTAAAATAGATAACTATTAAGAACCTACTGTATACCACAGGGAACTCTATTCAATACTCTGTAATGAGCTACATGGGAAAAGAATCTAAGGAAGAGTGGCCAAGTATACATGTACAACTGATTCACTTCGCTGTACAGCAGAAACTAACACAACACTGTAAATCAATTACATTCCAATAAAATTAATTTAAAATTATCCATCTCACAGGGTTCTTGTAATGATGAAAACAAATCTCTATATGCATGTATGCAATACACATATAGCATTTGGCACAGCACCTGGAATGTGGGAAGTACACCGATCATAGGTGTTAGCTGGTACGTGTAGGTCTTTTTAAAGACCTGTCGACTTTGATCTGAAGTTCTTTCCATAGACTGGAAATCCAGAGCTCTGTAAATATTTCTGCCAGTCCTCAAGTTTGGTTTTTTCTTATTTCTCTTTGCTTCCTTCCTATACCCAAGCTTGATACTAGTCAGAATTAAGGTGAGTGTAAAATAGGGTTCCTTCGCAACCTCTCTATCTCTTCCAATATTCACATACATACATCAGTAGCATTATGTACTCTTGAGAAAATTCAACTGTTGAGGGTAATGGGGCAGCGTCACCTTGCACATCATGGAGCAACCTTATCATTGTATGAGGCCCATCCTCTCTTCCCACTTCTAACACCCTCCCTCTGGGGAGGGGCAAGAAAATCTGTTCCCTTAAGTCCCCCAGAGCAGGAAAGCTCATATTTATACCCACTGGGTCCAGCTTTCCATTCCAAGTGCTTTCCCCCAAAAATAAGAGGTGTTCTTCCCTATGGAATTCCGGTGAATAAAATATTCTACATCCTGATATGTTATTCTGAATATAATAAGGAACTCCCGATGGTGAGTTTCACTAAGCCTGTAATAAGTTTACCAGGGCAGCTGCTGAGACCTTTTCTTCCCTAGGGTTCTTTACAAGGAGATATATATTAATGATGTAGATGAATGTGTTTGTACAGAGGGAGCCTGAAGTGCTTTATTTTTTCAACTGCCCTAATGATATAAGATCTTGCATTTATAATAGTAGTGTTAGAGCAGTGATCTCAGATACTTGGATTCACCAAAGCTCAGAAAGGTTCAGATACTTAATTAGCTGAAGAACAAAGAAGAAACTGGGTCTGCTGAACCTTAGTCCTATGCTCTTTCTACTACAAGCTACATTATGCCCAGTGCCCGAGCTCAACCGAGTAAACCTCCATAGACCTCTGATTAGAGACCAAGAGGTGCCCTCCTTCCTGATCAAGACTGACCTCAAAGTTCTAACTCATTTATTTCTATTTTAGTTCTTCCAAAGAGAGAGAGGGAGTGAGAGAGGAAGATGCTTTTCTTTTTAAATGATGCAGTGTTTGGAAACATCCCCAAGAAGGTTCTTTCCTTATTTTAAAAATAAATCTCAGGGTTTGGTTTTGTTTGTTTGTTTGCTTGTTTTTGGTGAGGTTACTCTTCAAAAGGACCTGATGCACTTGGGTTGTGCAGCCATCTGCCACTACATGCTCAAGTATTGTGGTTAAAAAAAATCTGGCCACCCTGCCTTTGATATAGAAGAACCACATAGCGTTGAGTCATACACTGTGGAGAGAACACAGCTAATTATGGGATATGCTGGGCCCAGAGAAGATGTTAACTGCTACATAATTACAACTGCAATCCAAGGGGACGGAGTCATGGAAATTCAGCTAATATAAAGAAGTCAACAGAAAAATACTCAATTCTAAGCCACAAATTGTTGATATATAATCTCCTTCTTAAACATTCTTCCAAATTTAAGATCTGGTTTGTCACCAAGGACGTCCATAATCCTGCAGCACATTCTTTTTTACCATTAAATGAAATATTGTTTAACAATGCTGTGTTTTGATGACTGGAATGAAGATGAAAGAATGGCATCAGTTTCCGAGACACAAGACCTTGGTTCCAGCCTCAACTTGCCAATTAAAAGAGGAAGAGACCTTGAACAAGTCATTTAATTTGGGAAGGGGGAAAGAAAGAGTTAGTTAAGAGGACGTCTGAGGTTTTCTCTCATGACAGAAATAGTCTATTTGAAAAGAGTCAGTGATCATCAAGTTTACATCACGTAAGTATTTGGATTTCAAAGACAAATAAGACATAGTCTAATAGCCAACTTCACAAAGTTATTACACTTTCTCCAAAGGTCTCATAATTTAGAAAGCTCACGACTAATAGAAACTTTACCTTTGGACATTTCTGTTATTTTTTTCTCAAATTTCAACTCAAATTCTGATGAAGTAAAATAACTTCTCGTGAGCAGTGGATTAAGAAGTTGAAAGGTGGAAAAGTAGAAATAAATCTTTTCATGCGATGATTCCTAGACTATGTTCCACAACATTCTATTTATAGAATGTGAGGCTACAGGTTGAGACCAGTCAAGAAAGCAAAGGCATTTAAAAGAACCCTAGCATTGTAGATGGTGGATTATACAGACCTCAGTTAAGTGGGCTTCAGTGGAGTGGGTAAAGAATCTGCCTGACAATGCAGGAGACCCAAGAGACGGGAGTTCGATTCCTGGGTCAGGAAGATCCCCTTGGGTAGGAAATGGCAACCCACTCCAGTATTCTTGCCTGGAGAATTCCATGGACAGAAGAGCCTGGCGGGCTACAGTCCATGGTGTTGCAAAAAGTTAGACCTGACTGAGCACACACACACGCACATGTGTGTCCATGTGTGTGTATGTGTATGGAGTTCCACCCCTCAGGGGTAGAACATGTGCCACAGTGGGGGTTCTTAAACTGGGATTTGAATTAGAATCACATTAAGAACATATGTCATATTATAAAGTTCTCATTCAGTGGCTCTGTAGTAATATTCTTACCTTTGTTTTTAAAATAACAACTTCATTGTGCTGTAATTAACATACCATACGATTCACTCTTTTAAAGTGTATATTTCAGTGATTGCTAGTACATTCACAAACTTATGCAACCATCGCCACTGTCTACTTTCAGCACAATCTCCTCGCTCCAAAGAGTAACTCTGCTGCCTCAGGACCATGAGTAGTCACACCCAACTCCTCCTTCCCCATCCCCTGCCAACCATGCCATTACATCTCAAGGGGCAGCTATAAGAACAAAATGGGTTTCTTGTCAAATCTGCTAACTATTTTAATTCCCAAAGTTCCAGAAAAGTGATAAACAGCCAAGGGCTATGAGTTCCCACTTACATGAATTAGGAGATGTTTTGGGTTCAGGAAAATGCAAAATTGACCAGATAAACACTAAGATTATTATACCACTTGGGACTACAATTTATTTTCTCAGGCCAATTCCCCAGCGCTTTTAGAAAATTCTCTTAAGAGACTTTTTCTTTCAAAGACCTCTGTGCTATCCAACTAACATAAGTGGTAACAGGAATTATAATAGCAACAGGAACATACTCTCCATGAGCTCTTGAAGAAACACCTCGAGCTGATCTTTTAACAGATGCCCAGCATCTGTCTTGTAGCCTGCTGGAGATGTGTGAGAGACATTAAAGACTTAACAGGAAATTCAAAGATCCCTTGCTTCCCAGAAATGCTGCTAAGGGCCAGATTTCTAGAGGCTGTCGTCACTGTTATCAATTGGAAGGCCTAGTAGTCACCACTCTGACAGTGACATCCCTTTCTTGGGAGCTTCCCCTGGAAATAGCAGAAGCATTTTCAAGCTGGTGGCCCTATACTGTCCAACATGACATGGTTGATGCATCAGTCAGGACTGAACTCAACCCATGTGTCAAAAATCCAGTTACAGCATATTAACTAAATACGAGCTTATTTTTCTTATGTAATAGGTTTAGAGAAACGTAGTTCAGGGCTGGAGTAGCTACTCATGAATAACAAAACTCTTTCCACATTCTTAGCTGCACGTAACTGTAGTTCTTTATGTTTCGCTCATTCTTTTGCCCACTGCTCCGATGAAGTACCTTTTAATCATCTTAAAATTATGAGGATGACAGGGCCACAGTTTGGGAAAGAAAAACAAAAAAACTACAGCTCCTCCAAAATCTCTAGCCAGTAGACTTTTGCTTACACTTCATTAGCTAAAACTAGGTCATATGACCAGGAGAGGCTTGGCTACCAGGAATTCCACAGAGGAAAGTAGAGAGTGTTGCTTCTCTACTAAAAACTGGGTTGCATTAATTGAAAGCAGAAAGGAGGAATATGCAGAAAACTAGGAGTATCTGCCACATGAGGTTTTCTTTTTTCTTTTTTTCTAACACCCTCATAGCTATGTCTAAGTGGAAAACCTGATCTGAAGTTCATGGGTTTTTTTGATTTAGGTACAAGAAATTACTGACTAGTGCTAATTTCAATCTAAAACTTCTGGTTACTTTTTATGTTACTCTAAGAGGCTGCATCTCAGGTGGCCACCTCATGCGAAGAGTTGACTCCTTGGAAAAGACTCTGATGCTGGGAGGGGTTGGGGGCAGGAGGAGAAGGGGACGACAGAGGATGAGATGGCTGGATGGCATCACTGACTCGATGGACGTGAGTCTGAGAGAACTCCGGGAGTTGGTGATGGATAGGGAGGCCTGGCGTGCTTTGATTCACGGGGTTGCAAAGAGTTGGACACGACTGAGCAACTGAACTGAACTGAACTGAAGAGGCTGCATCTCAGGGGGGCGGGGAAGAAATATATATATACAGGTTTGACATTATAAATTTTTAACATGAGGGTCCTGCCTCAGAAATGTACGAAGCCCCAATAAATATAATGCTTTGCATACAGAGGTCTACATTTCTTCTGAGGTATAAATGGGATGGTTCCAGAAAATGAAGTCAGTTTTACCCCAAAGCCTGGCACACTAAAGTGTACAGTACCTCCCAAGCAACCATGCAAAGTGAGCATCAAGTTGCCTAAGAGAACACTACATATAAACAAGAAGCTCAAATAAAATGTCTTCTTCAAAGTGTCTAAACAGTGAAGGAAAACAGAGAAGAATATTGAAGGACTTTCACACAGAACGGTGGTGCTCTCAGCCACAGACAGTGGGGTGCAGAGGGTTTCCAGCTGATGAATGTAAAGAAAGCATCCCTCAGCATGTTCCTCGGGTCCAGGAAGAAAGAAGCTACTCTCTGTTACAGGCTTAACTGTGTCCCCAGAAATTTATATCTGAAAGTCTCAACTTCTATATCTCAGAATATGACTTTGTTTTGAACATGACCGATGTAATTAGTAAAGATGAGGGCATACTGGAACAGAGTGAGGCCTTGATCCAATATAACTGATGTCTTTATGAACAAGGGAAATTTGGACACAGACAGCCACACAGGGAGAGATACGTGTGTCAATGATGATAGAGATCAGGATGATGCTTGCACAAGACAAAGAACCCCAAAGAATGTCAGCAAAACACCAAAAGCTCGGAGAGAGGCATAGAATTGAATGTCTCTCAGAGTTCTCAGATGGAGAAGGCGATGGCACCCCACTCCAGTACTCTTGCCTGGAAAATCCCATGGACAGAGGAGCCTTGTAGGCTGCAGTCCATGGGGTCGCTAGGAGTCAGACACGACTGAGCAACTTCACTTTCATGCATTGGAGAAGGAAATGGCAACTCACTCCAGTGTTCTTGCCTGGAGAATCCCAGGGACAGGGGAGCCTGGTGGGCTGCCATCTATGGGGTCACACAGAGTCGGACATGACTGAAGTGGCTTAGCAGCAGCAGCAGCAGCAGCAGCAGCAGAGTTCTCAGAAGGAAGCAATCCTGTTGAGACCTTGAACTTGGACTTCTAGTCTCCAGAATTGGGAGAAAAGACATTACTATTCTTTAAGCCACCTAGTTTGTTGTACTTTGTTACATAGTCTGAGCTAACTAACACACTCACTAGAGAAAAGATGATAATAATTGGCTTTAGTTTTTTTTCATCAAGACAACAGATCTGAAGGCTATAGACCTAAGCAAACAGTGATTTTCCATGATATCAACTTTACCCTTTCTGATGATTGGGCAGTCTTACTAAGTTAATAAAAAAAGGCACATGGGAAGGCTGTGGCCTTGAATTCCAAATAGTGTCTCTAGCTTGTGTCTATGAATTTCCGTATGGGCGAAGCCATAGTTGGAATCAGAAGCTAAAATTTCATTCCGTACTATGCTGCTTAATTGGCTGAAGAACTTTGGCAAATGACTCACATTCTCTGAAATTCAGTTATAATTACCTTTAAAATGGCAACAATACCTAGTCCAAAGGAATGCTCTGAAGATTAAATGATGCAATGTAATACACACAGTTTTGTGGATGGCACTTCGTAATCTTTCAAGAAATTGTAATAAGGTTAACACTCCGGAGTTGTATCTACAGATCAGTTCAGTTCAGTCCCTCAGTCATGTCCGATTCTTTGCACACCTATGGACTGCAGCACACTAGGCTTCCTTGTCTTTCACCAACTACTGGAGCTTGCTCAAACGCATGTCCATTGAGTCAGTGATGCCATCCAACCAACTCATCCTGTCATTCCCTTCTCCTCCTGCCTTCAATCTTTCCCATCATCAGAGTCTTTTCCAAGGAGTCAGTTCTTTGCATCAGGTGGCCAAAGTATTGGAGCTTCACCTTCAACATCAGTCCTTCCAATGAATATTCAGGACCAATTTCCTTTAGGACTGTCTGGTTCGATTGCCTTGCAGTCCAAGGACTCTCAGGAGTCTTCTCCAACACCACAGTCCAAAAGTATTAATTCTTCAGTGCTGACATAGTCCAACTCTCACATCCATATATGGCTACTGGAAAAACCATAGCTTTGACTAGATGGACCTTTGTTAGCAAACTAATGTCTCTGCTTTTTAATATGCTGTCTAGGTTGGTCACAGATTTTCTTCCTAGGAGGAGTCTTTTAATTTCATTGCTAAAGTGATTTTGGAGCCCTAAAAAATAAAGCCTCACTGTTTCCATTATTTCCCTATCTATTTGCCATGAAGTGATGGGACCAGATGCCATGACCTTAGTTTTCTGAATGTTGAGTTTTAAGGCAACTTTTTCACTTTCCTCATTCACTTTCATCAAGAGGCTCTCTAGTTCTTCTTCACTTTCTGCCATAAGGGTGATGTCATCTGTGTATCTGAGGTTATTGACATTTCTCCTGGCAATTTTGTGCTTCATCCAGCATGGATGTACTCTGCATATAAGTTAAATAAGCAGGGTGACAATATACAGCCTTGATGTACTCCTTTACCAATTTGGAACCAGTCTGTTGCTCCATGTCCAGTTCTAACTGTTGCTTCTTGACCTGCACACAGACTTCTCAAGAGGCAGGTCAGGTGATCTGGTATTCCCATCTCTTTTAGAATTTTCCACTGTTTGTTGTGATACAAACAGTCAAATGTTTTGACATAGTCAATAAAGCAAAAGTAGATGTTTTCCTGGAACTCTCTTGCTTTTTCTATGATCCAACAGATGTTGGCAATTTGATCTGGTTCCTCTGCTTTTTCTAAACCCAATTTGAACATCTGGAAGTTCACACTTCATGTACTATTGAAGCCTCGCTTGGAGAATTTTGAGCATTACTTTGCTAGAGTGTGAGATGAGTGCAATTGTGCAGTAGTTTCACATTTTTTGGCATTGCCTTTCTTTGGGATTGGAATGAAAACGATCTTTTCCAGCCCTGTGGACACTGCTGAGTTTTCCAAATTTGCTGGCATACTGAGTGCAGCACTTTCACAGCATCATGTTTCAGGATTTGAAACAGCTCAACTGGAATCCCATCCTCCTCTAGCTTTGTTCGTGATGCTTCCTAAGGCCCACTTGACTTCACATTCCAGGATGTCTGGCCCTAGTCCAGTGATCACATTATCACGGTTATTTGGGGCATGAAGATCTTTTTTGTATAGATCTTCTGTGTATTCTTGCCACCTCTTCTTAATAGCTTCTGTTTTTGTTAGGTCCATACCATTTCTGGGCCATTTATTGTGCTCATCTTTGCATGAAATGTTCCCTTGGTATCTCTAATTTTCTTGAGGAGCTCTCTAGTCTTTCCCATTCTATTGTTTTCCTCTATTTCTTTGCAATTATCACTGAGGAAGGCTTTCTTGTCTCTCCTTGCTATTCTTTGGAATTCTGCATTCAAAAATGTATATCTTTTCTTTTCTCCTTTGCCTTTAGCTTCTTTTCTCATTTATTTGTAAGGCCTCTTCATACAACCATTTTGACTTTTTGTATTTCTTTTTCTTGGGGATGGTCTTGATCACTGCCTCTTGTACAATGTCCTGAACCTCCATCCATAGTTCCTCCGGGACTCTGTCAGATCTAATCCCTTGAATGTATTTGCTACTTCCACTGCATAATTGTAAGGGATTTGAGTTAGGTCAAATATGAATGACCTAGTGGTTTTCCCTACTTTCTTGAATTTAAGTCTGAATTTTGCACTAAGGAGTTCATGATCTGAGCCACAGTCAGCTCCTGGTCTTTTTTTTTTTTTTTTTCTGACTGTATAGAGCTTCTCCATTTACAGATAATATCTACAGATAGTGCTATAGTAGAATAAAACATGATTTCTGAGGCATAATCAACTGTCAATAATCTATGACTATAAGAAAAGGTTATTATAGGAAGTAAAACCATTAGTAACTAATCTAAAAAATATGTTTTCCAAATGAAAATTTTTATTGATTTTCATTAGAGAGCTTACATGCATGCATGAAGGCTAAGTGATTTAAGTCATGTCTGATTCTGTGCGACGCTATGGACTCTAGCCCTCCAGGCTCCTCTGTCCACTGGGATTCTCCAGGCAAGAATTCTGGAGTGGTTTGCCATGCCCTCCTGCAGGGGATCTTCCCAACCCAGGGATCAAACCCATGTCTCTCATGTCCCCTGCATTGGCAGGTGGGTTCTTTACCACTAGTGCCACCTGGGAAGCCCATAGAACTTATGTATGCTCATTATAAAATGTTTAAATGATATAAATATGTATAAGGTAGAATTATAATTGGATATTTCCCAAATCCAAGGTTCAGTGCTTACTTTTCATATTTCTTTAGATACGTCTGTGTGTTTAATAGAAGTTTTTATAGATTATTTTAAACAAAAATGGATCATATTCTGTATGCTCCCAACAGATTGATCCAGCTCTGTTCAATAATTCATCTTCAACCTTTCATGCCATACATACTACAAGTTCTATCACAGTGTTTCAAATGTTGTATAGTGACTTCCCTGGTAATCCAGTGGTAAAGAACCCACCTGCCAATGCAGAGGATATGGGTTTCCTCCCTGGTTCAGGAAGATTCCACATGCCGTGGGGCAACTAAGCCCATGTGCCAACTACTGAACCTGCACTTTGGTGCCCACAAGCCACAACTACTGAGTCCACGCACGTTGCAACTACTAAGGTCTGCACACCGTAGAGCCTGTGCTCTGCAACAAGAGAAACCACTGCAAGAACAAGCCTGCACATTGCAACTAAAGAAAGCTCGCACACAGTGACGAAAACTCAGCACAGCCAAAAATAATTTTTGTTAATGCTGTATAATAATGATGTTTTATGGATATACAAAATTTATTTACTCAAGTTGTTTGAACATTCAGATTTGCCTGCAATTTGTAAAATTCACAATGTTATAATAAATAAAAACTATACTTTAGAAGGGGCTTCCCAGGTGGCTCAGTGGGTTCCCTGGTGGCTCAGAGGATAAAGCATCTGCCTGCAGTGAGGAAGACCAGGGTTCAATCCCTGCGTCGGGAAGATCCCCTGGAAAAGGAAATGGCAACCCACTCCAGTACTCTTGCCTGGAAAATTCCATGGACAGAGGGGCCTGGTAGGATATAGTCCATGGGGTCGCGAAGAGTCAGACACGACTTCACTTTCACTTTCACTTTCCCAGGTGGCTCAGTGGTAAAATAATCTGACTGACAATTCCGGAGACACAAGTTTGACCACTGGATCAGAAGATTCGCTGGAGAAGGAAATGGCAACCCACTCAAGTATTCTTGCCCAGGAAATACTATGGTCAGAGAAGCCTGGTGGGTTACAGTCCATGGGATCACAAAAGAGTCAGACACAACTCAGCAACTAAACACCACCACCACTGTGGAGAATGGATCTATTTTCTCCAATATTTTAAAAATAAAACAAGGCATTGTTGGAAGGAAGGAGGGAAAATGAAAAGGGGAATGTTTATTCATTTATCTAATAATTTTGGTTTATATAATGTCAAATAACACATTTGTAGGTTGTCTTGTCGAATTTTACTGATAATTTTCCTTAATGAGAATTAACTGAATTGAGTGGTACCCTCTAAGTCATGTGTACACAGCTTTAGATAAAAGCTATATGACCCAATAAAAACTGATCTTCATTGAATATGTAATGAATTTCATCTAAATAATCTAGTCCCAGGTTTTCATAATTTTTCCAACATTTTGACATCCTGCAGGAACCCCACTGTGAATCACCTCTAAACCCAGATGGCAAAGCTTTTCAAATGACATGCTCAGAACTCACCCAGGCAGACATCCTAGGATCTTAGCTTCATTTTGCAAATGAAATCAAGCAGGGTTTTGACTTAACATTCATTAAGAGAAAGAAGGAAATTTTTTTTCTTCTGTGTTAACTTTGGGAGTGTTAAGCAATGCAAACATTTTAGAGGCAGCAGTTCATGATACCATGCAGGCAGACATCCCGTGCCAGGAGACACCCTTGCTTGGAAAGACGACTCTTCTATCTCTAGTGGGTCTACATATACTATGTGGTTTCCATCAAAACTCCACTGACTAGCTCTTCCCAAAGTCATCAAAAGAGCAGATTCCAAGAAGAGCCAAAATATTCTGTATCAAAATAGACAAAACTCAGTGTACCAAATCAAAATGTAAAGTGACAGTTGTTAAAACATTGAGGTGACTAACAGGAATTGACTAATTGAAACAGAATATAAAAGTCTGGAAATGAACATATGTGTGTGTGTGTGTGTGTGTGTGTGTGTACATGAGAGTTTACTATGTGATAGAGGTGATATAGCTCAATTTAGAGGTAAAATTGCTACTTAAAATGCACATAGAAAAAGTAGACACTTATTTGAAAAAATGAGCTGTTTATTTCATTATGTACACAAATGAAAGAATCAAATATATAACAGAAGCTTCAAAAAGCAGCAGAAGGAAAAAAGACTATTAACAAATTTGGACTGATTTATGAACAGAAAGCACTGTGGTGTGTGCTCGGTCACTTCAGTCCTGTCTGACTCTGCGACCCTACGGGCTGTAGCCCGCCAAGCTCCTCTGTCCACAGGATTCTCCAGGCAAGAATACTAGAATGGGTTGCCATGCCCTCCTTCATAGGATCTTCCCGATCCAAGGATTGAAACCACATCTCCTGGATCTCCAGCATTGCAGGCAGATTCTTTACCTGCTGAGTCACCAGAGAGGCCAAGACACACACACACACACACACACACACACACACACACAACACACACACATCAAAGTCTTTTTAAGTAAGACACAAAACTCCAAGGATACATATACAAACATTGATAGATTTTACTAAGTCTTTCAAATTAGTTACTTTGAAAAATATCATAAAGATTCTTCAAAAAATAAAGAAAAGTGGGGGAAAATATTTACAAAAAATAGCAACACTCACAATATTAACAGCTCTTACAAGTCTAAGAATAATGTAGTGAAACCACTAGGGAAAATGCACAAAGAATTTTAATAGACAGTTAAAAAAAAAAAAACAGAGAGAACAAACCATCAATAAATATTGAAAGATATTCATCTTTGTGGTTACCAAGGAACTAGAAATAATTAAAACAACACTAACATGACATTTTCGCCTATCAGATGTACAATAATTAAAAAATCATATCTAATAATAACAAACATGTAGGAAAACGGACACTCAGCACTTGATGCAAGAGAACAAACAGCCTTTTCACAACATGATTACATAGTGTTCATCACATTCAAATGCATTTATATTTTGGCCCAGTAATCTTACCCTTCAATTTCTCTCCCAGAAGCCCACTCACAATTCTTTAAAGATATTCGCGCAAAGGTGTTGCTGCTGCTGCTAAGTTGCTATTGCACCATTATTCTCTAAGTTACCCATGAAGCACATGCCAACTACATAAAATATGTTAAAACATACAAAAAAATGATTAATGGGTGACTAGAAGGTTCAAAGCAGAGAAGGCAATGGCACCCCACTCCAGTACTCTTGCCTGGAAAGTCCCATGGACAAAGGAGCCTGGAAGGCTGCAGTCCATGAGGTCGCTGAGGGTCGGACATGACTGAGCGACTCACTTTCACTTTTCACTTGCATGCGTTGGAGAAGGAAATGGCAACCCACTCCAGTGTTCTTGCCTGGAGAATCCCAGGGACGGGGGAGCCTGGTGGGCTGCTGTCTATGGGGTCACACAGAGTCGGACACAACTGAAGTGACTTAGCAGCAGCAGTAGCAGAAGGCTCAAAGGGACAAAAATACCGAGGAGAAACCTGGCTAAAGCGAACACTCTACGACTCAGTTCAATAAAAAGGCTGGAGGAGACACGGGGTAGAAAGAAACCACGTTTTCATCAGACTCTCCCTCATTTCAAGAAAGATCCAAATTTTGTATAAAATAGTAGAATCAGATTTCTGTTTTGCACCCTAATTGTATTTCTTTTCTACCTGAAGTCAAGATGCTCCTTAAGAAATCTTAAATGAATAATAGATTTTACATCATTGCGTTCTAGTTCTAATGCCCAAAGCTAAAATGAATAATGACTATCTTCAACTGAAAACACACTCTTTCAGGGCACTAAACAAAGTCACATATTTACTAAAGCTAAGAGGCAAAGCTATCATCAAGGAAACATTGCTCATTGGGCCACAGTCAGAGTTATATCCTCACCAATAGACGTCTATAATATCCTTTTCTCTGCTTTTTGCTAAAGGTTCATGCAGTTCGAACTTCTACAGCCATGTTTATCTACCTAATTACATATTGCAGCTTGCATTTGGAAGGCTAGTTCCATTTCATTACAGCTTCCCACAGACAAAACAAAAATATTTGTTTAAACTCATCCATTGAACCAAAAAAGTGACACTGTTTTCCTATTCAACTGATACCAATATTGAATCTGAACACTAAAATGATGAAAGATATCTGGCTGGCTGAACAGAGAACAAGAGATTTTAGGCTCAAAGCACATCACCACATCCTTCCTTCAAAATGGGTTCATAAGTAGTATGCAAAACTCAGTTTTGTTTTTTTTTTAATCACTGGGAAGACACTATTCTATTCCAAGTCCTTTTAACCATACACCTGCTTCCAACCACTAGTGATGCTTAAGTCTTTCTCACTTGGCTTCCTCTATCTTCCCAAACCAAAGGACTATATCTCTCCCAGGATGGTACATGCTTCACTTTCTAACATCTAGCATTCCCACAGATCCCTCTGGATCCCTATCATGGTATATTCCTTTACAGCTTCTTGCAAATGGAGATTCCACTTACCTCATTATGAGGTATTGGGTATCCAGAAAGAACGATTAAGGCTTAGGACTTAAAATTGAACTACTGAAGGCAATCGCAGCTCTGCCATGTCACTTGTGTGTCCGTGAGCATGTTATTGAACTTCCTTCGGCAAATTAGTTCCTTTATCTGTAAAATGGGAATAATAAAAGCACTTGTAGGGTTGCCAAGATCATTAAATAGACTAGTATGGTGTCTGGCATATAAAAAATACAAAATATTTAGCTCTAATTGCTAGATCCTCATTATCTCCCTGCACACCCGTGCCTCGGATATACTTAATGAAACATGTTACATAAATTCCCAGGAGGTCAAGGGACTGCCTGCAGGTTTTCCCAGGATGTAGGCAAGTATACAGCACTGAAGGCAATTCCACCAAGCAGGAGGTGAACGTCCTCCCAGACTCCTAGGCATGCCTGCCTCTCCATTTCCTATTTCGCTTTATGGAGACCCAGATAAAAAGGACACCGGTTCCATGACTCTAAGCCACTGTGTACACTTCTATACTTTGTAAAATCAGCCTTTTTGTAATCCTAGTCATGTGTGCATGTGTCCACTGCTAGACTGTGAACCTGAAGGAGGCACCAAGTTTCCTTCCTCATTGTTTTTCTCTTGGTGACTGCCTGGTACCACGTCTGAAGAAGCAGCATGCATGCTCAGTGGTGTCTGACTCATTGCAACTCCATGGACTATAGCCCACCAAGGCTCTTCTGTCCATGGAATCTTCCTGGCAAGAATACTGGAGTGGGTTGCCATGCCCTCCTCTAGTGTCTGGAGGAGAGGGAAGGCTAAATAAAGAATGAATGAATGGTTGTAATATTGATCAACAAGATAACTGAACCAGCTCAAGGCAAAAGAGAATTTGCCTTGTTCTTTCCTAGCTTCCTTTTCCCCAACTGTATGGGTATTTTTCCTTTGGTTAATAATGCCTTCCAGCATGCCTTAGCTTGTCTCCATCTGTGTTTTGGATTCCTTCCTTCCGTCTCTTTGTATAAGAACTAACTTTCTCTCTGTCAAATGGCAGTCAGGTATGAATGCATTCATTAATCAGGTAGGCAGCCCCTAAGACAAGGTACAAACAAAGGGATGTAACAAAAAGTTAAAAATCTTAATCCAAGGAAAACTTCTGTGTAAAGAACTTAACATGAGTCACTAGAAAGGGGCAATGTCTAATCTTGTCCCTGACAGCTGAGAGAAAGACAACTATTAATTTACTTTCCAAGAGGCTTTTTTAAAATTACAATTTAGCTGCTTTACAATGTTGTGCTAATTTCTGCTGTACAACAAAGTGACTCAGCTACACATATACATATATCCCCTCTATGTCACCATAGAGCATGGAATAGAGTTCACTGTGTTATATAGGAGGTTCTCATTGCTGCTGCTGCTGCTAAGTCGCTTCAGTCATGTCCGACTCTGTGCAACCCTATAGATGGCAGCTCTCCAAGCTCCCCTGTCCCTGGGATTCTCCAGGCAAGAACACTGGAATGGGTTGCCATTTCCTTCTCCAATGCATGAGAGTGAAAAGTGAAAGGGAAGTCGCTCAGTCGTGTCTGACTCCCAGCGACCCCATGGACTGCAGCCCACCAGGCTCCTCTGTCCACGGGATTTTCCAGGCAAGAGTACTGGAGTAGGGTGCCATTGCCTTCTCCCTATTTTATACATAATAGTGTATATATGTATCTGATCACTCCTTCTCCTTGGAATCCTGATGGTTTCTTTAAGTTACTCTGAGAATAGCTATTGTACACATAGAATGTGAACAAGTCTGGCCAGCCTGCTGCTGCTATACTAATTTATCTTTTCTCTGGTTTTTCCCAGACCCACACTCGAAAGAATCAAAGTCCATGCAGAAAGTATTCTGAGAACAGTTGCTGCTGTGTTTGCAGAACTGTTTTTCAGAAGAACTAGAGATAGCAGAAGGGTTATTGAGTTCAGACGTCAGAAGCAGCATTATTATGTTCGATGTCTTTGAGTGGCCGCATGTAACTCCTCTACATAGCCAATGAGTAACAAGACCAAAGACTGGTACTTTCCCTCACAGCTGAATCCTCCAGCTAAATGAATCGCAGCAGTTCTATGAGAAAGTGAGGGGAAAACCCACCAATAATGAGCCAAGAGGTTTTCAAGTCTAACAGAGCAAGTAACTGGGGGAACTGGGGGGGGGGCGATCAGAATGCCTAGCAAGCCTGTTGCTTTTCTGATGGCATCTCCTATGTGCTCTGAATCATCTAGGACTGGACAGTGTATTACATTACATTGACTGCCTTTATTTGATTAGAGTGGAAACTGCCTGAGGATAAAGTCTTACCTGACAGAGCAGGAACAGTGGGTCTGGTGAGTCACGTGCCTGAGTCTGAGTACAATGTTGGCCATTATATCTCCATAAACTTGGATTAGTTATTCACCTCTTTGGACTTTCAATTTTGTAAACTGAAGACACTATTACTATCTTCCTCATAAAATCATTGTTGGTATTGCTTGTAATAATTAATCAAACTAAAACCCTACATTTAGGCCCAGGTAAAATTACTGATGATCAATAATTACCAATTGCTATTGCTGACCACTTCTGTCCTCCAAGTACAGAGCCTAGTGCACAGAAAATTCTCAAGATAAGCTTAATGTCAGTCCCAAGTGTTGTCCCATGGAACTGCTATGTTGGTGAATAAATGAAATAGTCTGGAACAATCATGTCATTGTATCATCACACCTCTGCTTACATTATCAAACAATTCTATTCTTTATTCACTGAGTAGATTGCATGAAATTTTGTAGCAGCTCTCTAAGGATAACAGGAATTTAAAATATGCCAAGGGAGTTATTTCTTTCTTCAATAAATATTTTTGAAACAGATACAGTTTTCCAAAAATGAAAACATTACAAAAATGACAGAAAGATAAAATTTCTATATCATTCTTGCTAATAATAAGTCTATAATTATTACCCACCACCCAATAAGCATGGTGCAAGGCTCTTTATATCTATTAGCTCATTTTATGATGACAAAAAATGGCAAGGTCATTATTATGCTCATTTTAGAGAGAAGAAAACTAAGATGTAAACAGACTCAATAACTTGCCTAACATTTTTCAGCTAGAGTTTTCCAAAGCTGAAAACTATTCTGTGTTTCCAAAGCCTGTTCTTTTTCTATTTTGTTATCATCCCTCTTTCAATATCTTACTATAATATCAGGCAGAATGAAATAAGTACTCTATGAGAGGTATGCGTAAGTTATCATGGAACTCCTGAACTCTGAAACTCTGGGAAAGAAAACAGTGAATCTGAATGGTAGAGAATGAGGGTTGACCTTAATCAGGATATTTTAAATAGACCATATAAGATACGGGGCAATAGGAGGAGATGAAGGGAACTTCAGGTTGTAAAACCATATCTTTCACGCCCTAGCAATGTCACTTCACAGGGTAGGGTAGCTGTGTGCTCGAACTTAAAAAATAGGCTGCCCGTAGGTGCGGACTCTAGGTAGGAGTAGAATGACCAGAGTCTCAGAAAACACTGTTCATTAAAGTATGGACACAGTCTCCGCATATTCACTAACTTTACTGCATACCTGAACACAGATGAACTTGGACGCTATCTTTGTTTTGTAGAATCATCACAATTCCCATTTGAGTGGGTTTGACTTAATGATGTTTTACAGTAACACATATGGGCTTCTCTGGTGGCTCAGTGGCATCTGCCAATGCAAAAGACGTAGGTTCGATCCCTGGGTAGGGAAGATCCCTTGGAGAAGGAAATGACAACCCACTCCAGTATTTTTGCCTGGAGAATGGACAGAGTCTGGTGGGCTACTATCCATTGGGTTGCAAAAGAGTCGGATACAACTTAGCAACAACAACATATAACACACAAGCACGCACACACAACTATGAGCAGACAATGTCTATACAGTCATACCTTGGTCGTTCATTCTCTCCACTCATTTTCTGACAAAAGGCAAATTACCCACAGATTATTCTCAATCTTACAAATAATCAATAAGCAAATACATAAGGTGAAATTTGTCTGGTGCAAGACCTAAGGGAGAGAGAGAGCACTTGCTTTATCAATGACTCCAAAGCAGATGTTTTAAGAGNCCTGATGCTGGGAAAGACTGAAGGTGGGAAGAGAAGGGGACAACAGAGGATGAGATGGTTGGATGGCATCACCAACTCAATTGACATGAGTTTGAGTGAACTCCGGGAGTTGGTGATGGACAGGGAGGCCTGGCGTGCTGCAGTCCATGGGGTCACAAAGAGTCGGACGTGACTGAGCAACTCAACTGAACTGAACTGAACCAAACCCAGCATACTTTGGATGGCTTATAAGCAGGAGTTATCTATATGAACTAGCGGCAAGATCCACAATCTGCTTAACTCTTTTAAAAACTTAATAATTAATTATTTTATTTTGCACTGTGCTGGGTCTTCATTGCTATGTGGGCTCTTCTCTAGTTGTGGTGAGAGGTAGCTACTCCTGGTTGCACTGAGCAGGCTTCTCACTGAAGTGGCTTCTCTGGTTGCAAAGGATGGGCTCTAGGGCTCTTGGCCTTTAGTAGTTGCAGTGCATGGGCTTAGCTGACCCACAGCATATGGGGTCTTCCTGGACCAGGGATCAAACCCGTGTCCCATGTATCACAAAGTGAGTTCTTAACCACTAGACAACCAGGGAAACCCTGCTTAACTCTTTAAACAGCTCTTTTTATTTATTTTTTCTCATATATCCTTCTCCTTGTCAATAACCTGAGATGAGCTCATTTGAAAAAAATGGGCTTTCAAATTATTAATTATCTGCCTCTTTTTTCCAAGCTCTGCCCTACCAGTGAGTCTCCACTTTCCCCCACTATTTCTTCTGTTTCACCCGCCCTTCCCAAAGGTACGAACACCAGGAAGTCTGAGGTGTAATATATTCTTTCCCTAACAATATGGGGGGGGGGGGGAAACTACATGGGCAGAGGATGTTGGATAAATTGCAGTTGCTATCTAATAGGGTCTTCACACTCATTCACTGCTTTGTTTGAAGTGTCATGAATGTTCACACAAATACATATTAAAAAAAAACGTTCTCATGTAAAAAAAAAAACTACTTAATGTTTATCTGGTCCAATACTTTTTCTGCCACACACAGTAGATGGAGAAAAATGAGAATTAACTATAATGAACTAAAGTGAAGATGAGTATTACATCCAAGCAAATGGATGCTAAGACCACGTATGTGGTTGACTCAGCCATGGAAAAAGCCCTGGAGTATGGAAGAAATACAGACATGCCAAAAATGGATGAAAGGACGCATACCAGGCAATACAGTTACTCCACAATGTCATTCCTGCCCATCCCAGAGGGGCACAAATAAAAATACTCTGGAATTTAGTACTACTGATATTTAAGCCCAATTTCCAGCAAGGTCAAGACTAATAGCGAGTTATTTGTTTTACTAACTCAGGTTGCAAACGCCTTTGGGCGGATCTGGTACCTTCTTCTATATCTCGTTCCACGCCAAGAACACTGTTAGCCATCAACAAAACCATAATAGAACTTGAGTCTTCTTCAAGGGCCAATGAAAACACATACACTGAGCTAACGGGGACATTTACAGGCAAGGATTCCAGTTTCCTTTCTGAAAATGCCACCAAGGCAGACTAGCTAATTAGGTCTTAGGAAGTGACACTGACCAGAAGGACCCACCTGCCTGGAGCTTTGTAAGTGCACCCAGCCTGTTTTCTATTTGTTTTGCTCTTGTTTTTGTTCTTCTAGCTATAAATGAAAATAACTATTTTTGGAATTTCAAAAGGCTCTCTTTGAGATCTGGCCTGTGCATTTACAGTAATTTCAGGAAAATGGGACTGTAGTACTTAACACTGCAAAAAGAAAAAAAAATGTATTCTTTTGGAAATGTTCAGTTATTCCTCTCCCACCCTTATTCTCTTCCTTTTGGAGAAACCTAGAAAATAACTTTGTCCAAGGCCACCCTGAAATACAGTGACAATTCCAGGAATGAAATTTAGATGTTTCTCTCAACCCTGTTTCTGAGTCCAGCCTAAGAATAGTCATAATTTTCCCAGTATTTCCAATATATGTGTCCTTGTGATGGTCCAACTCAATGTCTTTGTGCTTCTGAAAATAACACAGCTTGACGGAGACAGGGATTGTGGACAACAGACACTGGAGTAACACAGACTCAAAGCCTAGTATGTTGCTGTATGAATAAGAATTACTTTCACTTCAACCAAGGTTCTTTGAACCCAAAGAAAGACCACATACGATGAATATTAAACACCAGAAAATGCAATGCATATTAATGGAGCTTCTATTATAAATACTTAGAACACAAAAGTCTCAGTGTCCCTCATATTCTCTTCCTCCAAAATACTAGGAAAAAATGTTACAACTGTAAGTCATGGACTTTATCCATCTAAATAAATAAATAATTTTGAAGGAGTCAAAATACATCAACATGGGAGCTAAAACATACCAGAAAATTGTAATGGAATATGGTAGAGCAGACAGAGAATGGACCAGAGAGGCAGATATACCTGACTAGCAATTTCAGTTTCATTTACTGTCAGCTCTGCAGCTGTCTAAATCTCTTGCAGCTTAATTTCTTCAATTATAAAATCAAGACTCAAATATTGAGCTCTTTCAACTGCAAATATTGAAACAACCCAAATTTGTAGAAATAACAACACAAATAAGTAAGAAATAAAGAAATTTCTTGACTATTTTTAAAAAACCTAGGAGTCTCTAGCTTCTGGCACACTTGGATTCAGGTACTCAATATTGTCAGGAAGTCTGATATATTCCTGAGAGACATAATCTCTCTCATATGCCTCTTTCTTCTGAAATGGCTTAATTTTCAAGTATGCGTTCTCATCACAGTGGCCCCCAGAATTCAAGGGTAATATTCTTACACTCCCAACTCTAATGCAATGAAGACTTCTCTGAAGTAACAGGTGGAACAAGAGTTTACAAACTGAACCTCATTTATTCCAACCAGTTATATGTTCAGAAGGAGGCATCTAGAGGAATCACTGGAAGGACCCCCAAGGTACATCAGAGTGCTATTACCTGAATAAAGGTATATAACTTCTGAAAAAGTCAAAGAAACCAATGTCTACAATGAATCTCAGGATTGTTGTAAAAGCAAACAAATAGAACTCAATTCCAATGTCCTAAAATTTCCATCAAGACAACAATAAATTAAAGTCATTCTTATAGGTGGATGAATCTTTGATATCCAGGAAATATGTGCTTGTATTAATTCCACTAAGCACACAACATAACTTGGTAGTGAAATCGCCATGATCTGCACAATATTCTGCCCAAATGAGGTAAGGTTGCAAGGTAAGATTTCAGTTAGATTGAAAAGAGAAGAGGATTTAGCCTAGTGAAGAAGAACAGAGCAGTCAGTATAAGGAGAAGTAAAATAAGATAATAATGAGATATTTTTCATATAAGAAAGAGTTTGTGGGCAAGATAAGCATTCTAATCATCAGAAAATAACAGATGTAGAAAACAAACTTATGGTTATCGAGGGGTAAAGGTGGGAAGAGATAAACTGGGAGATTGGGACTGACATACACACAGTACTATATACAAAACAGATAATTAATAAGAACCTTGGAGAAGGAAATGGCAATCCACTCCAGTGTTCTTGCCTGAAGAATCCCATGGGCAAAGGAGTCTGGCAGGGGGTGTCGCAAGAGATGGACATGACTTAGCAAATAAACCACCAGTAAGAACCTACTGTGTAGCACAGTTAACTCTAGTCTATACTCTATAAAAGTAGAGAAGAATATAAAAAGAATATGGGAAAAGAATCTACAAAGAATGGACATACAAATATATATATACACATTATGTATACATAACTGATTCACTTTGCTGTACACCTGAAACTAACACAACACTGTAAATCAACTATACTCCAATAAAACTTTTTAAAAAGAAAATGACATATCATTAACTAAATTTATAAATATTTTAGTAGGAAGAGTTTGCACACTTTCACCAAAAATAAAATGTGCAGAATTAAGTTCTTAAAGCATCGTCAGCAAGGAGATGTTTTGGGGGGAGTACTCAATCAGTGTAGTTTTTTTGGATACATGCCTCCTCCTTAAGCTGGTCTGCATTCAATTAGGCAGGCTGTGTGTGAACATAAATTTGACAAATGAAATTCAGCCTTCTTCATTATACAACACAATTAGCTCACTCCAGTACAGATGAGGATTTATTGGTTTAAGCATGTTAATAAAAGCCTGACTGCAACAGAGAAACAACAAGTCATCTAGAATGAGAAAACTGCATTAATATACATGACGTGTCTTCTAACTGGGGCCAAAAGGAAAACTATTTCCTGGATTTCAGATAGAGGTCTGTCCAACAACAACCTTAATTTGAGCATTTTGAAGGTAGACTTCAAATAAACAATGAAAAGCAAGACAGGAACATTTAGCCAAACATGACAAGTTTTTTTTTACACATGGAGAGTGCCAACCATAAATAATTTGTGCAAGCAATACTAAGCCAGACTTACCATCCTTCCGGTAATGCACCTACATCAGGCACCAAGAATCCTTATTTCTGGCTATGATGAATTCAAATGAGTTATCCCATCCTCAAAAGATGTCTAGAGAAGGCTTTGCTGACTGCCAAAAGCACTATTCTCTCAAAATAGAAATCCCTTCTCAGTTCGACTTAAGTCTGTTATGATAATCTCAGGGAATTTACCAGACTGGGAAGAATTTATTTCATGGAAGTGGAGTGTTTCCAAGGTTTAAAGAAACTCATTCCATATTTCGGGAAATGAACATGTGGTATATTTTGCATGTGTTTTAATAGAAGAAGCAAATAACATTTTCTACAGCATGCTATGAGCTGTGGATTAAAAGTGGTTGCATGTTTACAATCAAGGAATAAAAAAAAGACCTTAAGAAAAGTGAGCATAATTAAAATCTTGAGAAAATACGGGTATTTTAAGACCATAATGGCAAAACACTAGGTTCCAGAGCAATATATATATTATATATATGTATATATATAATATATACATATACATATATATATTCAATATATATACATATATTCAATATATATACATATATACACATATATATACATATATATTCAATATATATATACATATATATTCAATATATATATACATATATTCAATTTGAATTGTTTTTCATTATTATAAGGTTGCTTCTAAATATGAACATGTTGTGGAGTGTCCATGCCAAGTATTCATTGGATGGTATGATGCCTGCCAAGCATCTCTACTGCTCTGGGTCCTCTAGTTTTGTGTCTGTGGTATAAAGTGACATTTCCTCAACCAAGAGCTCTGAAGCCAAAACAGAGATAATGACATGACTAAACATATAGAGTTTTGATTACCACAAGGGTGTGCACAGCTTTCTATATGTCTGATTAACTGTAGAAGACCAAGGCAGCCTTGGGGTTTTACTCATGGGAGAGATATCCAAACTCATCTCTAGAAAACAGGAAAGCTTCTATGAATAGGGGAACTATAAGCCATGCTTTGAAGGAGGAGGGGAAGGAGCTAGTCAGGTAAATAAGGTCTCGAGGGGGACTGGCATGGGCAAGAGACCACCAGCCAGTGGGAATACGGCTCTTTGGAGGAACTGGAATGTGCTCTGTTGCATGAAAGAGCCACATATAAGGATGAAGGCAGTGGAGAGAGGAGATTAGCAATGTAGGCAGAGATAAGACCACGCTAACTCTTACAGGTCACGATTAGGACCATCATATTTGGGGAGTAGCCATGTTATCATCAGAAAATTCTTTTGTCACTACATATGAAATGTATCCAGAAACTGACCACACTTTTAAAACATCTTTGTCCCCACGATGGTGAAAGAAAGTAAAGTCGCTCAGTCGTGTCCAACTCTTTGCGACCTGATGGACTGTAGCCCACCAGGCTCCTCCATCCATGGAATTTTCTAGGCAAGAGTACTGGAGTGGGTTGCCATTTCCTTCTCTAGGGGATCTTCCCAACCCAGGTCTCCTGCATTGTGGGCAGATGCTTTACTGTCTGAGCCACCAGGGAATCCCAAAAGAAGATAATGCAAGTCACTATCAACTCCTGCCTGGAGTATTGCAATTGCCTCCTCCCTGGGCTTCCCTGGTGGCTCAGAGGTTAAAGCGTCTGCCTCCAATGCGGGAGACCTGCGTTCTATCCTTGGGTTGGGAAAATCCCCTGGAGAAGGAAATGGTAACCCAGTCCAGTATTCTTGCCTGGAGAATCCCATGGACAGAGGAGCCTGGCGGGCTACAGTCCACAGGGTCATAAAGAGTCGGACAGGACTGAGCGACTTCACTTCACTTCGCTTCTGGCCTTCCTAGCTTCCCTTGCTTCCATCAGGCTTTGCTCCTCAAGATCCTCCCTACACCCTCTCCCTGTTCTACTCTTCTGCACAGCACTGACCAGCAGACGTATCCTCTGGATGTGGGAGCTCCGTCTGTCTCTGCCATCAGAAGGGCAGGAATAAACCAGTTTTGTTCACTGCTCTATTACCTGCTTTTTGAAAAATGCCTAGCACAAAGTAGATGCTGAAAAAGGTTTTGATCATTGAGGACTAGCTTGTGCCTCCTATATTTGAAATCCTCTAGCTGCTTACCATTTCAATAGGATAAAAAGTCAAAATCCTTACTCTGAGTTCCAGGGCCCTGCTGGACCTGGTCATCTGGCCTCCCGCCTCCTTTCTGCTTTCATCTCCTAATACTTTTCCACTTGTTCTCTTTGACTGTGACTGAGCCTGCATACTCTTTACTAGAAACACACTGGTCTTTCCCTTTCCTGATTATAGTAAGTATGCATCGCTCCCAGGGCATTTGCACATCCTATGCTCTCTTGCTCCACATAGCTATATAATTTGATCCTATGCTTCCTTCAAATCTGCTCAAATGTCACCTGCCCAGAGAGGCCTTTTCTCTACCATCCCACACAATACAATAGCAGCCCCTTCCTGACACTCTCTTCCCCTTTACTTGGCTGAGTTTGTGCATGCTAAGTTGCTTCAGTTGTGTCCAAGTCTTTGCAATCTTATGGATCCGATGGATCACAAGGCTCCTGTCCATGGGATTCTCCAGGTAAGAACACCAGAGTGAGTTGTCACGTCCTCCTCCAAGGGATTTTCCTCACTCAGGTATCAAACCTATGTCTCTTAACAACTCCTGCATTGTCAGGCAGGTTCTTTTTTTATTTTTCATTTTAATTGGAGGCTAATTACTTTATAATATTGTAGTGGTTTTGCCATACATTGACATGAATCCACCATGGGTGTACATGTGTTCCCCATCCTGAAACCCCCTCCCACCTCCCTCCCCATCCCAACCCTCTGGGTCATCCCAGTGCACCAGCCCCGAGAACCCTGTATCATGCGTTGAACCTGGACTGGCGATTCATTTCACATATGATAATATACATGTTTCAATGCCATTCTCCCAACCATCCCACCCTTGCCCTCTCCCACAGAATCCAAAAGACTGTTCTATACATCTGTGTCTCTTTCTGTCTCTGACACAGGGTTATCGTTACCATCTTTCTAAATTCCATATATATGTGTTAGTATACTGTATTGGTGTTTTTCTTTCTGGCTTATGTCACTCTGTATAATAGGCTCCAGTTTCATCCACCTCATTAGAACTGATTCTTTTTAATGGCTGAGTAATATTCCATTGTGTATATGTACCACAGCTTTCTTATCCATTTGTCTGCTGATGGGGATCTAGGTTGCTTCCATGTCCTGGCTCTTATAAACAGTGCTGTGATGAACATTGCAGGTTCTTTACCACTAGCGCCACTTGGGAAGCCCTTAATTGGCTATATTTGTTTTAATAATTGTGAAAAAATACTTATCATAATAAGTATTTATGTGTGTTGCATGTCTAACCCTATAAGATCAGTTTTGTGAAGGCAGTAGATTTATGCGGGTCATGACTGTTTCCTGGCACATAGAACTATGTTTGATCCAGGTTAGTATCTGCATTAGAGAAGTCAACTGCAAATCAGAAGTTACATCAGTTATTTGATGACAGGAAATTTAGTATCAAAAAGTGCTAAGTACTATGAGCTTGTTAAGTAGGTACCAGAACAGTACAAAGAAAACTCTCGAGTGTCCCAGAAGTAACTAGAGCAGGAAGCAAACACCACCGCTTAGTTACAGGGATAAGGAAGATGCTGGAAATTCTAAAATGCAGAAACCTAGGAGAGAGTCCTTGTGGAGTTGAAACTTGGGGCTCTGAGAAGAGGGATCTCATGGCTGGTGCCTCTGAGCTCAGAGGAGTGACCTGGTAGGCTTGGGACCCAGACCTTTGAAGAAGGACTGTTGAAGGTTGGGCTGGGAAGATGATAAATGATGAAATGGGTTCTGTTCATGCTAGAAGAACTAGTGGCACACTGGATCCAGCTGTTGCTTTGAGAAGGAACAACTGCTATGGGATGAAGAAGTCATGCTTGGGTGAAACTACTGGGAACAGAGAGCAGACAGGAAGCCCCTAAGAAACTAGGGAAGAAGGAGGATATCCTTTCTTCCTCTTCAACACTTGTGATCTCTTCCTACTGGTGAAGTCTACACGGAGCCTGCTGGTAGAACTAAATTGTGATTTTCATAGTTCTAGCCACAGACAGCATCAAAAAGCTGAATATGAGAGACAACTCAATAACTTGCCCAGAGCTCAAGAACTTCTGTTGACAGAAGTTATTGAATGCCCTGGAATGTCTTCAAAAATCATTAAATTGACTAAAAATTAAGTGTGCTCATGATAATAAATAGCAATTAAAAATTATCCAAAGGACACAGAGGCAATTGAGGTTTGTCCCCAGGCTATGGCCAAGTAAAATAATCAGTTTCTATCACAGGCAGTGCATGGTACTCTGTTTCCTGACAGCTGAGGTAATAATGGAAATATGCCATGCATTAAAATTTCATTATAATAGTGAAGAGAGAACAGCAGAGAGGTCTAAGGATAAAGTTAGTTTTTTTTTTTTTTTCCCAAAGCAGAGGTTTGATCTTTTCAGGCAAGCATATTTTTTTTGAAACCCCACAATACAGTACCAGGCAACGTGAAATAAAAAGGCTTAGCCTTGCTAATGCTTTAGCTCACAGTAGCGGTGTGTGTGAGGCTACTGTTGGCCTCATCTATAAAGGACATCAATACATAAACAAGAAAACATCTCATTTTAAGGATTAGATTCTCAGGAGCCATCAGGATGAATTAGGAGCAAAATGAATGCTTGAATTAGATATAAATCCACTTGTGGTCCAAGAGTGACTGAATCCCTATAAAAGACACAAAAAATTGACTTCTTGCCTGGGGATATTTAAAACTGAATGCTTAGCAATTACAATGAATTTTTGTTTTGCAAAATTTTATGCTGAGTTGCTCCTTATGGAAGAAGTCAATTGACCCCCACTGCTTCTTAAGTTCACTCCTAGAGAATACAACAAGGCTATTCACATAAAGTAAGATGCTTGCATTTCTCTTTTTGCAGCAGGAGGAGATACAGTCAATTCACTGCATACTTGTACTGTGTTGATAAAGATTTTTAAAATAGGTGCTATAACAGTCCTGTTTGATATCAGAGACAGGGTTGCACAGAGTCGGACACGACTGAAGTGACTTAGCAGCAGCAAGGCTATATTGTAATTTATCATGAAGGTATTTCTGCCTTCTCTAAATTTGGAAAATATCTTGAGGGAGAGAGATAGCAACAGCTGTCTGGATTGCCTCAGTAATTCTGAGGGAACTGGGTTCCATGAGATGGCCTGTAAACAACTGTCCATAGAATCAGAGGTGGGTGATGGAGCATCATGAAGGTGACATGTGGTCTTGAGATGTTCTTAAATGCAAGGCATGTCAATGCAAGTGCATCAAAATAAATAATTATATTTTCAATTTCAAAACACAGATTAATATGATAACTTCAAGAAAACAAGAAGACAAGTCATAGAATAGGAAAAAAAAATATTTGCAAAAGTCACATCTGATAAAGGACTATCATCCAAAACATACAAAGAACTCTTAAAACTCAATAATAAGAAAACAAACAGCCTGATTTAAAAAGTGACCTGAAAAGACACTTCATCAAAGAAGACATATGGATGGAAAATAAGTGTATGAAAAGATGTTCCACATTCCATGTTATCAGGGAAATGCTAATTAAAAATGAGATATAACTGCATATCTATCAGAATGGCCAAAATCCAGAACAGTGAAAATAACATGCTGGCAAGGATTTGAAGCAATAGAAAGTCTCATTCATTGCTACTTGGAGTGAAAAATTATATAATACCTTGGGAAATAGTTTGGCAGTTTCTTACAAAACCATACTCTTTCTTATCATATGACCCAGCAATCATGCTTCTTAATATTAACCCAAATGAATCTACAATTTATGTCCACACAAACCTGCACATGGATGTTCATGGTAGCTTTATTCACAATTGCTAAAATTTGGAAATATCCTAGATGCCCCTCCGTAAGAAAATGAATAAATGGTGCCATATCCAGACAATACAATGCTATTTAGTCCTAAAAAGAAATGATCAATCGAACCATGAAGACATGGAGGCAACTTAATTGCATATTACCAAGTAGTGGAAGATTGTAACCAATACCTCACTCTGATATCAGACATGGATAAAGGAGAGGATGTATGTAATATAAGAACTCCCTGTACTTTCTGTTCTATTTTGCTGTGAACCTCCAACTGCTCTAAAAATAAAGTTCATTAAATTTTTAAAAAGTGTGGAGTGATTGCCTATGTTACACTGAAACTAATATTTTATCACAACTTGTCTTCCTATGAAGGAGGAAGAAGTGGTTCCATGTTTATATTCCTTACCTCTAGAACAGCTGGCTCATAACTCTTACTCTATTTTCTAACATTTCCCTCATTTTATGTCTCCTAGTATTTCTGTAAATAGCATGTGTGAAATAAGAAAATAACTGCTTTCAGAGTAACAATCAAAAGTTTTACTTTAAAAAGTGACCAAGATTATTTCAATTGGTACCCTGGAGACTATGTAGTTAGAACTCTTTGAGAAATCCTGACTACACCAGCCTTGCTAATCTAATCTCTCTTCTCTTTACTCATCTATTCCAAATTCCATTAATTCCCTAGCTTGACTATGGTGTGAGCTTTTCAGAAGTCTTTGTAACATTTTCTGCTTTATGGTACTTCTAGCATACCATTCAGTCTGTTTTCCCTCTGAAGGCCTGTTCATAAGACAGAATGCAAGAGAGAAGATGAGTCAGATTCTGTCACTGACAGCAGTGCATTGTTAATAACGCTAATAGTCACTTAACATGAAAGACCAATCCTGTGCCAGACACCACGTTAGGTGTTCAAATAAAAGTAAGTATTGTGTCCTTTATAGCTGAGGAAGAGTTTCCTGGTGACTCAGATGGTAAAGAATCTGCCTGCGATGCAGGAGACCTGGGTTTGATCCCTGGGTTGGGAAAATTCCCTGGAGAAGGGAAAGGCTACTCACTCTAGTATGCTTGCCTGGAGAATTCCATGGACAGAGGAGCCTGGAGTGCTACAGTCCATGGGGTCACAAAGAGTCAGACACAACTGAGCAAGTAACACATATATGCATACATAGCTGAGGAAACCAAGCCTCAGAGAAGGTTCACAACTTACAAAAGGCCACAGGCTGGATGATTTTCTGGATCCTCTGTTTCCAAGTGTCAGAAATAAGACTCCAACTCGTTTGGGTGAACAAGGATGAAGTTTGCCTCAATTCCAAATTTAAATCCCAAATTCCAAAGTTTAAACAAGCAGACCAAATACATGAATGAAAGTCACAAAGACAGCGTGGCTTCAGGAATACTAAGAATCAGCGACTCAAAGCTCAAGTCTTTTTCTGGGTCTCTCTGCTCTCTCTGCATGTGTCACTTATTCTTTCTTATTGTAGACAAGTGTTTTGCCTTTGGGAGGGAACTGGGCTACCAATGGCTCCAAAGAGTTATGTCTTGAAATGTCTGTCCCTGGAAAGATATTCTCTTTGCACTCATCAATTCAAAAAATCCTGGCAAAGAAAGTTCTGTTCATCTTGTTCACTCCTCTGGGTTAATTAACTCTATTACTAAAAAAAAAAAAAAAAAAATGTGGATGACAAGAAATGGAAGTGGAACTGGGAGGAAGATCCCAGAAAACTGAAGACTATTCTCATAAGGCAAACTCAGGGATGTTCACTCTAGAAACCATGATGCAAGGCCTACAATTATTATTCTCATTATGTAGATGAGGAAAACAAAAGGTAAGTAACTACAAGAAATTAAAGTGTAACTTTGGAAAAGGAAATGGCAACCCACTCCAGTTTTCTTGTCTAGAAAACCCCATGGACAGAGAAGCGTGTCAGGCTATAGTCCATGGGGTCGCAGACTCTGACAAGATTTAGTGACTCAACAACAGAAGTGTAAGCTGCTCAACACAACCCAAGAAATAAGTATCTGGGACTGTTCACTGTGTTTTTGTCCATTCCATTGTATCTGTTTCCAGCCGGAAGAAATGAAGGTGGCACAGAGAAAGCCATCGCTAGTGGAAGGGCGACGCACAGTATCTCACAGGACCAAGTTGACGCCAGTGGAACTTGATGTCCACCGATTGGATCAACGGCCAATCTCTCTGGCATCCATACTCTTAAGATAATAAGACATAATGAATAAAGAATAGGAGTAGTGATATCGATTGATTACTATCTTTATGCAGTGAAATTTGCTTATTTATTACATAAAGTAAAACTCTGAAAAATAGGAAAGATCATCACCATTTCATATAAGAGGAAACCGAGAGAAAGAGGTGAAAATATCTACCTAAAACCATGGCTGATATTTCAACCTATATAAAACCAGCTTCAAAGTTTCGGTGAGTTCCAAGCATCTACTTCCAAAGAGAAAAAGGCAGAAAAGAACAAACAAAGATTCTCCCAAATAAAAATGGTAAATAACAGTAACAGTAGTAGTATTTGCCTTGATCTCAGCTGGATGAATGGAAGCAAAGGGAACAACAGACATGATCTCAGCAGAGTTGGAGTCCTAGCAACTAAGAGCAAGGGCTTAAATCTGACATCAAGACTCCAAGTATTAATAGACACGAGGGATACAAATCTTCCACCTGAGAAGCTTATATCTTCACTGGAAAAATAGACCATATTTTTATGTAAAACAAATAAACAGATAATTTACGTTTTGAGTGCATGTATGCATGTGTGCTCAGTCATTTCAGTCATGTCTGGCTCTTTGTGACCCTATGGATTATAGCCTGCCAGGCTCCTCTGTCCATGGGATTCTCTGGGCAAGAATACTAGAGTGGGTTGCCATTTCCTTCTCCAGGGGATATTCCTGACCCAGAGATTGAACCTGCACTTCTTAAGTGTCCTGCACTGGCAGGTCAGTTCTTTACCACCAGTGCCACCTGAGAAGCCCAATTTATGTTTTACTATTAATACATATGATGATATTAAAACAGGAAACTAGTAGCAGCAAGTGCAATGTGGATGCTGGGTTATTTAGTGTCCTCAGAGAAGATCTCTCTTAGCAGGAGATGTGTATTTAGTTCTGAATGATAAGTCAAAGGCAGCTAAACAGAAATCTGGGTGGGGTGGGAGGCAAGGAGGTGGGGAAAAGGATTATTCCAAAGAGAAAAAAGATCAAGTACAAAGACTCTGCTCAATTCAGTTCAGTTCAGTCACTCAGTTGTATCCAACTCTTTGCGACCCCATGGATTGCAGCACGCCAGGCTTCTCTGTCCATCACCAACTCCCAGAGTTTGCTCAAACTCATGTCCATCAAGTTCATGATCCAACCATCTCATCCTCTGTCATCCCCTTCTCCTCCTGCCTTCAATCTTTCCGAGCATCAGGGTCTTTTCCAATGAATTGGTTCTTCGCATCAGGTGACCAAACTATTGGAGCTTCAGCATCAGTCCTTCCAATGAATATTCAGGATTGATTTTCTTTAGGATTGACTGGTTTGATCTTCTTGCAGTCCAAGGGACTCTCAGAGAGTCTTCTTCAACACCATAGTTCAAAAGCATCAATTCTTTGGCACTCAGCTTTCTTTATGGTCTAATGCATGACTACTGAAAAAACCATAGCTTTGACTAGATGGGCCTTTGTTGGTAAAGTAATGTCTCTCTGCTTTTTAATATGCTGTCTAGATTGGTCATAGCTTTTCTTGACCTAGTTAAAAGGAACAAGCATCTTTTAACTTCATGGTTGCAGTCACCATCTGCAGTGATTTTGGAACCCAAGAAAATAAAGTCTCTCACCATTTCCATTGTTACCCCATCTATCTATTTGCCATGAAGTGATGGGACCAGATGCCATGATCTTGGTTTTTTGAATGTTGAGTTTAACAAAGACTCTGAGAATGGAACAAGGCTGATCTGTTTATGGGGCAGAAAGAAAGCCAGAGTAGCTGGATCTCAGTAGCTGAGTTGAAAAATAGAGAGGGGCTTTGAGAGGGCAGCATCCTCTTGATCCTATAGTGCTTAACAGGCAAAGGCAGGAGTTTGACATTTTTAATAGGAAGTTATTGGATATTTTTATCTGGGAAATGATGAGATCTGATTTGTATTCTAGAATAATGGTTCTGAATGAAGAGCCCACATGAAGGCATGGAGATCAGTGAGGCTGGAGTTCACTGTAGAAAAATAGACCGGAGAGGGTGGAGAATTGAACTCAGGTTTTAGCCATGAGATTTGTGCACACTGGTCACACCCAGGGCACATTCTGGTAAAAAAAACATACAAGGTTGTATGTAGACTGTAAAGAAAAGAATCAAAATCCCCAAATGTTCAATTTTTGGCCTGTATGACAGGCTATGTGGAAATGACATTTACTGAGATAGCAAAACCTTATGAGAGAACAGATACAGTAGGTAGGTGGGGGGGTGGGATGATACTTTTGTTTTGCCCATGTTACGATTTAGTATGCCTAGTAGATAGCCAAATGGAAAGGTCAAGTAGGCAGTTAAGTAAATAAATCTGCAAGTCAGGAAGGGGACTAGGACAGAGACATAAAAGTGAGAGTTTTCCGTTTACAGGTACATTTGCACTAAATTCGTACCCTAGGAAGACACTGTGGATAAATAAACCAAGAAAGATAAAGATAGAGCCCTGAGTCACATCAAAATTTAAAGAGCCAGGGAAGAAAGAGCCAATAGTAAGTAGCTCAAGGTATAGTGTGTTACTCTTACTGCTAAGTCGCTTCAGTCATGTCCGACTCTGTGCAACCCTATAGATGGCAGCCCACCAGCTCCCCCGTCCCTGGGACTCTCCAGGCAAGAACACTGGAGTCGGTTGCCATTTCCTTCTCCAATGCATGAAAGTGAAAAGTGAAAGTGAAGTCACTCAGTCCTGTCCGACTCTTAGCAACACCATGGACGGCAGCCCACCAGGCTCCTCCGTCCATGGGATTTTCCATGCAAGAGTACTAGAGTGGGGTGCCATTGCCTTCGTGTGTTAGGTGGTAGGAAAAGAGAGAGTCTGAGTCACAGAAGTCTGAAGAAAAATATGTTTCAGGAAGCAGAAACAGGTCAACAATGATAAATGCTACTAAAAACAAGAGATTGAATAAATAAGCACAGAGACATCTGGATCATCATTCTTTCCACTGCAAGCCACAGAGACCCAACTGAGGGAATTTTAAACAATTTGGAAGTTATCTCAGTCATCTAGACCCTGGGCTGTTCCAGGGGTCCTTAATTCAGAGGCTTAATAACACTAACAAGAACCAGATACCTTTCAATGATGATGAAGGTTCTGAATCCACTGAGTGTTCACTCTATGACAGGCATTCTTCTAATCATTTATTATTTTTCTAAATCTCATTTAATCTTCACAACGTCCTTACAAGGTAGGTATTATTTTTACACCCATTTCATAGTTTAAAAGACAAGGAACAAGACAGGCCTGAAAAAGCCAGGCTTTGAACCAAGTCAATATGATTCTAGATTCTCTGTCCTTCAGCACTATATTATGTGGTGATTTACAGAGAAATGGGTGAGGCTAAAAGATGAGGACACGAGGAAGGAGGAGAAGGCATTTGGAAGTAGAGACATAGAGCTACAAGGCAGGGTGAGGGATGTTAAGTCAAAGACATGCACTTCAAAGAATTCAGGGTTTTAAGGGAGGAAGAAGGAGGGACAGCCTGGAAGTGACAGTGGGGAGCAAGGCTTACAAGGCACAAAAGCATTTGAAGCATTTCCGACCAAAAGGGCAACATAAAAAATAACTTCAAATCTGGGCATTTGGAGGACTTGGCAGTTCCTGAGGGTTCTGTCCTCATCACGGTATTTTTATCCCAGGATAGGAAGTTCTTATGAAGTCCTTGTCCTCTAGTCCAGTCTAGCCAAGAATCATACTCAGTTTTGGAGTGAAGCTATCAGGTTAACCAAGAGGATATCAAAATGAATTATTTTGGGAATGGTTCTCAGTATGATACTCACACAAAAGTATTAAAAAACAATAACAACAAAGGAAAAACTCACATGTAGGGATTTTTCTATTTTGTGATAGATTGCAAACAATGTAATTAGATGCAAATTTTCAAATGTAACTTTTGATGACAGGTTTTAAAATAAATAAATAAACTGCTTTTCAAAACCAGTAGATATAGATCAGGGGTTAGCAAAGTGCAGCCCATGGGCCACTTGTGGCCTGAGAGTGAAGAATGCCCTTTACACTTCTAAAAGGTACAAAAATATAATCAAAGACAATGAATATTTAGTGACAGGTAAAATTTCTATAAAATTCAAATTCTATATGAAATAATTAAAATCTCATGACACATCAACATTAACAAATGGACATTTGGAAAACATTATTATGACGAGGACATCAAATAAATGAAGTCTTACTCCAAAAGAATTCCATTTTTGTCATTCTATTACAAACAAGTGCATTTGATTATTACTATATTTTTAATTTCATCAGTAAAATATAATGGGCATTTGTTTTCCCTTGTATTATAGGGGTACCTACATAATCTAAATTTCGCCTCCTAGCCTGAAAAAGTTAAAAGTTTGGCTATCTGATCCTTTATAGGAAAACTTCACTGACTTTTTGTTATAGATAATAGGTAGACAAAATTTATATTACTTAAGTATCACAATAGAAGTCTTATGGATGAGATATGTGGATGCTGCTGCTAAGTCGCTTCAGTCGTGTCCCACTCTGTGCGACCCCATACACGGCAGCCCACCAGGCTCCCCCATCCCTGGGATTCTCCAGGCAAGAACACTGGAGTGGGTTGCCATTTCCTTCTCCAATGCATGAAAGTGAAAAGTGAAAGTGAACTCACTGAGTCGTGTCCAACTCTCAGCGACCCCGTGGACTGTAGCTTATCAGGCTCCTCCATCCATGTGATTTTCCAGGCAAGAGTACGGGAGTGGGATGTCTGTCCATAAATGTAAGCATTTGATCATATATTCATTCAGTCAGCAGACGTTTATTGAGCACCTGCTATATATCAGAAAATGCCTTGCTTGCTGAGGATACAATGGTCATTGCTCTCAAAGAAAACAGTCTTATTTTATTGTCATGACAATTCTGGTAGAATTTAAGAAGAACAAGCAATTTCTACAAAATTTTCCTGTGAATGAATATGTCTCTTTCTCCCACTCCATTTTCAGCTATCATTACTGAATTTCACATTTCTACATAAGTCTAGCAATTCAGTTTTTCTATTTAGGATGTAAAATGCCAGTAAACAAACGTGACATCTCTCCCACCTTTAACTCCACTGGGATGTGTTGAGACTTTCTCTCCTATGCTTACCCCCTACTATGTCACTGCATTGGTAGGGGTCCTGGCATGTCACTTGGATAAACTCATTCATGGGAGCTGCCTCTGCCAAGTGGAACTGAGCACTATCCATTATCGTAGCAATTGCGTTGCTCATCCTCAGAATCAAGTCCCAAAGTCATTTTCTTGTTTTCCAGGAGCTAACTCTTGTCCTTTTCTTTCTAAATCGACTCTGACAACAATGGCTCTACAGGATTTCAGTGTGGGTTTAGGAGCCTGAACAGCCAATGGATCTGGGGCATTCTTATAGCATGCAATCATAACTTGTGTTTAGCTTTCATAACAAAGTCTTATCCAAAACCATCTCAAAGAAGCCAAAACCAATCCAAAACCACTTCCTAGGTCCACATTGCATAACAGATAGACGTGCTCTTTCCCACCGCAAAATGAAGGGCACTAGGTAGCTAGATGCCCGATCATATGAATGGTGAAAGTATTTGTCTATCATGTTTAAGCTACAAAAACTGCAAGATTTCTGGTTCTGTGCTTGCTTCTGGTTCCACGATTTCTGGTTCAGTGTTTGTTAAACAACATTTTTCTATTCATAGGCATCACTATTCCTTCTGTGACTCCTTGGGAGAGTCTATTGCTCTTTCTCTTCCTTCAGTTCAGTTCAGTTGCTCAGTCGTGTCCGACTCTTTGCGAGCCCATGGACTGTAGCACACCAGGCCTCCCTGTCCATCCCCAGCTCCCAGAGTTTAGTCAAACTCATGTCCATTGATGGTGATGCCATCCAACCATCTCATCCTCTGTTGTCCCCTTCTCCTCCAGCCTTCAATCTTTCAAAGCATCAGGGTCTTTTCAAATAAGTCAGTTATTCACATCAGGTGGCCAAAGCACTGGAGTTTCAGCTTCAGCATCAGTCCCTCCAATGAATATTCAGGANAGTCAGACATTGGATTGGACATGCCATCCAATCATCTCATCCTCTGTTGTCCCCTTCTCCTCCAGCCTTCAATCTTCCAAAGCATCAGGGTCTTTTCAAATAAGTCAGTTATTCACATCAGGTGGCCAAAGCACTGGAGTTTCAGCTTCAGCATCAGTCCCTCCAATGAATATTCAGGACTGATTTCCTTTAGGATTGACTGGTTGGATCTCCTTGCAGTCCAAGGGACTCTTAAGAATCTTCTCCAACACCACAGTTCAAAAGCATCAATTCTTTGGTGTTCAGCTTTCTTTATAGTCCAACTCTTCCTTCACATCCTAGCAAAATATAACTATTGTGGGAGTAGAAGCATGGGGGATTTAAGTCTTTCACTTGACACCCACAGATCAAGAAATAGGGAAGAAAAAGAAAGAATATGTTTAAGAGCTGCATTGATAGAAATGAAGGAACTAGGGGGCATGGAGCTTAAATAATTTAAATATTTAAACATTAAAGTATTTTTTCTTATTTCTCAAGTATCTTCCTTCCTTAAGCTCTCTCAACACCGTTGAGCTTATGTGTCTCAGAAATAGCAAGGATTTTGCAATGTTTACTGGTATAGTAATCACCCCTCTTCTAAAATGTCTTCTGTGGCAGCAATGAGATTATCTGAATCCTGAGTCCATGGGAAAGAAATCTTCATTCTTTTCCTTTTAGATTACAAGTACACATAACTGGGAGGTCTCTTGTGCTGTAGCCAGTGCACTTTGTACAGAGGGCAGGGTTTTGGCAATAACAGAACTGGAAGGGATAAAAGAATGAATTAAAGAATAGAGCAGATAGAAATTAGAAAAAAATTTTAAGTCAGAGAAAAATTAAGTGTGTAAGGAGGGTAGGATCACATGGAAACACAGTGAGCAGAGACCCAGATGATACAAATTTGATTCCAGCCAGTCCCATACCCTGCCCCACCATGCCCTCCAGCCCCTAAATGACATTTCTTCCATTGCTTTACGATGGTCTCTAAAACTGCCAGCATTAACAAAATTCCCTAGGGATGTAATTTTAAAAAGATATTTTAACTTAATAAGACAAATCAGATGCCACTTTGGTGCAAAAATAACATGCAAACTGTAAATAAGTGTTTGAGCTTGGGTTAAGCCTAATCTACACCCGCTACCATCAAAATAAGAGTCTTCAATCAACAACACTTTGTGCATTCCACATCTCTGGGAAGGCACCTTAGCCTATGTTACGCTCTTTAGAGAGTCATTCTAGATGCTTCTGTCTCCCTCACCATCTTCCCATACAATGGCACAAGCAATCACCAAAATGTACAATTTCTATTTCCTAAATATCTCCCAAATCTGTCTCCTCTTCCCTACCCACACTTCCACTATCTCAATCTAGGCTACTCCATCTCTCATCTGGATTTCTGACATAAATAGGACTAGGTAGTCCTCTTGCCTGAATCTACCTAGAAAAGAGACTTTTCTAAATTACAAATCTGATCTTGATATCTTCTTGAATAACATTCCCATGGGTTTCCTACAGGGAGTGCTCCCACTCACCCCTGTGTTTACAGCACACTTGTTCAATGGCCTGTCCAGAACAAACTCCAGAGTGTAGTTAGGGGTCGTCATGCTCTGCCACGGTGACATTCCTTCCAGTGTTTTATGCTGTTTCATGACTCTGCATCTTTGTGGTGACACAGATATTCTTGTCTATCTCATGACAACGGTACGCTCCATAAGCATGAGCTCCATGTCTTGTTTATTGTCACAGCCATGGCGTCTGACATAGTGTCTGGCGCATGGCACAATGCAACGAAGGGCTTCTAAAGCACGTGGACAGTACCAAAAGGAGACAGTGTTTGCAGTCTGAGCACAGGTACCACAGTGATGAGGGCACAGTTACCTCTGACAGTCACAGGAAAATAGGAAGAGTCCCAAAAATTGGGGCCAAGGGAAGAAGGAGAGGATGAGTGATGGGCACCAGGAGAAAAAAAATTAAATGCTTAAAAACGAACTGTCTAGTGCCTACTTTGGCAGAGGGCTGGCCCTGATGTGAAGGGAGGCTCAAAGGGAAATGACTGCCTGACATAGGAGTAAAGAATACCAATTATTTTCCTCTTAAGTAGGGCCAGACCAACTCAGCAGAAAACCAGAGGATGGGCACTGTTTTCCTGGAAGGAAGCTGATGGTGCTGATGCCATCAGCCGGGTTGACTAAGGAGACATGATCCAGGAGCCACCCAGCTGAAGGTTGGTATACCACAGACAGACATGCTTCTAAGACCTGCGGCAATTAGGAATTCAAGGTTAGCCCCAACTTTTCAGATGAAGCCTTCTAATTTTCCTTCTCCCTCCCCTGAGCTTCTTCCAGGAAACCTGCCTTGTCCTCTGCTGTGGTTAGAAAAGATCAAATGTTCCCTTTACCGAAAAGGCAGGGCTTTTCTCCCCTCCCTGCTCCTTCGTGCGCACCCCCATGTGACGGCTCATAAAGGGACACTCCCGGGGCCTCTGACACAGAGCTGTCTCAACTCTGTGTCTCTGATCCTTTGTCTTGATTGAGGGCACACCAGGTCGAGACAGAAGGCCAGACCTGCTGGTCCAAGATGGTTAATGATGATAGAATAAAGTCACCATAAAAACCCATCATTTTGAACAGAATTTTTCTGAGATAAATTTTGAGCTCAGACAATTCAGGGATGCTTTTGTGCAATACCATCATAATTTCACTCATGCCAACTCCAACCAAAAAAAATTTTATCAGAATAATAAGGCAAAAATCAGGGGGGAAAATATGTGGTCTATGCTCCAAACTGAAAAAAAAAAAAAAAAAAGTTGTTGAAAGAGGAGAAAGCAATTTGATTCCACCTTGGTACCCAACCTTTTCTCCTAGAATTTCAATGAGATTTTTAAAGTTGGCTAGATGTTCTCTCACTGCACCCCAGGGGCACACAGAACTTTCCAGTAGGTATCGTCTATATGTTCATTGTCTCCATTCTGCCCAGTTGTATCAATCCTTATACCCTGTATATTATAGAACCATTCCCCTTTTACTTCTGTCCCTCTCATCAGTTTGTGGACTTCTGGGAGACAGGAATGTATATCAGTGACCTCAGCTTGTCACCACTGGGTCACCCTTTCCTTCCAAAGATGGTTTCCTGTGTGTCACTGCTGGTCTGTAAGCTCACCATGTGCAGGGACATGGCTTATTTCAGCACATTAGACAAGAAGAAGACAATGGGCATGTACTGGCTGCTTGTCTGCTTTGGCCAAAACATTGGCAGGTCACGTATTTCCATGCCCAAAGTTTATTTGCAGATACATACATTGTTGCCCTGTCTGAAATCTTCATTTTTCTCACAATGAGTTAAGTACTGCACGCGGAAGGGTTTACTCTCTTGGTGTCAGCCCATGAGAGGGCTATGAAGGGGCAGGTGCTGTGAGCAAGTAACAAGATTTTAAGCCTGAGGTATCATTGACAGTGGTGATGCTGGCCTAGGTCATTTCTCTCACTCACGACAGTCACAGCCAAACTTGCACAGGATCCAATTAGTAGCCCCAGTGAGGCTAGGAAATGCAGGGTAGCCCTGGAAGTGGAGTAACTACGGGGTCACTACAGAACACTCCTGAAGGGGAATATGCTAGGTTNCAGCCCATGAGAGGGCTATGAAGGGGCAGGTGCTGTGAGCAAGTAACAAGATTTTAAGCCTGAGGTATCATGTGACGGTGGTGATGCTGGCCTAGGTCATTTCTCTCACTCACGACAGTCACAACCAAACTTGCACAGGATCCAATTAGTAGCCCCAGTGAGGCTAGGAAATGCAGGGTAGCCTCGGAAGTGGAGTAACTACAGGGTCACTACAGAACATTCCTGAAGGGGAATATGCTAGGTTTGATAAATCACACAGTTCGTGACCCAAGGAACAATCACTTTCCTTGATGATCCCACAGTATTTTTAGCCATTGAGCTGGTTAGTTCCCTGTCTGGATATTATTCCCTTTTTGTTTGCTTAACTCTCGAGCCTTCCTTCCTTCCTTCCTGCTGTGAAATGGTCTGTTTACTGTGTATTGCTAAATCACTACCATATTTACTTGTGTTTTTATGGCCAAGATGCTCACAATCCTTTTTTTTATCCCATCTGGAGGGAAAAACCATTACCTAAAAAAAGAAAAAAGGAAAGCATGTCTTTTACATGAACTGAAATGTTTCATTTTATTTTCTACCCCATCCGAACACTTGCAGCTTATCAGGTGTGTAAAGCACATTAATACATATTATGTCATTTAAATCACCATGTTGATTANCTGTGTATTGCTAAATCACTACCATATTTACTTGTGTTTTTATGGCCAAGATGCTCACAATCCTTTTTTTTTATCCCATCTGGAGGGAAAAACCATTACCGAAAAAAAGAAAAAAAGAAAGCATGTCTCTTACATGAACTGAAATGTTTCATTTTATTTTCTACCCCATCCGAACACTTGCAGCTTATCAGGTGTTGTAAAGCACATTAATACATATTATCTCATTTAAATCACCATGTTGATTGCTAGAGACCTGTTCTTATCCTCAGTTTTATTTAGGGGGGCATAAGCACAAAGAAACTTTCTCGAGGTTACCTGCTAACATATGTTAGAGCTAGAATTTGTACCTGGGTTAGTGAGACTCCTCTTAACTATTATTTTCCATAACTTTGAAGTCTATATCTTCATTTCCCATCACTCCCTCCAAGTCTGTGAATCAGTTTCAAAAGAACTCCTGGCCTAGGGAATTTTGTAACACACAAGACCACAAAAATCATAGATCTCCTCAGCTTCCATCTTACAGGTATATGTAGATCATAAAGACCAAGAGTATTTAAACAGTTTATACAAGATGTTAAAGCTACTTCATGTTATCTCAAACCAATTAGATTTTCTGGTCCTCTTGTGGGTCTCTTGTCCTTATTACAACATTGACTTATATTTTTACTATAATTTTCTGACGAGCAGTAGTTCTTTTCCTTCATTCAAGAAGCTCTACTTTGCCAAAGGAGAATGAAGCCTCTCAAAGGAGAAATCCAGATATATAATTTGATGCCATTATGCATGCAGAGACACATTAAACCTTCTGGATGCTTAAGACATCTTGGTTATGAAAGATGATTATGTAAATGAAGATAATTCATACTTCCTCACTTTATAAATTAGCCCTCGGAATTGACTTGGCTGATGAATGAGACTAAACACAAGCAAGGCCGATGATAAGCAAACATCAAATGAAGCGTTATTTGTTTTGGGTGACCTCCCACGTCCTTTCTGGCCCTTCCAGACCTCCTGGCACTCATCATCTTCTCTGCTCACCTGTCACCTGCACAAGGTATCACTCTGATGTGGCTGTCCAAACACATTGTTTACCACCTTCTCTTTCAACTCCATTACTTTCTCCTCTTCCCTCCCCCAAGTTTCATTCCCTAAGCTGGATGATTTCCCTCAAGGGTTAGAGGGCCTCTACCATTCTTTCACATGTTCCCCTGTTCCTTTTCCTATGTTCTAAGAACACCTATGACTTTCCAGTACCACCTCCAACCCACTCCTGACAGAAGACTTCCAGCAGAATGGGGCATTGCTGTGATCTGGGGATCTTTCTAGGGCTTTTCTCCCATGACTACTACCTGGTCTACACTTAGCAGTTTGCATGTCATTTCTGCTCTTTTAGGAGGCTAATGAATTTGTTAATTATTAATACTTTAACAATTGATAAATTGTTGATAATTTTATTATAAATTTATTAAAATAATACAAATTATTGTTAATAATTTATTAACATTATTAAATTATTGTTGTTTAGCTGATAAGTCATGTCCAACTCTTTGTGACGCCATGGACTGTAGCCCGCCAAGCTCCTCCATCCATGGGATTCCCCAGGCAAGAATACTAGAGGGGGTTGCTGTTTCCTTTTCCAGGGGATCTTCCCAACACAGAAACTGTACCCACATCTCCTGCTTGGCAGGCAGTTTCTTTACCACTAAACCACATGGGAAGCCCAAGGGTTCCTGCCAATGCAGCAGACACAGGAGACTCGAGTTCAATCCCTGGGTTAGAAAGATCCCCAAAGGAGGAAATGGCAACCCACTACAGTATTCTTGCCTGGAAAATTCCATGGACAGAAAAGTCTGGAGGGCTATAGTCCTTGGGGTTGCAAAGAGTCACACATGACTTAGCAACTAAGCATGCATGTATGATAAATTACTGACACTCATACTTGTTAACTGGAGTAGGAAATGGCAACCCACTCCAGTACTCTTGCCTGGAAAATCCCAAGGATGGAGGAGCCTGGTAGGCTACATTCCACAGGGTCGCAAGGAGTCGGACACGACTGAGCAACTTCACTTTCACTTCATACTTGTTAATATTATTTAAATATTATTGAAACAGTATTAATTTAATGGGAAATAGATGGGGAAACAGTGGAAACAGTGTCAGACATTATTTTCTGGGGGCTCCAAAATCACTGCAGATGGTGACTGCAGCCATGAAATTAAAAGACGCTTACTCCTTGGAAGAAAAGT
>SJYA01002171.1:1111164-1131789 GCA_006410615.1 Neotragus moschatus | reverse complement strand
CTGCTTTATTGACTATGCCAAAGCCTTTGTGTGGATCACAATAAACTGTGGGAAATTCTGAAAGAGATGGGAATACCAGACCACCTGACCTGCCTCTTGAGAAATCTGTATGCAGGTCAGGAAGTAACAGTTAGAACTGGACAAAGAACAACAGATTGGTTCCAAAGAGGAAAAGGAGTACATCAGGGCTGTATATTGTCACCCTGCTTATTTAACTTCTATGCAGAGTACATCATGAGAAACGCTGGGCTGGATGAAGCACAGCTGGAATCAAGATTGTGAGGAGAAATATCAATAACCTCAGATATGCAGATGACACCACCCTTATGGCAGAAAGTGAAGAACTAAAGAGCCTCTTGATGAAAGTGAAAGAGGAGACTGAAAAAGTTGGCTTAAAGCTCAACATTCAGAAAACTAAGACCACGGCATCTGGTTCCATCACTTCATGGCAAACAAATGGGGAAACAATGGAAACGGCTGACTTTATTTTTTGGCTCCAAAATCACTTCTGATGGTGATTGCGGCCATGAAATTAAAAGACGCTTGTTCTTTGGAAGGAAAATTATGACCAGAATAGACAGCATATTCAAAAGCAGAGACATTACTTTGCCAACAAAGGTCTGTCTAGTCAAGGCTATGGTTTTTCCAGTGGTCATGTATGGATGTGAGAGTTGGACTGTGAAGAAAGCTGAGCACTGAAGAACTGATGCTTTTGAACCGTGGTTTTGGAGAAGACTCTTGAGAGTACCTTGGATTGCAAGAAGATCCAGCCAGTCTTCATCCTAAAGGAGATCAGTCCTGGGTGTTCATTGGAAGGACTGATGTTGAAGCTGAAACTCCAATACTTTTGCCACCTGATGAGCGGACTCATTTGAAAAGACCCCGATGCTGGGAAAGATTCAGGGCAGGAGGAGAAGGGGGATGACAGAGGATGAGATGGCTGGATGGCATCACTGACTCAATGGACATGGGTTTGGGTGGACTCCGGGAATTGTTAATGGATAGGGAGGCCTGGCATGCTGTGGTCCATGAGGTTGCAAAGAGTTGGACATGGCTGAGCGACTGAACTAAACTGAACTGAAAAATGCAAAGCTGGAAATTTTTCGACAGTAAATTCTGGCATATTTGACATAGGGGATCAGTTTTAAATACCCTCTTCCTTGACATAAGAAAATTATTTGGAGTAACACAAAATGAAAAAATAATAATGGTCAAAAATGGAAATAGAATTAATTTTTCATTTTATAGAAACTTTTATATTGTTTTGTGATGATCTCAGCTTATGCATAACCAATATTGTAGTTAGATTGGCTCTTGTGGTTCTTATTAAGACTGTGAGATGTCTCAGAAAAAAGGATCCGAAAACTAGAAAAAAAAAAAAAAAAAGAGGTTTATTATTCATAGGTCCTGGAAAGCACGTGGCACATCTGGGACCACACAGTGAGGTTGCTGCAGGATGGGAGGAGCGGGGTAAGGGAAGGTAAGGAGGAGAGAGAGAAAGAAAAGAGCACATCTGGCCTGGGATTTTGTTTTTATTGGTGGCTTCAGAGGCTTCCCTAGTGGCTAAGACCGTAAAGAATCCGCCTGCAGTGCAAGAGACACAGGTTCGACCCTTGGGTCAGGAAGATACTCTGCAGAAGGGAACGGCAACCCACTCCAGTATTCTGGCCTGGAGAATCCTATGGACAGAGGAGCCTGGTTGGCTCCAGTCCATGGGGTCACAAAGACTAGGACATGACTGAGTGAGTGACTCCTAGATTCAATTCTTTATTGGAATTTAAAACATGAGAGCTGGAATTTAAAGCATAGGAAGAGAAAAAACATGTAATCCAAATGGTTGGTTATTGAAATTAACTCTAAACCAAAGGAACCTCAGTGTGGGGAGGTGACTGGGCTTTTTATCCAACTGTATGGCTAGCTTGTGTTTATTCTACATAGCCAACTTTGAAGTGGATGCCTCAGCAATCAAAGCTTAAGACAGCCACGTGCATTATAAGATGAAAAGCCAGCCATCAGGTCTTACGATACATACATAATTTCTTCAATTTTTTAAATGGAAACAACAACAAAAAAGAAACTTAAGGAAACAAGTAATGAATTAGTCATTTTAACTGCACTGCATATTTTTAAAGGGAAAAAATGTATAACTACATATTGATCTATTGTAGTAATGACTAATAGATCCAATGAATTACAGTTCCTGTTTTTCTAGGTTTAACATTCTACAGATTTGTCAATGATTTTGTCAAAGTCATTTTTTTTCACATATATATGTTCAAGACAATGTAGACTTTTTTGGTCAATCTGTGTTCACTGATGATGGAAGAACAAATTTAACATCATAAAATTTCTTTCACGTGAAACAAGAGACATAAAACAGCTAAGAAAATTTATTCTAAAACAAGGCAAAGTTTCATAAAAATACCATTTCAAAATAAATTTCAGAAAATGTGTCCTGTCCACGTCTTTACTTCTTTGGTACCAAATTGAATTATTCCAAATTTATAGTCAAAAAAGTTCCACTAAAATACTTTTATCAGGAATCCATCTTACATTTCTATTACATTTAGTAAAAATTTCTAAGTTTTTCATTTGCTTTAGAATTAATGCCTAGGACTTGGTGGAAATGATTAGGATATTTAAACACTGCCATGTTATTTTTCCAACAATGTAAGATGAGCATCTTTTGTTACTTCTCTGGGTATTTTTCATCAAATGGATTCATTTTTCTAGGTGAATGTCCAAATTCCTTACATCTGGCACAGAGAAAAGCCTTTCTCACCATTTCTGTGCACCAGTCTTCAGGGAAAAAGTCTGGAACTTGCTGTTGTCGGTGCATCATTAAATTGACTCTGGCTGTGTGCAAATATTTTTATGGCTGGTTTCTTCACACTAGAAAATATATAATCAGGAACAAAAATCACATACTTCTATCTTTGTTTCTTTTTTCTTTTCTTTTTTTTTATCATTTTCTTTGTTTGTTTCAAATGCACTGTTTAAATGCAGAAATATATAGCACCATGGGAGTTGGAAATACAAACTGCAAAAGGAGGAGGCTCCAAGGAGTATAAACCATTAGGAATTTCTTCCGGAAATGAACTTGGTGGCTGAGTCCACACGTGTCAGAGGCCACCTGCAGAGCTGGGCGTTCTTGAATTGACTTTCATATATAATCCCATGTTTATTGAAGAGGAGATGGGAATGTGCTCATTTGAAACATAAATATATGTTATTGAAAACTCAGCAGTGATCACAGCAAATGCTTGTAAAGTAGACCAGAAAAACACTCTTTTTTTCCCTGACGGTGCTTAAGAATTGCTAGGCATGGTGGTAATTTAAACGCAGACAAAGCTGAGTCAGTGTGGTTATGCTTTTAAACTCTTTACAGGTAATGTGCCCCCGATGGTCTGTAGCCCAAGTGGAGGGTGTATTCCCATCTTTGATCAAATACAGATGGATCATCATGTCACTCTCCACTTACTGAAATGGAGAATAAGCAAACCCTCAGCCAACTTAGAACGCTGAGCCAGGAGGCTGCTNTTTAAACTCTTTACAGGTAATGTGCCTCCGATTGTCTGTAGCCCAAGTGGAGGGTGTATTCCCATCTTTGATCAAATACAGATGGATCATCATGTCACTTTCCACTTACTGAAATGGAGAATAAGCAAACCCTCAGCCAACTTAGAACGCTGAGCCAGGAGGCTGCTCACGCCTCTTACGGATGTCTTCATGCTTAAACCTGTACTGTTTTTATCACGATTTGTGGATAGCTTTGTCAGTAGGTATTCTACGATCTCTTTTAAATTTTGCATCAGAAACAACAGTCCTAGTTTCAATAGCTCTATGGGAAAAGAAACCTATGCAGAAATCCCTGACCTATGTAGTCCATTGCTATGAGATTCAAGGCTTCTCCCTAACTCTGGGCGTGTCCATCTTCCTTAAACAGGGCTCTGGTTCCACACCTTTCTTGGTGAGACACCCCCAAAAAATAAACCAAATATAAACAGAGACAAANGTTTCAATAGCTCTATGGGAAAAGAAACCTATGCAGAAATCCCTGACCTATGTAGTCCATTGCTATGAGATTCAAGGCTTCTCCCTAACTCTGGGCGTGTCCATCTTCCTTAAACAGGGCTCTGGTTCCACACCTTTCTTGGTGAGACACCCCCAAAAAATAAACCAAATATAAACAGAGACAAAATATGCCTTTTCCTCAGATACAGAAGCCATAGTGCAGGTGGAGAAATAGGAAAGTCCTCCTGATGCCATGTAACCCCTACATCCGTCCCAAAGCTGGCATACCTTCTAGAAGAAAGAGAGGCAACCGTTTAACTGGTGGGAATGGAAGAATGACCCAGACCAGCTGGGTTGGGGGGATAGGAATTCTGGAAACCACGATGACGATGAAGCTGGTATAACAGCAATTACATGCAATGTCTCCCTTCTAGCTGGAGAAAAAGCTGTGTTCTTCAAAACAGAATTCCTTTGGCAATGCCCTCTCTACAGAAGAAAGTAAAGTTCTAAAACTTCTAATTTCTCTTCCAAGTTTCTTCAATTTTTCCCTACCCTCTCCAGCCACCCAGAGCTCAGCTAATCCTCCCCAAAATAAAATATTTCTGCAGTTGTTCCCAGCCTTTTTATTTCTTGGCCATTATGTTTTCATGCCAGCTCCTCAACTATGATTATATTGATCCATGTAACAGTAAAAGCAAGCCCAAAATGAGTCCAAGACCTTGGGATGTTCACCTCATAGCTCATTTTGACAGATTTATTTAAGAAGTTGTGTGTGTGTGTGTGTGTGTGTGTGTATTTTAACTCAGTTTTGTTTCCTTTTCCAACTAAGTATATCCTCAGCGTCAAGGCCAAATTTATAGACTTATGTAGTGGATTCCCTGGAATTAGTCTCCATGTACGTTCCGCCTCCTCCCAAGGTACAGAGTGTATCAGACCCTCCCTCTGTGAACTGGACAACTCCTGGCTTCTAATGCTGCGCCTAATGCCAAAACGCAGTGTGGTGTGACTGCCATCTGCTGGCCCAGTGCTGACATTACAGCATAGACCACCGTGCACTAATCAGGTGACCCTTGTTTGAAATCAAAAGCTTTCTCTGAACAAATGAAAAACAAGTTTCCTCAATCTAGCTTCAACACGCACACACATCTTTACACTGGAAAAGCTGAAGAATTATAGAAATTTTTTTTTATGGAAGACTTCCAAGTGAGAATCATACTCTGAGGAAATGGGATTACAGGCTACCAACCTCCTCACACAGGGGGACACCATCACCAAAAGCCTAAAAGCCAAACCTCATCAACTCAGTGTGATTCTACCTTGCAAAGCCTGTTACGGGCTGATATCAAGTCCTATAGTGAGTAGTAGTGAAGTCACTCAGTCGTGTCTGACTCTTAGCGATCCCGTGAACTACAGCCTACCTGGCTCCTGCGTCCATAGGGTTCTCCAGGCAAGAATACTGGAGTGGGTTGCCATTTCCTTTTCCAGAGGATCTTCCCCACCCAGGGAATGAACCCAGATCTCTCGCATTGCAGGCAGACGCTTNCAGTGAAGTCACTCAGTCGTGTCTGACTCTTAGCGATCCCGTGAACTACAGCCTACCTGGCTCCTGCGTCCATAGGGTTCTCCAGGCAAGAATACTGGAGTGGGTCGCCATTTCCTTTTCCAGAGGATCTTCCCCACCCAGGGAATGAACCCAGATCTCTCGCATTGCAGGCAGACGCTTCAACCTCTGAGCCGAAGTGAAATCTCCTCTCAGATACTGACAATTAAAATAAATTCTTTCCCTTTAAAGACAAACAAATGTTTCTTACAAGCCAACGTAAACACTGACATTGAGGGAGGGGACAGGGGAATTCTTTTCTCATTACAAAAGCCATTCTCCAAGGTTTAAGAGTAAGAATCATGTTTAAGAAATGTTGACACAAGCTCACCCTTGAAGCAAGAGCCAGGCACTTCGGCTCAGTTCTCTCTCTCTCTCTTTTTTTTTTTTTTTNGCCGCTGCCCCTGACCTCGGACTCAGGGTGGCTCCTCTCGGCTGTTCCTGCACCGTCGCAGCCTGGAACTCTCGGTCGCTGCCCATGACCTCAGACGTGGGGTAGCCCCTCTTGGCCGTCACAGCCGCTTGCACTGAGTGTGCCGGCTGTCGCAGCCGCTTTCATGGAACGGCACAATTCCTGGCCATGAAAGCCAAATTGCTATGGCTGACTTCAATGGGTGTTGCCATTTCTTTGCAGGGCAAAGAATGGGACCAGGTGTGATTGGTAATAGAATTCACAACTGCTGGGAGGACTTTCCCAGAGAGAACAACTCCATAGTAGAATACAATTGAACTTCTTGAAAGGACCCTATTCATTGCAGAAGCAAGCATTCACTACCAAAGGCAACGGCTGCCATTAATCAACATAAATTTCTTCATTAAAGGCCACGGGAACCAAGATAAATTTTACATTTTACAAAACTAAAGGATTCAATAAGTACTAAATTTCTACATTATATGCATGTGATTTATCCTGTCCCCAAAGCCCCAGCTCCCCCCTCTTATTAAATGGCCACACATCCGCTCAATCTCTCACCCTCTAAATGCATGGAGCTATCCTACACTTCTTATGCCCTCATTCATCACATCCAATCCATCTCCATGTCTTAGCTGGATCTCAAAAGCCAAATCTGTTCATATCTCTCCATATCCACATGGACCATCTTAACCCGATTGACGATTATATTCCTTGGGAAGTATAGCCATCATGTGCTAAATGGTCATTGTGTCCATTCTTGCCCTTCTATCCTCAACTCTCAGCTGTGCAGTTGGAGTGATCTCTTTAAAATACAAACCTCCAGGGGTGACAGAGAATAGAACCCAAATGCTGTTCTATGGCTTACATACTTTCTACCATCTGGCCTCTAGCTTTTCTTTATTCTCTTACCTTTCTCCCTTTCCCTCACTCTTCATATTCTAGCCACTCTGGCCTTCTCTGTGTTCTTCCAACTCTCCAAATCTAGCTTCCACTTAGGAGGGGGATTGGCTTCTTCCTCTGCAGGATGTCAGAATGTCACGCCACCAGCAACTTCTTTTTATTCAGCTCTCGTTGAGGACATCACCATCTCACTTCAGTGTTCCTTCCCTGATCACCCTATTGAAATCAGTCCTTCCCTTTGTTTTCTTTGCTTCATATCACTTATCATTATTGACAATTATTGTTGTTCAGTCAATAAGTCGTGTCTGACTCTTTGAACTGGACTACAGCATGCAAGGCTTCCCTATCCTTGACTGTCTCCCGGAGTTTGCTCAAACCCATGTCCATTGAGTTAGTAATGCCATCCAGCCATCTCATCCTCTGTCCTCCCTTTCCCCTCCTGCCTTCAATTGTTCCCAGCAACATGGTCTTTTCCAACGAGTCAGCTCTTTGCATCAGGTGGCCAAAGTATTGAAGCTTCAGCTTTANTTGCTCAAACCCATGTCCATTGAGTTAGTAATGCCATCCAGCCATCTCATCCTCTGTCCTCCCTTTCCCCTCCTGCCTTCAATTGTTCCCAGCAACATGGTCTTTTCCAACGAGTCAGCTCTTTGCATCAGGTGGCCAAAGTATTGAAGCTTCAGCTTTAGCATCAGTCCTTTCAATGAATATTCAGAGTTTGATTTCTTTTAAAATTTACTGGTTTGATCTCCTTGCAGTCCAAGGGACTCTCAAGAGTCTTCTCCAGCATCACAATTTGAAAGCATCAATTCTTCAGTGCTCAGCCTTCTTTATGTCCAACTCTCACATTCATACATGACTACTGGAAAAATTATAGCTTTGACTATATGGACATTTGTCAGCAAAGTGATGCCTGTCTTTCAATATGCTGTTTAGCTTTGTCATAGTTTTTTTCCCAAGGAGCAAGCGTCTTTTAATTTCATGGCTGCAGTCACCATCTGCAGTGATTTTGGAGCCCAAGAAAATAAAGTCTGACACTATTTACATTGTTTCCCCATGTATTTGCCATGAAGTGATGGGACCGGGTGTCATGATCTTAGTTTTCTGAATGCTGAGTTTTAAGCCAGTTTTTTCAATCTCGTCTTTCACTTTCATCAAGAGGCTCTTTAGTTCATTCCTCTTTGCTTTCTGCCATAGGGTGGTGTCATCTGCATATCTGAGATTATTGATACTTCTCCCAGCAATCTTGATTCCAGCTTGTGCTTCATCCAGCCCAGCGTTTCTCATGATGTACTCTGCATATAAGTTACTATTAGAAGGTAAATTCATGAGACCTACCTTGCTGTTCTGTTTGACATAGTTATCCTCAGTACCTAGACCAGACCTGTGTGCAGTAAGAAGTTAATAAATATTTGGCACGTGAATGAATGTGTACACACTGTGTATGTAATTATCCTTGCTCATAATCAGAATTTTTTCTTATATAGAAGAATAACTGGCACTTTTTAGGCTGAGGCTCAAGTTGGATACAGAAGAAAAGAAGTTCTGATATCAACAACCCTGGGTTGGTATCACAGGTCCAGGGTACCCAGTATCAGACCCTAAGGAAGGATTCATATGCAAGTGGTCATTTAAGGATAGCGTCACGGGAAAGACTTGTAAGAGATCAAAAGATGTAAAACAGGGAAGCGCTGGAAGCCAAGCATAGTGGTGAAACTAAGGCAAAAGAAAAAAAAAAAAAAAAAAAAAACAAAGAGGCGCTCTGGGGTGGAAGTTAAGCTTCAGAATCATCCCCGACCCGAGGTAAGGGAGCTGGGCGTTCATCCTTCTCCTGAGCAGTCACTGATGCGGGACTGTTGGAGGGAATGTAAACTTCAGGGCCCCGCTGGGTCTCCAGCTCACAGGCAAGGCAACTCTAGTAGCACCCAGCTCCACCACTCCATAGCAGCCTGACCTGGGGGAGCTGAGTGCCATTCTTAAGCACGAATTTAAATGAGCTCCAATATGAATAACATTCCCAACAGAAAAATTTTTGGAATTGATTGAGGTAATGCATATAATGGGCTTCCCTGGTGGCTCAGACAATAAAGAATCTGCCTGCAATGCAGGAGACCTGGATTTGATCCCTGGGTGGGGAAGATCCCCTGGAGAAGGAAATGGCAACCCACTCCAGTATTCTTGCTTGGAGAATCCCATGAACAGAGTTAGCCTGGCAGGCTACAGTCCATGGGGTTGTAAAGAGTCAGACACAACTGAATGACTAACACAAACACACACACACACACACACACACACACACATGCACACACACACACACGCACACACACAATTGCGTACAATGCATTTAACCTAATACCAAAAATACAGAGAGAACTTGGAGGACAGCTATTATTCAAGACTTAGGTTTTAGGCAATTTGGTTTTGGTTTTAAGGCAATTTGGAGATTAGAAAGGATGTCTAGGAAGTGAAAATATTACATAAGAATAAGAGCTAAACAATAACTCTGGTATATCATCCAGCCCTATGCATAAAAAGTTAAAATAGAAGTGAAGAATACTGGATAGTAGATTTAATAGAAAAAAAAAAGGAAGAAGAATCAGTGCACTTATATGAAGACACAATGTTTTCTTCTCACTTAACACTATCCCTTTAAAATTTCTGTTGAGATCCTTTAGGATCTTGGAATATTCACAGAAAGAAAGTAGAAACTTTTGGACATATAGGAGGTATACGATTCACCAATTCTCAGCGCCCTGAGAATAAGAGAAATGGGTACTAACACAGTGAGAAGAAAGGGGCTCAGTCATCTAATGGACCCCACTCCAGCACTCCTGCCTGGAAAATCCCATGGACGGAGGGGCCTGGTGGGCTGCAGTCGATGGGGTCGCTAAGAGTCGGGCACAACTGAGCGACTTCACCATCACTTTCCACTTTCATGCATTGGAGAAGGAAATGGCAACCCACTCCAGTGTTCTTGCCTGGAGAATCCCAGGGACGGAGGAGCCTGGAGGGCTGCTGTCTATGGGGTCACACAGAGTCGGACACGACTGAAGCGACTTAGCAGCAGTAGCAGCAGCACCAGTCATCTAAAATATTTTTTAATTGGGGTATACCTGCTTTACAATGTTGTACAATGAAGTGAATTAGCTATATAAGCGCATATATCCGCTCCCTCTTGAGCTCTCTGCCACTCCCCATCCCACTCCTCTAGGTCATCAGAGAGCACCGAGCTGAGCTCTCTATGCTATACAGCAGCTTCTCACTAGCTAGTTATTGTACATATGGCAGTGCACAGACATCAATCCTAAACTCCCACTTCATTGCCTCCCTACCATGGCCACACATCCACTCCCTGTATCTGCATCTCTGCTCCTGCCCAGCTAATAGGTTCATCTGTACCATTCTTCCTGATTCCACATGTATGTGTTAATGTATGGTATTTGTTTCTTATGTTTGCATTGAGAGAAACTACAAAGGGTTATTGGCCACATTTTGGATTCATCGGCATGTACTGTCAAAAAAATCTCATTGATCCTACAGAGAAAACAGCCTGGAGCATCTTCAACCCCAGATGTAGCCAGAGCCTGTCCACTGGATAATATGAGGGGATTCTACAATCTGTCAGCTTCACAGGAAAGTAAATGAGCTTTACTTGCCATTTTTGCATTGATGATGGTGACATCTGTTTAATAAGCTTGGGTAAATCTTTTAATAAATGTTAAAGTTTGGACCTGGGTCCGACCAGGAGAAACTACCAAAGCCCCAAACTGGTAGAATGAAGAGCACATGGACACACGGGAGATTTGTTTCTCCCACCACAGAGCCTCGGACCTGTAGAGAGAAACTTGATGAGATGCAAATGTGTCCACATCACTTCCCTGCTTCAGACAGCTGTGACTATCAAGTAATGTGTGTGAGGCATTTAATAGTGCCGGGCACACAGAGTCTAATATGGTATTATTTTATCACTCGTATTTTTACAGCTGTTAAAAAATGAGGATTACAGAGGCTTTTAAAAAAATTCCCTAAGGTTAGAAGGTTAATAAGTTGCAAACCTAGAATTCAAATCCCTAGAAGTTTTTGATACAAAAACTCATGGTCTTATTTATCTTTCTAATAAAGTTGTTTAAAACGTGCAGTATTCATCAGGATTCTCCAGAGAAACGGGATGTACATATCCAGACAGATAACTAGATAGGTATACAGATATATGGACGGATGCACACACATAAGGGCTTCCCAGGTGCAGTGGTAAAAACCCACCTGCCAATGCAGGAGACCGGAGACACGGGTTCAGTCCCTGGGTTGGGAAGATCCCCTGGAGGAGGGCATGGCAAGCCACTCCAGTATTCTTGCCTGGAGAATCCCCCATGGACAGAGGAGCCTGGTGGGCTACAGTCCTTGTGGTTGCAAAGAGTTGCACACAACTGAAGTGACTTGGAAAACACACACACACATGTGCACACATAAATGTATATACACACACATACACACACACACACACACACATAGAAAAGGGCTTCCCTTGTAGCTCAGCTGGTAAAGAATCTGCCTGCAGTGTGGAGACCTGCGTTTGATCCCAGGGTCCAGAAGATCCCTTGGAGGAAGGCATGGCAAACCCATTCCAGTATTCTTGCCTGGAGAATTCCATGGAAAGAGGAACATGGTGGGCTACAGTCCACAGGGTCACACAGCGTTGGAAGTGACTGAAGTGACTTGGTATGCACACACATACACACACATAGAAAAAGAGGGAGAGGCAGAGAGAAAAAGAGACAAGGAGACTTATTTTAAGGAATGGCTTACAAGATGCAGGGGCTAAGTCCAAAAGCTGTGGAACAGCCTGACAGGCTGAAAACTCTGACAAGAGCTGACGTTGCAGCCTTGAGTCCAAAGGCAGCCTGGAGGCAGAACTTCTTCCTCCATAGGAACTCAATGTTTGATCTTACAATCTTCAACTGATTGGATGAGGCCCACCCACATTACCAGTACTGTTTGCTTTCCTTAAATTCGACAGATTTAAATGTGAACCACATCTTTTTAAAAAAACACCTTTAGAGCAATCTTCATTGATATTTGGAAAACAACCAGGCACTACAGCCTAGTCAAGTTGACATAAAAATTCACCACTTGAGACATCAGATGCAAATACAATGCGTGGAAAAAAAAGAATGTTTATTAAACAGTATGCTTAATGGACGACAGCATACTATGCTTTGCTTTTCTGTTTCTTTTATGTTTTTTTCCCACTTTTGATGAACGGGCTGAGGGAGATGCTTAGAAGGTTTGACTCAGCCTATTAACAAAGGAAAACTCTAGAAAAACTGAGAAAGAAAGAAGAGGGCCCACTTCAGTTTTTGCAGACAACACTAGTCTGCCTGTGCATAGCATCTGGGCAGAGGTAAAGGATCTGTCTGCCAATGCAGGAGACTCAAGAGACACGAGTTCGATCCCTGGGTCGGGAAGGTAGGAAATGGCAACCCACTCCAGTATTCTGGCCTGGAAAATTCCATGGGCAAAGGCACCTGGCAGGCTACAGTCCATGGGGTTGCAAAGAGTCGGACAAGACTGATCACACACACACATGGTGCTTGTGAAGTGTTGCGAGATGACTCTGGCTGTCTTTAATGGCCATACACCCCTGAAGGTGAACACTCCTTCGATCACACAGAAAATGAGTGCTCACATCTCTATCCTGATTCACCATCCTTCTGTTTATTTTTTAATACATGTTACTAAGATTAAATTTGTGAATTTTCCTCCTCCACAGGCTTTTCAAGCTTCTTTTATATTCTATCAGTGACAGAACAAAAGAATAAATTGAATTAGATGGCACCATGCAGTTAGGGATGCCTGAACATCACAATTCCTACATTATTTTCTGGGAATTTGAAACTTATGACAGTCACTCAAACCAAGAAGCAATGTGTTGCTTGTATGTGAGGCCTCAAATAGCCTACTTTGCCTTTAACTGGTAAAGAAAAACATAAGTTGTTTGAAATGACAGAAATTGATTTAGGATGGGGTATTAACACTGATTCAGAGAAGGCAATGGCACCCTACTCCAGTACTCTTGCTTGGGAAATCCCATGGATGGAGGAACCTGGTAGGCCACAGTCCATGGGATCACTAAGAGTCAGACACGACTGAGCGACTTCACTTTCACTTTTCACTTCCATGCATTGGAGAAGGAAATGGCAATCCACTGCAGTGTTCTTGCCTGGAGAATCCCAGGAAGGGGGAGTCTGGTGGGCTGCCGTCTATGGGGTCGCACAGAGTCAAACACGACTGAAGCAACTTAGCAGCAGCAGCAGCAGGAATAACANTCATGTTGATGTATGGCAAAACCAATACAATATTGTAAAGTAATTAACCTCCAATTAAAATAAATGTTATATTTTTTTAAAAAGCCAATATATGAACTTCAATTTGAGAAAGAAGCAATGTAATAGCATAAACAAATAAATATTGCATTTTAAATTTAAAAAAAAGAAAAGAAAATAGTCTTTGGAGTCACACAACTCAAATTTCAAGTAAGAGTTCTGCTACATATAAGCTATTGAGCCTGCATCAAGTTCCCCAAACTTTAGAAACTGTTTTCTTTTCTGTAAAATATTAAATAGAGTGTTGTGAGCATTAAATGAGATAATTTGAGTACAATGTTTACTATATTGCCGGAGGAACAGAAAGATCATTAAAATAGAAGCTATTAATTACTATCATTACTATTGTTGTTGCTATAATTGGCACTATTAGTAATGGAATTATAATAATTAATACTAATAATTATTAATTAGTATCACTGATTTAATTAATCATTAAGAGTGTGTGGGACCTGAAGAACTGAATTAGCTCATAATAATGTTTATACAGTTTTTTAAATTGAAAAGAATAGTTTATGTGATTTCTTTAAGAGATCTTATTAATAAAACTGGGGTTTAAGACCCAAAAAGCCTGGTATTATCAACATAATATCTATTAGAGTTTATTAGATTTCCTAATATAAGAACTGTTACACAAATTTCAAGCCTAGGCTTCAGGATAAGAAACAATAATTGTATGAAATTAAGCATATATCTTTGCCAACATCCTGCCTCAAGCTGTTTATCTTCTTTCCGTCACTGTTTCCTCTTCAAAACTAAGAAATATAGATCAAAACATAACCCCACCTGCTCAGCATCCTCTCTTCAACTGATGTTGGCCACAGATCAAGGGATGTTCTGTATGACCCTTTAACATGGGAATAATTTATTCTGAAACTACTGGACCCCCCCAAAAGCACCTTTTCCACTCTACAGATAAAAACTGCATGGATATTTGTTTATTAAAAAGCGCTTTATCAAAGGCTCCACAAATTGCCTGATTCCCCGAGGTTTCCAAGCCTTCTTGATGTCCTCATTCAGTGTCGTGCAGGTTTTGACAAAGGTGAAATTGGTTGATTTCAGATAGTTCATGCCTCTCCATGTTTCACTGCTATTTTGAACTATTCACAACCTTTACTTAGACATGTATCAGTCTGCTGACAGCAAATACCAAAGATTTGTTTCTTAACCATATCATATATCTTTTCCATATCATGTATATCTTGCAAGTTTTCAAGAAATCTCTGCCCATCTTCGTCATTCAGGGTCCCAAGTTGATGGAACAGGCACCATCTTGAAGATTGCCAATTGCTGTGTTGAAGAAAAAAGAGTTCTGCAGTATCTTGCATCAACAATTAAATACTTGACCCTAAAGTGGCATGCAGAACTTCCTATAATTCATTGGCCAGAATGATCACATGGCCCCATCTGAATGTAGCACAGCTTGGAAGTACTTAGCCAGAGGTAAGTGAACCAGAAATACCTGGGGAAGCCCTAAAGACTAACATACCAAATTTCCATTTGATCCCAAACAGCAATATCTTTCTTTTGTTTGAAAAATCTGTGACCTTGAGAAGGCTATTTCCTGATTTTCTGCAGAAAACTTTTGTTGGTTATTCACAGAATATAATCATTATGTGAAGGGATTCCAAATCAGATAAGTGGAAAGCATATTGATTAAAAAGCTCAGGTGTAAGTAAATTTCAGTCTAGAAGAGTTTCTAATGGCAAATCACCACTGAAATCACACACTTGGAGACTTATACACCCACCCTTGCAATAAGATGAAAATGAAGATAACGTGGAGTAACAGACCTATCCAAGAGTCCTACAAAGCAGCAGACTTATAGTTTTCAAGAAACTGCCTTCATGATGTATCTTCATTGGCAAAAACTAGATTTGGCCATTCACTAATAATTGAGAGTTCCAATTATTGGTCTTGGAACATACATGCTCATGGGAATAACAATCTAAATCAGCACTAAGAGGAGCTGCTAGCCAGAAATGTAGCTACTTAAACTTAAGTCGAATACATTAGGAATAAATTATATTAAATTAAAAATTCAGTTCCTCAGTCACATTCGCTACATTTCAAGTGCTCACTAAGCACATGTGATTAGTGGCTATTGTATAGGAACAGCACAGATATTGTGCATTCCCATCACTGAAAAAAAGTTTTATTAAACAAAAGCGAAAAAGTGAAAGTGTTAATTGCCCAGTCTCGTCCGACTCTTTGAGACCGTATGGACAACATGTAGCCCGCCAGGCTGCACTGTCCATGGAATTCTCCAGGCAAGAATACTGGAGTGGGTTAACCATTCCCTTCTCCTAGGGGACCTTCCCAAACCTGGGATCGAACTTGGGTCTCCCTCATTGCAGGCAGATACTTAACCATCAGAGCCACCAGGGAAGCCCTTTATTAGAGAGCTCTGATCTGAATATTTCACTTTTGTGTCTGGAAAGAGTTAAATGCTACCCATTTCCTAAATGAATTCTAAGATCTTAAGGAAGGAAATGGAAGGTCCTGACTACCATCAACTAAGAGTCCATCTCTAGGGCTGGAACACATATAGCTGGAGTTCTTTGATGACAGTGATTTGATATGCTTCACACCCTAGTGGCAAAGAGTACTTACAATAACACAAAAAAAGCAATTCAAGGACTTCTCTGGTGGTCTGGTGGTTAAGACTTCACCTTCCAGTACAGGTCATGTGGGTTCAATCCCTGGTTGGGGAGCTAAGATTCCACATGCCTCATGGACAAAAAAGCAAAATACAGCACAGAAGCAATATTGCAACAAATTCAATAAAGAGTTTAAAAATGGTCTACATCAAAAAAATCTATTTACAAAAAAAATTTCAAATGCAAGGTCACTCAAGCTAGCAAAGGAAAGCAGAACATCAGAAATAGTGTACAACTTACTTCATCTCTACTAACCCTGTATTTTATAACTCCAAGGTAAAATTTAGTCTAAAGGGAAATTCCTGTAAGGTTAGCTATATTTTTAGTATGAAAATATTATAGAAATTCCAGGAATCATAAGTAAGATAGGATAATTTATTCTGATACTCTGTAACTCAAATGTTCGGAGAAGGCAATGGCAACCCACTCCAGTACTCTTGCCTGGAAAATCCCATGGACAGAGGAGCCTGGTAGGCTGCAGTCCATGGGTCGCTAGGAGTTGCACAGGACTGAGCAACTTCACTTTCATGCATTGGAGAAGGAAGTGGCAACCCATTCCAGGATTCTTGCCTGGATAATCCCAGGGACGGGGGAGCCTAGTGGGCTGCCATCTGTGGGGTCGCAAAGAGTCAGACACAACTGAAGCGACTTAGCAGCAGTAGCAGCAGCAACTCAAATGTTTCCATAAAATTAAGAACATTTGGGACATCCTTCAAGGTACTTGAAGCACTTTGTGCTTCCACTGCAAGGGGCATGGTTTCAATCTCTGGTGGGAGAACTAAGATCCCTGTTAGGTGAACTAAGATCCCTGGTCAGAGAACCAAGATCCTGCATGCCACATGGCATGGCCAAAAAGTAAAATAAATAAAATTTAAAATTACTCAAATTTTAAAAAAGAACATTTTATGCCACTCAATAAAAAGGAGGTGAAAGGAAAGAGGCAGATCAGCTTGAGTTGTGAAGACAAAGAGGAGAAGATGGAAGTAGCCCCCACTCTGCTCTTCCTCAGGTATGATACCCATATGATATGTGTATCTTTCCTCAAGATTTTTATGGTTGGTGACCAAAATGATGACCACAGGCCCTGAAAACATGGATCATGAGAAAAATGACCTGGAAGCTGGTCAGGCTTCAATTCCTGCTGTTCTGTTCTGGGAACATAATACCCCAAAATTGCCAAATATCCAAGATATATATTGGTATACCTCAACTCTTCACTGTCAAACCCCACTATGATGCTCTCTGCTTCTGTTTATTCAGGCTCCTCATCCCACTTATGCATAGGCTTTTACTTCAGAAAAAAAAAAAATAAGTTCTTCTGCCTCATCAAAGTTTGCCAAGAGATCCAATAACAGGACTGAGATCTAATTATAGACAGCTTAAGTCCCTTATCTGATATGAGCAAAGCCTGAGCAACAGTAAAAATCAAAATATTTCTCTGGACAAGTTTTATTGAACCATGATGATTTTAGGCCAAAATATATTTATTCTCTGAAACCTCCATATACTCAATAAGATGATTTCTGTTTTATGCAATTTGGAGAAAAATTAGGAGAATTTTAATCTACAAATTGATATATGGTTTATCTTTTTGCAGCCCAGCTCCTCAAATTATAATCACAAGAGAAACTTTAAGAAATATTCATTAAGCATGAAGTATGCATGTCCAGGTAAAATGCATACTTTTCACTCAAATAAAAATTTTGCCATTGACTATGAAGTTATGGTTGTCAGGGATTGGTGGTATGAATACTTGTGTTGTTTAGGCATCTGCAGTGACTGGTATTGACTCTACTTCTAAAAGACTGAAACCCCAACACAATGGCTAGGAGTCCATCCTTAGAATCAAGACTGGGATTAAAATAATAGCCATGCACTTTGTTACTGTGACTTTGGAAAAGCTTCCTTATCCCTCCAGGTCTGTTTTCTTGATCATAAGATGCAGAAAGCAGTATCTCAGGGTGGTTTTAAGGATTAGAAGTAATGGGGCAAAGTCTCTGGCATATGGCAGGTGGTCAGTGGATGTTAACTGCTGCTCTTATTCATATTCATTCCCACTCCTGTTGTCCATAAGCAAGATAATGACATGATGGTGGAAATATACCCATGGAAGAGGCAGTGACATCATCAGCCTTAGAAGGTGTAAGCACTTGTGCTCAATCATTAGGAGCATGCTTCAAGCACTGAAGAAATAAATGGCTCCCTGTACGATGACTTAGTGATCATCAGGCCAACATCACATGAAATACTACCTCCAACCCCCAACAACATAGTATAGGAAAGTCTCCCTCATCGAGAGAGATACTGTCATGTACAGACTTTCGGGGCTTGCTGTGGTGGTGGTGGTGCTGATGGTTCTTAATATCTTAGATTTGAAATCTGGAAACCAAGGTTTGAATTCTAGCTCTGCCATTCTTAAGTTGTGTGTCCTTAGCTGCTAAGTCGATTAGTCTCACTGAATCTGTTTCTTTAGCTATAAAAATGGGGGATGTTTTAAGCAATACGGTACTTGGATTTTTGAAAGCAGTTTACACATTGTAAATGCTTGTTATAATGCATATTTTTTAAAAGTCACTGAAAAGATGCTACTACAATGCATCTGTATTATAAGGAGGGGCAACAACTGTCTTTGGATTTCACTGCTTCATCCCAGTAGCAGGCTCTCACTTCATTTCTCCCTCACTCACAAATATGGATGCCTACTATGTGCCAGATGTAGTTCCAGAGACTAGACCCACAGCAGGTGGAGTCTCTCTTCCTGAAATCTACATTCTAAATCAGGAAAAACTAGATTTGTAAATATATGGTCTAACTTCCAGTAATGGTAAGTGCAAAGAGGAGAAATAAAGTAGCCTAGGGAGTAGGGTGATCAGAGTTCTCTCTGAAGAAATAACATTTAAAAGCAGAGATTTGAATGAAGTGAGAGTATGAACCATGTGACTACTTCAGGAAGAATCTTCCTGTGCACTGAGTCAGGAGTATAACTGGAATCTTGGAGAAACATCAAAGAAACAGGTGCATCTGACACCCAGTGAGCAAGGCATGGTAGAAAATGAAACCCAGATCATGTAGTATGTGTAAGCTGTAACAGGAAGTTTGGGCGAGGTGGAAAGCACAAAGAACATGGAAGCTGAGGAGGGTGGGGACAGAGGATGCAGAGGGAGGGGACATGTTTATACTCATGGCTGATTCACATTGTGGATGGCAGAAATCAACATGCCACTGTAAAGCAATTATTCTCCAATTAAAAGTCAAAACAAAACAGAAAAATCTATATTAAATCAAACTTTGATATATACCTCTCTCCAGCTTCTAGCAGCTGTTGACAACCCTAGTTGCTCCTTGGCTTATGTCTGCATAATTTCTATCTCTGATTCTGTCTTCATGTGGAAGACATATTTTTATTTCTCTCTGCCATCCCTTCTTTTTATAAGGATATATATCATTGGATTTTGGGCCGTCCTAATCTCAAGCTCCTTAAATTAATCACATCTTCAAGGAACTTTTTTCAAAATAAGTTCACAATCACAAGTTCCAGGTATACATGGCGGGGTGTGGGGAACAATACAACCCACTTGCAGGTGGTGATGCATATTTTTAATATGAGCAAAACTACTAATAGGTCAGATTATCTTATCACAAGCAGTATCAAGGTTATTTCTAAATTGAAAACAGTATGAGAATTTTGTCCTACACAGTTACATTTTCAAAGGGAAGGATAATATGTTTTAAAGTATTTTGATATTCTTGAATAAGACTGCTCCAAAAATAGCTAACTAGATTTAGAGGGTGCAATTCCTGTTTTAAAAGAAACTGAAGATATTAATTGCTATCTGTACTTTGAAGTGTTCTGCTTTTTGACTAGCCCATTTTAAAACAATTTAAGAATGATTATATTCTAATTTTCATATAAAAAGAACTTGTATGAGCAACAAATACATGAGAATGAGGTTTTGCAGTAAAATGTTTAATAGTCAATAAATATTAAGCCTCACAAGCATGTATTTTCATTCTGAAACAAGTTACATTAACAGTCAGCAAGCACTTGATGGATAACATACATCAACATGATTCTCAGACTGGTAAATGCAACTCCACCCCAAAAAAATGAATATCCCACATCCATTCATTCGGTGGTCTCTTCTGCAACTGTGTGATATTCTTTGTATGAATATGTACTGTTACATCAAAATAAAGACTGTATATATGTGTATGTGTGTATGTCTATTTTTCTTTCTGATCTATTATTAAGAGTGTGTAAAAAGAAAATATGGCTAGCATAGATTTCTTAAAACAGAAGATCTGCCAGGAATTTGGAGAGGAGAGAGCCTGCGTTAGAAAGTCTTGTTCTTCCCTGCTGCTGCTGCTAAGTCGCTTCAGTTGTGTCCGACTCTGTGCGACCCCATAGACAGCAGCCCACCAGGCTCCCCCGTTCCTGGGATTCTCCAGGCAAGAACACTGGAGTGGGTTGCCGTTTCCTTCTCCATTTCATCTGGGGAAAAGATTATGACCATTTGGCCACAGTTCCCTGATATTTTTGCCTTGATTCCTCTGCTTAAAGTCTATCTCGATTATGACACTGGTTTCTCTCTCTCAATATATAGAAAGAGCACTTTCTGATGGTGGTCTTTTTTTTTTTTTTTTTTTTTTTTT
>SJYA01002171.1:1059251-1111059 GCA_006410615.1 Neotragus moschatus | reverse complement strand
TTTTTTTTTTTTTTTTTTTTTTTGATTGCCATTTGCCATGAGGGATGTGAAAAAGATGACACAAACTTTCCATTTTCCTGTTTAGAATCTAATGCTTTACAGGAGCAAAGAAAGGACCTTTTTACCAGATGAGACTGAATAATATGACAATGTCCTGGCGATCAAAAAAGAAGACCACCGTCAGAAAGTGCTCTCTCTCTATATTTAGAGAGAGAAACCAGGGTCATAATCAAGGCAGACTTTAAGCAGAGGAATCAAAGCAAAAATATCAGGGAACTATGGCCAAATGGTCATCCTTTATTGAGAATTAAGAACTGGAAGGGAATATAAAGAGTTTGAGAGTGATTCAGACCTAGGAACAGAAATGAGGCTATATCTTATGTGACAAATCTATTTGACTGGCAGCGGTTCCTAGAGAATTGAGTGACACAGATTCTGAGACAAAGTCCACACCAAACATCCTTTGGTGATCCTTCTGTTGATCAAAAGCCATAAAGCATAAATCTACTCCCTCTAACTCCTTCCCCAGCAGAGCATGACATTATTCCTTGCCAAAGATGTGATGCACCACATGTATGGACCTAAAGAGGACAGGTAGTGAACGGAGGTAACAAAGGCAGATATACTAATCTAATGCCATTACTAAGCCCTAAAAATTATTTTAATTTAAAATTCTTCCTACTGTAAGATGCTCTTCATATTTAAAAGTGCTGTCCTCCTGGGCACAGAGAGAAGGAATCACCCTGACAGACTGCTCAATGACTCACCCTTTCCTGCTGAACACCTAGCTACTCTCTAACTTGGAGACATAGTTATTTGCTCTAACACATTTGAGTTTTTCTCTCCAAATCTAATATACTGAAACAAATGATTCCTCCTTGAAATCCAAAAGAAGCAGGGTCAAATAGAGGCCTGATGTTCAAGAGGAGAGCATTTAAGAAAGGGTGCTAACCCAAAAAGGTTTCCCAGGTCATGCTAGTGGTAACGAACCAGCCTACCAATGCAGGAGACATGGGTTTCATCCCTGAGTCAGGAAGATCCCTTGGATGAGGGCATGGCAAACCACTCCAGTATTCTTGCCTGGAGAATCCCATGGACAGAGGAGCCTGGTGGACGAAAGTCCATGGGGCTACACAGAGTCAGACACAACTGAAGTGACTTAGCCTGCACACCAATCAAAAGAGGAGATCTAATAACCAAAGACATTAACACACAGTTTACAAAGGAAGGGGAAAAAATGGCTAACAAAATACAATAGTTTCAGTCCAAGAAATGTAAATACAGATCACGATGAATTTTCTTTGCTTGGCCATTTTTTTTGTTGTTGTTGTTGCTGATGTTGAAAAATATTGAGAGTAGCGAGTACACAAGTGTGAAGACATGCCACTCTGATGTACTGCTGTTGTTGGGAGTTTCTTTGGTACATATTTCCTGAAAAGCAGTAGGTGTGGCATCAATCCAGGGGCAGTTAGGAGAACAGCAGTCACTTGTCCTGCGGCTTATGACACAGCTGGGAGTCTGGGAGCATGTAGATTAGGAAGGCTCTTTTCAGGAAATCTGGAGGTGGAGGATCATAAACAAGCCACGCCTGATATACCAGGCTCCCTGCCACACTGCAATACGTGGTTCTCCGAAGCGTGCCTGAAGACTCTGAGGGCCTCGCCGAGGAGTTCGGAAGTCACAGGCAGGACTTAACTACTGAGCTTCCCTAGTGGCTTAGTGGTAAAGAACCTCCTCCCACTGCAGGAGACACAGGTTCGATCCTTGGTCTAGGGAGATTCCATGAGCTGCAGAGCAACGAAGCTCCTGTGCTGCAACTCTTGTGTCTAAGCTCTAGAGCCTGGAAAATTCAACTACTGTGCCTACGTGCTCTAGAGTCCATGCTCTGCAACAAGAGAAGCCACCCCAATGAGAAGACCATGCACAGCAACTTAGAGAATAGCTCCCGCTCTCCACGACTGGAGAAAAGCCCTCACAGCAACAAAGACCCAGCACAGCCAAAAATAAATAAAAATGAAAAACCCTACTACCAAAAGAAAAAAAACAAAAACCTATGCTACTGAATCAGTAGTATTGTATCAGTCTTCATCTGACCCAGAGAACCATGGCTCCTCCTTAATTTGTGAATTCTAAACAAATCTCCAACTCAAGAATCCGGGATACATACTTGCTGGGCTTTAAGATCCTGTGTTTCATAGTTAAACTTAGAAGTGTAGGGATGGGGATTATCTATCACCTATTTTGAGATATTAATATTTGGAATCTTTCTATTATTGAATCAGTGATTCCTCCTCTAGGAATTTAAATTGAAAATTAATGGATGCAAGTCTATAATATATATTGAGTATGTTCATCACAGCATTGTTTATATATAACAGAGAAACAATAGTAACTAAATAACTATCCATCAAGAAAGGATTATTTATATCTACTTAGCAGAGGAACCAGAGATCAAATTGCCAACATCCATTGGATCATCAAAAAATCAAGAGAATACCAGAAAAGCATCTACTTCTGCTTTATTGACTAAGCCAAAGCCTTTGACTGTGTAGATCACAACAAACTGTGAAAAATTCTGAAAGAGATGGGAATACCAGACCATCTGATCTGCATTATGGAAAATCTGTATGCAGGTCAAGAAGCAACAGTTAGAACTGGACATAGAACAACAGACTGGTTCCAAATAGGGAAAGGAGTACATCAGGGCTGTATATTGTCACCCTGCTTATTTAACTTATATGTAGAGTACATCATGAGAAATGCTGGGCTAGATGAAGCACAGGCTGGAATCAAGATTTCCAGGAGAAATATCAATAACTTCAGATATGCAGATGACACCACCCTTATGGCAGAAAGTGAAGAGGAACTAAAGAGCCTCTTGATGAAAGTGAAAGAGTAGAGTCAAAAAGTTGGCTTAAAGCTCAACATTCAGAAAACGAAGATCATGGCATCTGGTCCCATAACTTCATGGCTAATCAATGGGGAAACAGTGAGAGACTTTATTTTGGGGAGCTCGAAAATCACTGCAGATGGGAGACATTACTTTGCCTACAAAGGTCCGTCTAGTCAAAGCTATGGTTTTTCCAGTAGTCGTGTGTGGATGTCAGAGTTGGACTAGAAAGAAAGCTGAGGACCGAAGAACTGATGCTTTTGAATTGTGGTGTTGGAGAAGACTCTTGAGAGTCCCTTGGACTGCAAGGAGATCCAACCAGTCCATCCTAAAGGAAATCAGTCCTGAGTATTCATTGGAAGGACTGATGCTGAAGCTGAAACTTTGGCACCTGATGCAAATAACTGACTCATTTGAAAAGACCCTGATGCTGGGAAAGACTGAAGGCAGGAGGAGAAGGGGACGACAGAGGATGAGACAGTTGGATGGCATCACCGACTCTATGGTCATGAATTTGAGTAAGCTCCAGGAGTTGCTGATGGGCAAGGAAGCCTGGCATGCTGCAGTCCATGGGGTCACAAAGAGTCAGACCTGTCTGAGCGACTAAACTAAACTGAACAGAGTCCTCACATGAGAGGGATATTACTAGAGCTCTCTAATTTCTTTTTTATTGGCACATAAGTGCTTTACAATGTTGTGCTAGTTTCTGCTAAAACAACGTGAAATCAGCTATATGTATACATATAGTCCCTCCCTTTGGACCTCCCTCCCTCCCAACCCCACCCATCTAGGTCATTACAGAGGACTGAATTAAACCCCCTGTGCTATGCAGCAGGTTTGTCTTCCCTAGACATGCACAAAGAGGTTACATGTCCCAGGCTTCTTGAAGTCAGGTGGCACCAGGTAGCTAGTTCTGATTACAGGACCAAGAACAAAGTGTTCTAAACTGAAGCCATGAAAAGCAGCCTCTTCCCTTGCTGCACTGAATGCACAGTCAACTGTGTGAGCAAGTAATCCTTTATTTTATTAAGCCACTGAGTTGTAGAGGTGAATTTGTTACTGTGNGGTAGCTAGTTCTGATTACAGGACCAAGAACAAAGTGTTCTAAACTGAAGCCATGAAAAGCAGCCTCTTCCCTTGCTGCACTGAATGCACAGTCAACTGTGTGAGCAAGTAATCCTTTATTTTATTAAGCCACTGAGTTGTAGAGGTGAATTTGTTACTGTGGAGAAGCCTTGATCATGTTGATTAATACAATTTATTTGCTCATAAAAGATCAATCTTTCTGTTCATCAAAATGGGGAAGTACTGTTTCAAGCAAATTGCTTTCTAAGTGTTAAAGCTTTCAATAAACATCTTGACTGAAGTAATGAATGGATAAAAGCAAGTTACAAACAGTGTTTGGAATATGATTCCACTTACCTAAAATTGTATGATTGTACATACAGTGAATGCATGAAAAGTGCAGAGAAAGATGCTTGTAAATACTCTCACCAGAATATTAACTGCGATTATCCAGAATGTGGGACTTGCAATGATGTTTGTTTTTCTCTAAATACTCTTCTATATATACTCATTTTTATAAATACCTATATATTATCTCAATTAATACTAATGCCTAAAACAGAGTGTGAGTTATCATTAATATTATCATTACTTACAACCAGGAAAGATATTTTCAATAGATTTCAAAAATACTTAAACACATTCTTTATTAAACATTCAGTAAGTTACTAAGCACAGAACTGAGAGACAGATCCAGGTATGTTTCCAGGCTCTGCTCTATCAGCAGCACGATCTTGACAAGGTCACCTCTTGAAGATTTAACTATGATTATTTAGACAGGCTGTGGACTCTGGATACCTGGATTTGAATCCATGTTTCTTCCCTCAGCAGTAGTATGAGTTCAAGCAAATTATTTAAATACTTTGGGCCTCAGTTTTATCATCGGTAAAATGGAGCTATTAAGATTTTACTTACCTTTTTGAGGAGACTAACTGAGCTGCCTTGTGTCATGAAAACATAGTATAGAAGTAAAGAACCTTAACTCTGGATCTAGAATGTCACAGTTGCAATCTAGTGTTGCTTCTGATTGTAGGTGTGACTTCAGGATTCTTTTTTATCTCTCTATACCTTAATTTTCCCACTTGCAAAATGGGGATGAATAATAGTATTTACGTATTTAGAAGATTCTTTCAAAGACTGAATGAGTTAATGTTCACTGAGTTCTCAGACCGATGTCTGGCACATTTAAGTATTTGTAAGCAAAAATAATAAATACCATATGTGATGTGTCTGGAAAAAACACTGGGCACATAGTAAGTGCTCTATAAATTTCATTTATGCATAAACTCAGTCTGATGTATAGTTAGTACACTAGAGGAAGTATATGCTTCTGCTAAGGGAAATGAAAATGCTTCAGAGAACATTTTTATTCTTTGAAGATGTTATTTAGAAAGTGGATGTTGCAGACAAACTCTTCCATTCCCTCTAAAATATCCCACCTACAAAGGGCACCCAAGGTGGCTAGATCCCTCTTTGGCCATTCTTACACATTCTGAGACCAAACTGTCATAATAGGGGTGGAGAAAGGTTATCTTCATATCAGAGTAATGATTTTTATTTATTTAATTTCTAACATCTGAATAACGGTGTTAAATTCCATACCATATCAGCAATACATAAATATTTAAGTAAATATACTTTTCTGTCTTACATTTAGCACCATTGCTCTCAGACTACATCTTGCCCATATCTGAGTCCTTAACTTTTATTTATTTATTTGCTTTCTCATTAAAAAAATTTTTAAATTGGAGGATACTTGCTTTACAATATTGCGCTGGTTTCTGCCACACATCAACATGAATCAGCCATAGGTATATGTGTGTCCTAGATTCCGCAACTATACTCCAATAAATGTTAATTTTTAAAAATATTTTTAAATATTAGCATTTAGAAAAATGGTATAGATGATCTTATTTGCAAAAGAGAAACAGAGACACAGACGTAGAGAACTAATGTATAAAGACAGAGGCAGGAAATGGAGGAGGAGGGAGGAGGGGGTGAATTGGGAGACTGGGATCAGCATATATACACTACTGATACTATGTGTAAAATAGATAACTGATAAGAACCTACTGTGTAGCTCAGGGAACCTTACTCAGTGCTCTGTAGTGACCTAAATGGGGAAGAAATCTAAAAAAGAGAGGATATATGTTTATGTATATGTATAGCTGATTCACTTTGCTATAGAGCAGAAACTAATACAACACCATAAGGCAACTATACTCCAGAGCAATGGTTTTTAAACTGGGATCCATGGACCCACCAGGGCTCCATAAGGTAGCTCAGGAACCCGTAAGACACTGGCGGGATGCTGAGTAGGAAGAGCATCAAAACCTCGTCTCATTTGTACTATAGCATCTACAACTAAGTACGTCTGTCTGCATCTTGATATTCCATGTGTCATAGAAGTGCAGCACGGTGATCTGCTGAAAATTCAATATAATACTACTACCTATTTAAATAATTAAATGTGGGTGATTTTTCTCAGCTAGTCTATGATAATAGAGCCAAAGCTTTATTAGTCACACATCTCAGGAGAGTGGTCAGGCCCTACTTCCTAGCTCTGTTGGTCTATATTCCTCAATCCTCTAGGTTGCAGGAAAAAAGGCCTTTTACTGTCCCTTCCTCCATTCCCCTCATTGCCCCCACACCCACCCCAACCAAGCGCCAGGAGCGGGAGATTATGCCCTACTGATACCTTCTGAGGAGGGGTTGATGTCCAAAGCTCTAGGCAATGTTGAAACTACTTTGAATCACCTAAAGAGGAAAATCATGGAGATGTTATGTCGTGAAGATTGGCAAGGGAAACTCCCAAGCTCCTAAGAGATAGTAACTCTCCTGGATTTGAATAAAATGATGGTAGATGCTGGGAAGATTGAGGGCAGGAGGAGAAGGGAGTGAGAGAGGATGAGATGGTTGGATGGCATCACCAATTCAATGCAAACTCCAAGAGATAAAGAGGGACAGGGAAGCTTGGCGTGCTGCACTCCATGGGGTTGCAAAGATTCAGGCACAACTTTGCAACTAAACAACAAAGATGCCTTTCTCAAAGCACAGTCTCTTTGAGGTAAGCCATTCCTCATCAGGGGCTAGCAGTGTGGTTGCTCATTAGGGCTTGGGGTTAAGCACATGGCCTTGGTAACCTTGGCAAAAATGCTCTGTGACTGAGACAGAAAAAAAGGAAGTGGGAGGGGCATAAACCTTTCTCCTCTGATGGACCGTGGAGTCGGGGCAAGCAGCCAAGGCATCAGTGGCCACTATGGAAGCATAAACGCAATTAGACTAGAACTATTGTCAAATATAAGAGGGACGGAGAAAGAAGAGGAAAGGGTGGTCCTTCCATCAATATTGGCAAGAAGAGGCTGGGAGTCAGGTTTGATTTAGCTTAAATTAAAATGTAAATATGGTATCATCTGTATCCTAAAGCATCATGTAGTAATTAAAAGCATTATTTTCATAAGACTTTGGGAAAAATGGTTTTAATGCTTAAAAAACGTTAGAAACTCTATTGTTGGACTTCACCACTCCCTCTGGCCACACTACTCTTGACCTACATCAAACAAGGATTCTACTGAAGGAATTCTTAGTTCTTAGGAGTTCCACACCTGTGGGCAACACATCCAATTTTGCACAAGTCTAATAGCAAGGTCCGCGATGCCCGCAGCAGGCCTCTCTAGTGAAGCAGGGGGCAGAAATCCAGACAAATGGAGAAATCAGGGCAGCAGCATCCACACGATAGTGACTACCACATCGTATCGATAGCCCAATCATACGGAAAAGACTCAGTGCATTGGAGAAGACTGTGATCCTAGGAAAGATGGAGGGCAAGAAGAGAAGTGGGTGACAGAGGATGAGATGACTGGATGGCACCATCGACTCACTGGACATGGGTTTGAGCAAACTCCAGGAGCTAATGAAGGATAAAGGAGGCTAGCACGCTGCAGTCCATGGGATTGCAAAGACACAACCGAGTGACTGAACAACAACAAAGCTTTACTTGTGCCCTCAGTCTTTTCAAACTGGTGAAAATACACTGGGTCACAGCTGGAAGGTAAGGCAAACCTTGGGTGTTCCTCTCTGACTATTTCCACCCAAGGGAAGAACTACCACAAAACTGCTGTTTCTCTGGCTGATACTGAGGCCCTGTAGGGATTAAAACAGTCTAAGGAAAGTAAACAGCTGATGGCGCAAGTCTTGAGATTAAGCTCTCATGATCACTTTTGTCTGAGAGTTCAGAAAGAAATGTGGAACAAAGTCATTTAAACAGAGCCAGAAGCAACTCTCATTTCAGTACAAGCAAGTCCTGCTGCCTTTCTTGTGTGTGCAATTTATCATAAAAGCATGGCTTCTATTCCAGGGCATAGCAGAAGCTGGAAGTCAATTTTATCCCCCTCTTTTGAAAAGAGCATCATGGGTGATGATGGGAATTAAAACAAAAGAAAAAAATCATATCTTATCCCAGGAAAATAACATTCAGCAGCACAAAGGAATCAAGTTCCACTATTTTTGGTCTAGAATTAATGAGGGCTTGGGGACAGCCTGAAAAGCTTTCTCTTCAGAAAACTCAATGCTATATTCAGTGAATCTCTGAATGACAAAAGCAAGGTGGGCACCCCTTCTCTAGCAGGATGGGCCTTAAGTGAGGCGATCTTTTAAAATTACTTCTTCATTTTTAATGAATCATCTATCCTGTGATCTAGCTCCTGGGGCAGAGGTGGTAAGGGGTTGGGTGTAAGAAGATGGGTTATTTGGAGGAAAATATGTCAAGTTAGAGACTCATCTCACACATATATCAAAATGAAATCCAAGTTAAAGAGTGTCATATAAGCAAGACCCAGAGAAAACAGCTTAGGTAGCAGATAATGGTAGAGAAAAGATCAGAAGCATAAAAGCAGAGGGCACAAAGGAAAATTTTAGGAGAATTTGTTACATAAGAATTTAAACGTCCATCATGAAAGATTATAAATAAAATCACAACTACTGAGCCTGCGCCCTAGAGCCCAAGCTCCACAACAAGAGAAGCCACTAGAGTGAGCAGCCCGCACATCACAACAAAGAGCAGCAACTAGAGAAAGCCTAAGCACAGCAGGGAAGAACCAGCACAGCCAAGGAAAAAAACTAAATACATAAAATTATGTTCAAAAATTCTCTGTGCTATAAGCCAGATCACCACTTTATTAATACAGCATGACTCCTGGAACTCAGAGACAACAAAAGGCTATCTTCGTCTTAACACGTCCCTGACATTCTAGTTTCTTCTGTGAACACACTGAGACGGGGAACTGACTTTGATCCCACGGTTTTTAACAAAAATGAAGACCTTCTAGGCAAAGTGTAATACATGGGTACTTGTTTCACAGACTGGTTTCCTATATAAGCTTTTTTTAAAATTAATTTTTATTGGAGTACAGTTCCTTTACAATACTGTGCTGGTTTCTGCTGTATAGCTAAGTGAGTCAGCTAAATGTTTACATATATCCTCTCTTTTATGGATTCCCTTCCTGTTTAGGTCACCACAGAGCACTGAGTACAGGGCCCTGGGCTGTACAGTAGGTTCTCATTAGTTATCTTGTATTGTTTATCTTTTTAAACTTTCCCCAGATCTCAGAGTCATGTAACCCACACATCCTCCCATGTGCTGTACTGAGTTGCTCAGTCATGTCCTGCTCTTTGTGATCCCTTGGACTATAGCCCGCCAGGCTTCTCTGCCCATGGGGATTTTCTCCAGGCAAGAATACTGAAGTGGGTGGCCATGCCCTCCTCCAGGGCATCTTCACAACCCAGGGATCAAACCCAGGTCTCCCACATTGCGGGCAGATTGTTCAAAGTCTGAGCCACCAGGGAAGCCCATGAATACTGGAGTGGATAGCCTATCCCTTCTCCAGGGGATCTTCCCAATCCCAGGAATCGATCTGGGGTCTCCTGCACTGCAGGCAGAGTCTTTATCAGCTGAGCTACTAGGGAAGCCCACAGCATGCCATATTTAAAGCACAAATACTGATGCTTGCATTCAGATTTTCTACTGCTCAGCTGAAAAGGCTTTTCACCCTTAAATCCTTTAAATATTTCCTATCCTATTATGGATGGGCTACAGATCCACCTTAAAAATCTCATTTTTTTCCTATCTGCAAAAGGTGAATCACAAAGAACTTCACATGACTGGGCTTAAAATGAAGAGCATGTCAAATAGTTTCTTTTTTAAAAAAATAAAGAATTAGAGATGAGCTAATTAAAGACAGACATATTTCAGTGCATTTTTAAAGCATACAATAATATTAGGCAATAATAAAAATACCATCAAATGCCTTCAAATAATCTAGAACAATTGTCTGAACATACTGGGAGGATAGTCAAGGTGAGCTAAAATGTATTATATATTCACTTCATGATCTGTCTGGACTCAATTCAATGATACTACTTATGATTTCAATCAGAGGAAAACAAATAATTCCAGAATAAGATTAAGGGCAATGGTGGGGAGGGGAAGGATAGAGGGGGTGAAATATAATTAGGGAGAAAACTTAGACCTCAGACCTTCAGGAGACCCGGTGACCTTCTGGAAAATCTCTCCCAATATTTGAGCTTCAAATGAAACCTGCATCTGATAAACACAGCTGTGGCTGGGTGCCAATTTAAGATCAAATGTCTACCAAGCCAGTGGCTGAAGTATTTTTTAAGACCTGGCAAAATCACTTCAAAAGAAAACCGAACTTCACATCTCACTATCCTGGTTTTCCAGTACTGAAGTCTTCAGAGTCTCCAAAGTCTAAGCCAATAAAGTATTTTCTTTGTCCAATCTCATTCCCAATCATGCAATGTAAACTATAATGAAATTTGCAATTGTTTGCTATAGCTTATTATCAGCTCCAAATCGGGTTCAGTGATTCAGGGAATCGCCTCCCTGGAGAAGCAAGAATTTCCACTTGAGAACCCATCCAAGCCCAACTCTAAGATCAGACTGAAAGTAGCTTTTCCATTTCCCCAGGCTCCATAGGAATTGCCTCAAGTGCTAACCACAGGGTTGCTCTTATCATGTTTGAAATTTTCCATCACTGTATCTAGTCTCACCGTGAGAAAGTAGCTAGGCCTGAAAGTAACTTTCTCCCACATATAAAAACGAGTTGACATAGTCAAGCGTCAAAGTTGTGCTTATTTTGAAGCAACATGCACCTGGCTCTTACTTAAGAGTAATTCTCTCCTTAAAATCACATTAGTTCTCACTTTTAGTTTATAGATTCTGTATTTGGGATTCCAGGTAAGCATCCCCATTAATTAGACACAAGCCAATATTAACAGCAGCAGCTACCACTGTGCAAATGAGATGCTACACAATGTCTGGCCTTAAAAGTCAAGAACCTATGAGTTAACTAGAGGATCTAATCTAGCTTCTAATTAACCACATTAAAATAAATTAAATGCTCTTTCCTCTTCATGTTGCAAAACATAAAAATGTCATGCTCTGTAATTTGAGAATGACTGTTCTCATTTGATTCACGAGATGGTGTGGTGTCTTTTAATTCCTTTATCAATATTATCCTAGACCAACAGATGGAGGATCAGGCAATTAAGGAGAAATGAGCATGTGCTGTGTTTATCATGCTTTTTTATTTTTTCCCCCTGAAGTTTGCTTACTGAAAGCAGTTTTGCCATATCCACCAGACAGGGGTGTTGATAGCCAAGAAACGACAGAGGGAAAATTAAAGGGCTCAAGGAAATCCAAGATATATTGTAGACTCAGGGACAGAAGACAGATATCCCTCTCCTTTCTCAATCTATTCCTTTATTGCAAGTTTTTTATTCAAACAGACAGGTATCCAATAACCCTTGACTTTTTTCTTATATCCAGATATTGTGACCTAGATTTTGCCAAGATAGTAGATCAATTAGCAAGCATTATTGAGCACCTAATATATGCTCAGCACGTTGCTAGGCTCTGCAGACAGGTGGGTGACAATTCAGTGGCCCTGCCTACTAAGGGAACCAGAAAACTAGTAAGGAAGACAAATAGTAAAGAAACTATTTCTTTGTTGTTGCTCAGTCACTCAGTCATGTCCTGTCGGGGGCCAGCGTGGGAATCCCACCCGTGAAACGGTCACGTGTCGCCTTGCCCTTCGGATTTCTGCCACGTGACCGTTTTACGGGTGGCCACGCTGGCCCCCGGCAATGTCCGACTCTTTGCAACCCCATGAAGTGCAGCATGCTAGGCTTCCCTGTCCTTCACCATCTCCTGGATTTGCTCAAACTCATGTCCATTGAGTCGGTGATGCCATACAACCATACTCATCCTGTCTCCCCCTTCTCCTCTTGCCTTCAGTCTTTCCCAACATCACGGTCTTTTCCAATGAGTCGGCTTTTCACATCAGATGGCCAAAGTATTGGAGCTTCAGCTTCAGTCCTTCCAATGAATATTCAGGGTTGATTTCCATGAGGATTGACTGGTTTGATCTCCTTGCAGTCCAAGGGACCCTCAAGAGTATTCTTCAGCAACATAGTTCCAAAGCATGCTCAGCCTTCTTTATTGTCCAATTTCCACATCTATACATGACGACTGGAAAAGCCACAGCTTTGACTATACAGACCTTTGTCAGCAAAGTGATGTCTCTGCTTAACAATCTGTCTAGGTTGGTCATAAATTTTCTAAATATAAAGGAGTTGAATTTTGGACCATGGCTCTAGGGATCAAGACAAGTTACATGCTGTATCACACTGGGTTCCAGCAAGAAACAGAAGCCCATTTATGTAAGCAGATGGGTGACCTTAATAAGGGACTATTTGTAAAGGTGTGGGCAGGATTCAGTCCCCTAAAAGGAGGCATGCAGCACTATGGGGTTGTGATGCAGAAGAGTGGAGTCCCCTGAGGAAATAGCAGAAAACAGTAGAATCTTAGGTCCCTGAGATTCTAAGAGCCAGCTCTTACCCCCAGGTCCTCCTCCCTGACCTCACCCCATCCCACATACACTCTGAAACCAGTAAGAGGACCAGGCTTAGGGGATCCCGGAAGAACTTTCTGGAGGAGTTGGGGCTTCCCTGTGGCTCAGATGGTAAAAGAATTCTTCTGCAGTGTGGAAACCCGGATTCAATCCCTGGTTCAAGAAGATTGCCCTGGAGAAGGGAATGGCTACCCACTCCAGTATTCTTGCCTGGAGAATTCTATGGTCAGAGGAACCTGGTGGGCTACAGTCCATGCAGTTGCAAGGAGTCGGATATGACTGAGCGCCTAACTTTTCACTGACAGATAGAAATGACTCGCCTCCGTGGAGGAATACAATCCACCCTTAGCAAAAGAGCAGGGGAACAAACATCTTGACTTCACTCTCCTCCATCCTGATTCCTGTTGGCAAATAAAGGGCCCAGACAAGGCACAAAGTTTAAGGGGGCTATCACCATGCCCTGGGGACCTTGCTCCTTTCATCCTAAATCTGGCCCAAGGGAAGCCAGAGAGTAAGTCAGCCTGTGGATGCGGCCATGCAGACCATAGAGCCAGGCTGAGAGAGAAAATTAACAGAAGAACATGTAGAATACACATTTAGAGCACACTTGTTTATTTTTCTAAATCAGATTATATCTGCTCTAAGTCTCAATCTACCTGGTCGTAGTGTTAGTCACTCAGTTTGTCTGATTCTTTGTGACCACATGGACCATAGCCCACCAGGCTCCTCTGTCCATGGGATTCTCCAGGGAAGAGTACTGGAGTGGGTTGCCATTCCCCTTTTCAGGGGACCTCCCTGACCCGGGGATCAAATCTGGGTCTCCTGCATCGCAGGAAGATTCTTTACAATCTGAGCTACAGGAAAGCTCTCAATCTACCTGGTTGGAGAGAAATTCAATTTCTGCAATTATTTTGGCCCCCTTCCCCTCCTGGTACGACAGAAGAATCTTAGGAATGTGTGGTCAGTACAGGGGGAGAGGGTCCAGGTCTTGGTAGCTCTTGCCTCTATAACTGTGCCCAGAACTACTCAATATTTGCCCACTATAGGCATTTGCAGTCCATGGGGGTCGTAAAGAGTCAGATATAACTTAGCAAATGAACAAAAACAAGCAAATGTGATTAACAGATACTATTACACATAAAATAGATAAGCAACAAGGATTTATTGTATAGCACAGTATATATTATATACTATAATATATATGTGATATAGTAACTTACAATGGAATATAATCAGCAAAAAAAAAAAATGAATCACTGTGCTGTACACCTGAAACAAACACAATATTGTAAATCAAATATCCTTCAATCAATTAGCTACTCATTCAATCAATCAGTATCTCCTAATTCTTCCAGTTCAAGAGAATTCAGAAATTTAGCAACCTGTGTCTGGGGCTAGAACGGGAGAAAGGAGTCCCTAACATGCCCTGTTATGTGTGTTCTTCTCAATCATTCTCTCTGTCACTAAATAATAACAGCTGCTGTCAGGAGACAGGGGTGAAGAAGGTTGCCAGGTGGGGGGTGGCGAGGTGCAACCTGAACAAACTATGGGAGAATTGGCTGCCGGCAGCCTAGAGAAAAGGTGCGGAGAAGTCAGAGTACCTGAACTTGGCAAGTGTCCTCGCTCATTTTGCAGGAGATCTTCCAAGTTTTCTTGGTAGCTGCCTTTTCAGCTCTGCTAATGATGATCAACTGTTGCCTCAGGACCCACAGCCAACCCTCTACACTGCCTATGGGTTTATCACTCTCATCAACCAACTACAGGTCCTAATTAGAAAACATAAATATCTGGTCGAGTATAAAAACTCACAGGTGTTGTATTGATCCTGAGTGACACCGACATCTGATTGACCAGGTTTCTGGTGGCAGTTCTCTTCGGAACTATGTAACAAAGCTAGGAATGGTTTAAAAAAAAACTGGAGAAAATAATTGCCACTTTGACCATGCACATGGTGGCCCAAGTTCAGAGCTGCATTAGAGAGAGCTTCAAACCTAGAGGGGGACTTCCCTGGTGGCTCAGTGGTAAAGAACCCACACGCAGTGCAGGAGATGCAGATTTGATCCCTGTGTCGGGAAGATCTGGAGGAGGGCACGGCAACCCACTTCCCCACTTCAGTATTTTGCCTGGAGAGTCCTCATGGACAGAGGAGCCTAGCAGGCTATTGTCCATGAGGTCGCAAAGGATTGGACATGATTCAGGTGACTGAGTGTGCACACACTTGAATCTAGACGAGGGACTGCCTGGCTGGGTTGCAATCACAGGCTACAGCTAGTGCACAGGAGGTGTGCTGACACACGGGGGTGACGGGGAAGAAGTTCCCCAACCTCTTCTCCCTTCACATGTTCATTTCCTTCCTCTTGTCTCCCACTGGCCAAGCCCAGTGAGAAGAAGCTGGAAAGGGTGGTGGGGAAATATAGCCCCCAAAGACCAGCCTTAGAGGGTACAGGACAGAGATCAGAACAAGGGGCAGGCAGATGGGCAGAAGGGAGATCACTCCAGCTATTTTTGTCTCCTCTATCCAGGCTCTATGGATCCACTGAGCTCATCCAAACCTGACTGGGATCAGAAGTACAACTAAGAGAACAGAAAATGGTCTTTCCCCCAAGGCAAAGTCTATAAAAGTCATTTTATTTTCAATAATTTTCAAGGATAACATACTGACATGGCTATAGGATTATAAGATAAAGACATTGTAAGAAAAATATGACATTGACCATGAGACTCATAAAAAAAATCAAAGGCACCTTTTATTACGGTTTTATTCCCTTAACTATTAATGGTATAGGTACTAGATATTGGGTTAGTGGAGAATATTCTCTAACAGGACAGAAAGAAAACATTTCTAAGAAATTGACTTTCCATAAGCACTCTTGTCAGAGTATATCGGATGCAGTGAGGCATCATTCAGATTCCTTGTCAGGAATCAAAGTCTGAGTGCCCAGTGCTGGGAATGGTGTTGGCAGACAGGTCTCAACTGCCAGTGTTCTCCAGGGGTGCCTTAGCTTGAAGGGAGACACTCACCCAAGGTCAGACAAATTTTCCCTAACCCAGAACAACTCACATCCAATGACTGATTAATAAAGGCCTATAAATAGGCTTCCCTGGTGGCTCAGATGGTAATGAATTTGGCCACAATGCAACAGCCCTGGGTTTGATCCCTGGGTTAGGAAGATGCCCTGGAGAAGGGAATGGCAACCCACTCCAATATTCTAGCCTGGAGAATCCCATGGATAGAGGAGCCTGGCAGGCTACAGTCCATTAGGTCGCAGAGTTGGACACAACTGAATGACTTAGCATTCATGCATAAAGGGAGAGCTCTCTCACCCCAAGTAAGGACAGTTTTGAAGGTCTAGGCCATCTTCAGAACAGAACCCTCTTAGGAATGGCTCAGGCTTCCAGCGAGACTACATCTCAACGTGGCATTTCTCTCTGTATAATCCTGTTTTTTTCTCTTTCCTTTCATAGGATGACACCAAGAGCACTAAGAAAAACCCTAAATGCTGATCTTCATCTCAGAGTCTGCTTCCCTAAAACCCAGCCTGCATTACAGAAAGCCTCTAATAAATAATGCTTGTATTTCTCCATATTGCTGAACCTGCCTGCTACTGCAAACCAGCTAAACAAAGGGATTATTTTGCTGCCGATATTTCATTCAACTCTCTGCACGTTACTTTCTCTTTTCCAAGTTTCTAGTTTTGCTCTTGAAATGTACTTGAGAAAATTAATAGACCTGGATCCTTTTTTTTTAAAAAAGTCAAAGCACAGTAAGTCTTGTACCAGGAAAACCAGAGTAGAGGGCAGCGGGGAGAACCGTTAAAAAGGAATGAATGACCTAAGAAAAACAAGTACCAGGGCTATATCCACACACACACACACACACACACACACACACACACACACACAACTGTTTTAACTCTGAAAAAAGAAAGAGATGAAAGAGAATGCAATAAATTCCATAGATTTACGGGTCCAGTGAAAACCACACTTAACAAGGACAGTGGATACCTAGTCACATGGAAACCATGGACTTTTTGCACCAGAAATCTGCTTCTGTTAGGAATCAGAAGTCTTTTCCTCTGGGGCAGTACCACCATAGGACACCAAATGGGTGAAAATTCCTTCCATACTTTCTGAGTCCTACCCTCAGAGCCTGTCAAGGCCAGAGAAATCAAGAGCCTTCTTTAGTTTGATGCAAATGGTCAGCCCTGAAAAATGACAATAAATTCAAGTCATTTTCTGTGATAATAAAATAGTAGTAGCTAACTTTCAAGTGTTATGCATGTGTAAGACTTTACACTAAATGCTTTAATAATATTTCATTTAAGGAGAAAAGGGAAGATGCTGAGAACTGTATATCATGTATGAGGGTAAGTCAGTTAGCAAATGATTATGGCTCTCAGAAACAGAGAAAGAAATCAAAGAGGAGCCACAGTGGCTTCACAATGTGTTGAGTTGGCTGGGCTGAACAACATTTCCCAACATTCCTTTTCCTGAATGTTTCAGGTTAGGCTGGACCACAAGGTAGATTCTTATGAGAGACCTGGAGGGCAGTCCTTCTGTAGGACTAACAATGTAGCCCAAGCACACTGTTACAGAGCATTTTGTTGACCTGAGACAGCTGTTGGGTCCACAACTTCTCCATCTTTCTCCAAATCCTCCAACTCTGCCAGAGTGATAGGCTCTACATACGGGCTAAGGCTTATACGATTTGAACTTCCCATAAGAACCAAAGCAGGGAGTATCCAAGTTTTCTTATCAGCCTGCCCGGGTGTGGGGCAGAGGGGAAAGGGTGTGGTGGGGATTGGATGTTCTCAGCTAAAACAAAAATGGAGTCAGTCTCCTTATTAGAAGCATCTTTGACTAATGGACCAGGGACGGGGGTTTTAACCTTATGACAAAGGGCCTTGGCTTCGCTAGAGCATTCCCACCACCAAGATCAGAGGTAAGAAGAGTGGACGTGGACTTCAGTCCATCCTGGAGGGCCCCAGCTCATGCTTGTGGGTCCCAGCTTCATCTTGCTTGACCCCACTTTATATCCATCTTCCCTTCAGGATTTCCTTAGCTTTGGACTTCAAGCTCCAGTAGTAGGTGCAACGACAACAACGTCAGAAGAATACTTAACCAACTCTCCCCAGTGCACATGGCCAAATTCCTAAAATAAATGTGTGTGTGTGTGTGTGTGTGTGTGTGTGTGTGTGTTTATACACTCTTGATTCTGCCTAGCTGACTGAATTCTGATTCAGAAACCCCAAATCTTACTTGTTTGGGGGATGGAAACATGCATCAAAAAAGGGTTCTCACTGGGTTCCCAATTAAGAATGTGGGTGTTCAAGGTCCCTGCGCCTATATTTACATTCTCTGTACTACAGCTCAGCTGAACTGCTGGCAGCTCTCTGACCAGACATTCATATTCTCATATCCAAAATGCAATGGTCTGGGGAGAAGGCCAAGTACAACCACCAGAGGAAAGACTCTGGCCAACTGTCCTGTGTTAGCCATGATCACCTTGTTTGTCTGGCAGTGTGTACAGTCCCCTTGGGCAATCTTCCATCTTTATTAGTCTCATTTTGAGAAGTAATAGATCATGTGTACAACTGGTGAGATTTTTCTTTTCAAAGGAAGATTCTAGACATTGAGAGTATATCAATTACTACGTATTTTTTATTAAAAACCAATTCTCAAGGCCCTCACCATGCAATATACTTTTGAACTTTTAGATCACAGGGTCTAACTATGTCAGTCATGCTATCTACATGTGGATGGATTTCTTCCCTTTCATTTTTCTCTGATTTCTCTTACTTACCATATTAAAAGCACAGTGTTTTCCTACAATGCCCATTCTGTGGCAAGTGAAGATTTTTCATACTTACAGACAGAATTTAAAACTGCCAGGATTTAAAAGCTCAAGTTCTTATCAAGGCAAATGATTGCAGTCATTTATGTAATTTTTGTTGACAGTTTTTTTTAACTTTGATCTCCATGTCATAAAAATTAATGCCTATAAGTTGCTTTATGGTCCCACAGAGATGGATAGTGAAAGAAAGATGAAAAATACCTGCTCTGTTAGGGGATATGTTGAGAACTGATCATGTAAGTAAAAATCCAGATTAAAATCAATGCTATTAAGAGGCAAAAAAAGAAAATGGAATAAAAAAGCATTAAACAAATTATACCAAGGGAGAAATATAAACTCTACATTAGACAGGTCTGTTAACAAAGAGATAGAATACTAAACTATTATGACTCTAAACTTAGCTGAATGATTGTAGTCATTTTTCAATTCCTATTTACCAAGTCAAATTAGAAAAATAAGCTTGCACAATGAGAATAAAGGAAGCATTGAAAAATAAGTATTGGCAAAATGCAGGTGGGGAGTATGTAGAGTAAATGTGAACATAAACATTTGGGCTGGATGATATGCATCCTAGCATAACAAGAAAATTAGCAAACATCAATTGAATTGCTTATAATTGTCTAAACAAAGTACTCAAGACACACCATGAGATTAGAGGAAGATAGATGTGGTATCATTCCACAGAGCAGATAACAATGGCTGAGCCAGCTATTATAACTCAGAGACTCTACCTTAGCAATATAATGAAACAAATATAATAAGATGAAAACTCTTTAAACAGTTAGAACACAACCGGCGCATAAGCAAAAGATAAGATGGGCTTACCAAGAAAATATCACATTAGACTGAAGTCATAGATTTTTGCCAACAAATCAGAAAATCAATGACAGAAGGAAATGAAGTAAATGTTTTATAATTGGCCTTTGGTGAAGCTTATGACCAAATTTCATAAAATTCTACTTCTTAAATTGGTTTGAATCGGCTTAGAGATCAAGGCAATGGCACCCCACTCCAGTACTCTTNCGGCGCATAAGCAAAAGATAAGATGGGCTTACCAAGAAAATATCACATTAGACTGAAGTCATAGATTTTTGCCAACAAATCAGAAAATCAATGACAGAAGGAAATGAAGTAAATGTTTTATAATTGGCCTTTGGTGAAGCTTATGACCAAATTTCATAAAATTCTACTTCTTAAATTGGTTTGAATCGGCTTAGAGATCAAGGCAATGGCACCCCACTCCAGTACTCTTACCTGGAAAATCCATGGACAGAGGAGCCTGGTGGGCTGCAGTCCATGGGGTCGCTAAGAGTTGGGCACCACTGAGCAACTTCACTTTCACTTTTTACTTTCATGCATTGGAGAAGGAAATGGCAACCCACTCCAGTGTTCTTGCCTGGAGAATCACAGGGACGGGGGAGCCTGGTGGGCTGCCATCTATGGGGTCGCACAGAGTTGGACATGACTGAAGCGACTTAGCAGCAGCAGAGATCAATATAGTCACCTGAACTGAAAATTGGTTGCCTGGTTGAAGGAATATGCCTAGAAGGCTCTGACAAGGATGAGTATTTATAACTTTTAATACTCCTAGACCTTCCTATTACTTTCAAGGCCTTGATGAAAATGAGGGTAAATTTACAGATTTAGGCAATGCCCAAACACAGTCACTTAATTTTATATTTTTAGCCAAATGAACAGAGGTGCATCTATCTGAACAAGACAGAGGTAGAAGGAAATGAAGGAACTAGAGAAAAATAAAGCACTTCTGATAGATACATAAAGTACATAATGTTGGCTGTTTCTGATGATAACTATGTAAACAGATGGAGGTAAGGTTTGTTTGAGTTTTTCCTTTACTTTGGTTGAGTTATCATCTGTACACATTCTGGATTGAAAACCACTAAGACCTTGACCCTTGAATGATTCCCTTTACTCTCCCCCCTTTTTTTTAACTGCCCAGCTACTCTTCTCATTCTCACGTGAGCATCCTCCTGTCCAAGGAAAACGAGCTGTTGGGAAGCTCCCCAAAGATGTACTTTGTGCAACAGTGAAGGCCAGAGAGCTGCTCTGGTTTCAAAAACCAGGTGAAAGTTAGAAAATTAGAGCCTGGGAGCTGGTTCTCCCTCATCTGGCAAGTGGGAACTGGTGAAGAACAAAATTCACCTTGCAGTAACCCAGGGTGTGAGTTAGGACCTCTCATTCACTGGGACACAGAAGCAATGAATAAATAGTAGGATTTTGTAAGATGCCTAAAAATTAGGTCACCTAATCTGATACAGAAAGTAGGAGAAACCATGGAAATGGATAAGCTGGGTGGCAGAGAAGAAGGCTTGAACTAGCTTAGAGGATCAGCAGGAGATCATCTGGGATTTAGGAAAGAAAGCAGGGGAAACAATGTACTAGGCAGAGAAATGGCTACATGTAAAGACATAGAAGCAAGTGCATGCTGACGTTCAGGACAGCTGTAGGCAACCTGGTATTAGATTGACTACACACCCAACACCCACCACTCCACCACAGCTTACAGGACCTGCATAGTCTGGCCCACGTCTGATTCTTCTACTTCCTTGCTGCATATCCTGTTGGGAGACAGTTCCCTACAGACCTCTCAAATTTCTTCATTTCTTGCAAGCAGAGGTACTTATCCTTCCGTTCCAGACTATCTTTCCAAGGGTTATGGTATAGGGCATTGTCCTGGAAGTTAAGAGATGATGTCTCCTTGTACGGTAGGTTTGCGTACATATTGCCCAGTGTAATAAAAACAACATGTAGCTCTAGACCAAAGAAAATGACAACCCACACCAGTATTCTTACCTGTAAAATCCCATGGACTGAGGAGCCTGGCAGACTACAGTCCATGAGTTGCAGAGAGTCAGACATGACTGACTACGTAAGCATGCCCTACAGAACAAAGGTCAAGCAGGTCTATTTCCCATTTTAAAAGGCTCACATTCCCAAAGCTTAGGATTCCTCAATGGTGACACAAACTCACCATGTGTTCAGCCCCACTGGGCCTCTCCGTGTTGCCTCTGTGAGACTCAGGTGATGGGTAGGGGGAATGATGCAATACGAAGCTCCTGTTTAGTCAGGACTAATAGAACTTTTGTTTCTGATTCTGAGATATTTTCTCTTCTGTCAGTATCTAGTGGTTTTCTCTACTTTCTTCAATTTAAGTCTGAATTTGGCAATAAGGAGTTCATGATCTGAGCCACAGTGAGCTCCTATGTATAGTAAAATCTTAGAACCATCACCAGGGACTTACCATCACTTTGTAAACTGTAGTCACATACAACATCATTAGATCAGAAAAATGGAGATTAAGAGTAGGAAGAGAAATCACCACATACCTATCAGAATGGCTAAAATAAAAAACAGTGACAACACTAAATACTGGTAAGAATGAAGAAAAATTAGATCATACTGATAGGAATGTAAAATGGTACAGCCACTGTAGAAACAATAAGGCTGTTTTCTCAAAAACTAAATGCGTAATTACAATACAATCCAGTCATTATGCTCCTGAGCCTTCAGCCCAGAGAAATGAAAACTATGTTCTCATTAAAACCAGTATATGAATGTTTATTCTAGTCATCTGCTACATCCAAAAACTGGAAAAAGGCTACTTGCCTTCAATAGATGAATAGTTGGCAGAATTTGGATATATCCATACCATGGAACACTACTCAGTCATTAAAAAGCAACAAGCTATTGTTACATACAACAGCTTGGAAGAATCTCAAGAAGATTATCTTGCATTAAAAAGAGCCAGTCCCAAAAGATTACATACATGTTGTAAGATTGCCACTTATATAACATTTTAAATGACAAAATTTTAGAAAAGGTTAGTGTTTTTCAGGAGTTGGAAATAGGGGTAAAAAGCAGAGAAAGGCCAATGTTGTTATGAAACGGTGTCATAAAAGATCTTTGTAGTCATAAAACTTCTCACTATCCTGACTCTAGTGGTAGATGTGTGTGTGTATGTGTGTGTGTTAGTTGCTTAGTCGTGTCCGACTCTTTGCAATCCCATAGACTGTAGCCCACACAGGCCCCTCTGTCCATGGAATTCTCCAGGCAAGAACACTGGAGTGGGTTGCCATTTCTCTCTCCAAAAGGAACTATAGAAAGAAAGAAAGTGAACTCGCTCAGTCTGTCTGACTCTTTGAGATCCCATGGACTGTAGCCTACCAGGCTCCTCTGTCCATGGAATTTTCCAGGCAAGAATACTGGAGAGGGTTGCCATTTCCTTCTCCTCTAGTGGTAGATACATGAACCTAAACGTGTGATAAAATTACAAAGAATTAAATACACACACATATATACAGACATACACATATATACACATGAGCACAAGTAAACCTGGAGAATTACAAGTAAGATCAGCTAGTTTCATCAATGCCATTATCCTATTAGTAATGTTATACTATTGTTTTATATAATGTCTCCATTAAGGGAAACTAGGAAATGAGTACATGGGATTTCTCTGTATCATTTCTTATAATTCTATTAAATCTGAAACTATCCCTGTAAAAATTTAAATTAAAAACTTCTGGGACATGCCAAACATACTTTCTTTGCATAAGGAAGCAAATCTATCAAAAAACATTTCAAGGCAGAAACAGAAAAAGTCATGTCACTTCCTGTTTACATCACATCAAGTCCAACCAGTTATATACTGCTACAGCATTACATGATTTCACATTTTTTTTTGAGAACTCTGATGAATATCTCTTGCCTTACTGTACCATAGGCTTCTTTATGGCAGGACCGTGTCTGGTTTGCTCTAGGGCCTGGCAGGTATTAAGTGATCAAATATAATTTGTTGCTATTCATTTGCAAAGGTGTGTTTGACTCTGCAATCCCATGGACTGCAGCACACCAGGCTTCCCTGTCCTTTAACCATCTCCCAGAGTTTGTTCAAACTCACGTCCACTGTGTTGATGATGCCACCCAACTATCTCATCCTCGGCTGTCCTCTTCTCCTTTTGCCTCCAATCTTTCGGAGCATCTTTTCTGAGGGTCTTTTCCAGTGAGTCAGCTCTTTGCATCAGGTGAACAAAGTATGGTAGCTTTAGCTTTAGCATCAGTCCTTCCAATGAATATTCAGGGTTGATTTCCTTTAGGACTGACTGCTTTGATCTCCTTTCAGTCCAAGGGACCATCAAGAGTCTTCTCTAGCACCACAATTTGAAAGCATCAATTCTTCAGCACTCAGCCTTTTTTATGGTCCAGCTGTCGCATCTGTACATGACTACTGGAAAAACGACAGCCTTGAATACACAGATCTTTGTCGGCATAGTGATGTCGCTGCTTCTGAATACACTATCTAGGTTTGTCATAGCTTTTCTTTCAAGGAGTGAGCGTCTTTTAATTTTGTGGCTGCAGTCACTGTCCGCAGTGATTTGGGAGCCCAAGAAAATAAACTCTGTCACTGTTTGCGCTTATTCCCCACCTATTTGTCATGGAATGATGGGACCAGATGTCGTGATTTTAGTGTTTTGAATGCTGAGTTTTAATTTAACAAATTAGTAAAGGAAGTTTCAAGAGGTAATATTAAAGAAACAGAACTTTACAAACATGAATATAATATTTTAACTACTGATAATGTCAAAGAAAGTTCCAGGATAACAGGGGAATAAGTACTCCCAAGAGTCAGACTGACCAGGGTCCACATTCTGATTCTGCCACTTATCTGATAGGTATGCTGTGCTTAGTTGCTCAGTCCTGTCTGACCCTTTGCGACCCCATGGAGTAGACCACCAGGCTCCTCTGTCCATGGAATTCTCCAGGCAAGAATACTGGAGAAGGTTGCCATGCCCTCCTCCAAGGGATCTTCCCAACCCAGGATCGAACCCAAGTCTCCCACATTGCAGGCTGATTCTTTACCATCTAAGCCACCAGGGAACCCTGTCAGATAGGTAACTAGGCACTTAAGTTTATTTTCTCATCTCTGCAGCATGAAGGGATTAATGGAATCCATCCTAGAGGGCTGTTATAAGAGCCAAGATTATATAGGGAAAGCATAGGATTTAGAAAACAGAAGATGTTTAATAAATGCAGCTGCTTCCTCTACTAAAATTATTACTAACACCAGTGACACTCGATTACAAAGCCAGTTGTTCCAACTGAAGAAAGGAGACAGAGGCCAGAGGGTTTTGCAGGGATAAAAAAATTTTCCAGCAAGTCTTTCAATAGTGAAAATGTTTTATAAGTGTATTTTTCTATAATAGTTAAATAAAATCTTTCTTTAAAAGCTTTTATACCACATGGTGGGCCATAAAATACACTTTTACACATTTGAAAGACCAGAAATCATATAAAGTTTGTTCTTATCCCACAATGGAATTAAAATATAAGTCCAGGAACAGAAATATAGCNTCCAGCAAGTCTTTCAATAGTGAAAATGTTTTATAAGTGTATTTTTCTACAATAGTTAAATAAAATCTTTCTTTAAAAGCTTTTATACCACATGGTGGGCCATAAAATATACTTTTACACATTTGAAAGACTAGAAATCATATAAAGTTTGTTCTTATCCCACAATGGAATTAAAATATAAGTCCAGGAACAGAAATATAGCTGAAAAATTTCCCAAATCTTTGAAGGCTAAACAATACACTTCCAAATGACACAAGGACCAAAGAAGAAGTTATAAGAGAAATGAAAAAGCATTTTGAACTAAATGAGCACACTAAAAGACAAAGGCAATGGAATGGAGAAAAGACAGTCTTTTTAGAAGTAGTGCTAAAACAATTGATGTTTACATGCAACAAACGAAATAAACAAACAAAAAATCCTACATACGCAGGCCTTACACCTTTCACAAAAATTACCTTAAAATGGGTAAATGCAAGTAAATGCAAGAGTATAAAACTTCTAGAAAAGAGAAAAATAGAAAATCTACATGAACTTGTGTTTGGTGGTAAGTTTGATTCATGAAAGAAACAATTGAGAAGTTGGAGTTTATTAAAATAAAAACTTTCTGCTCTGTGTAAGATGCTATTAAAAGAATGAAAAGGCAAGCGAGNTAAAATGGGTAAATGCAAGTAAATGCAAGAGTATAAAACTTCTAGAAAAGAGAAAAATAGAAAATCTACATGAACTTGTGTTTGGTGGTAAGTTTGATTCATGAAAGAAACAATTGAGAAGTTGGAGTTTATTAAAATAAAAACTTTCTGCTCTGTGTAAGATGCTATTAAAAGAATGAAAAGGCAAGCGAGAGACTTGGAGAAAATATTTGGAAAATGCACATCTGATAAAGGACTTGTACCCAAAACATACAAAAAAATTCTTACAATTCAACACTAGCAACCAACATTTTAAAAATGAACAAAAGATCTGAACAGACTCTTCACCAAAAATGATATATGGAGCAACAGTCAGCATATGAAAAACCTATATGAGAAAAGAGTATAAAAAGACTCTACACACACACACACACACACACACACACACACACACACATGTGTATATAGTATGGGCTTCTCAAGTGGCTCAGTGCTAAAGAATCCACCTGCCAATATAGGAGATGCAGGTTCGATCCCTGTGTCAGGCAGATCCCCTGGAGAAGGAAGTGGCAATCCACTCCAATATTCTTGCCTGGGAAATCCCATGGACGGAGGAGCCTGGTGGGCTACAGTCCATGGGGTTGCTAAAGAGTCAGACTTGACTTAGGGACTAAACTACCACCTCCATATGCAGTATGTGTATATATATATATATATATGTATATATACTGAATCACTTTGCATATATATATATATATATATATACACACACACACACACACTGAATCACTTTGCTGTAAACCTGAAACATACAAAACACTGTAAACCAATTATACTCCAATAAAATAAAACATATGGAAAGATTCTCAACAGCATTTATCATTAAGGAATTACAAATTAAAACATTTGTAACTTTACAGAGGAAAATTTTGACAAATGCTATCTTAGCCAGACAATCTATATTAAAGATGCTGTTCAGTCGCTCAGTCTTGTCTGACTAGAGATGTCATATTGATTGTCCTCTACTCGAAGTCTAATCATGAGCAAAACAGCAGACAGCTCCCAAATAAAGAGCATTCTATAAAATACAAAAATCCTCAAAACTGTCATGGTAATCAAGAACAACAAAAGTCTGAGAAGTTGTCACGGTGAAAGGAACCTAAAGAGACATGTAATATAATACTGAATCCTAGACGAGGTCTTGTAAGAGAAAAAAGAACATTAGGAAAAAACTAGGGAAATTTAAATCAGTATGGACAGCAGAGCCTGGTGGGCTGCCATCTATGGGACTGCACAGAGTCGGACACGACTGAAGTGACTTAGCAGCAGTAGCAGCATGGACTTTTAATAGCCATGTATCAACATCATTACTTGTAGCAAATGTACCATACTAATTTTTTTTTTTAGTCTCTAAGTCATGTGCAACTCTTTTTCGACCCTGTGGACTATAGCCCACCAGGCTTCTCTGTCCATGGGTTTTCCAAAGCAAGAACACTGGAGTGGGTTGCCATTTCCTTCTCCAGGGGATCTTCCCCACCCAGGGATCAAATCTGAGTTTCCTGCATTGGCAGGGGATTTTTTTTTTTTTTTTTTTTACCACTGAGCCACCAGGGAAGCTATACTAATGTTAGATGTTAACAACAGGGGAAATTGGGTATGGGATATATGAAAATTTTCTTGACTATTTTTTGCAATTTTGCACAAAAAGTTTTGGCTTTTTTTAAAGCCTTGTTTAATGGATAGGGAGCTTTGGTGTTTCAAGATGAATAAGTTCTGCAGCTCTGTTGTATAATAATGTGACTCAACATTACTGAATTGTATACTTAAAAATGGTTAAGATGGTAAATTTTATGTTACGTGCTTTTTACAAGTAAAGGTTAATAAAGGGTTTCCCAGGTGGCGCTAGTGGTAAAGAAACTGCCTGCCAATGCAGGAAACAAAAGAAATGCAGTTTAGATCCCTGGGTGGGGCATATCCCCTGGAGGAAGGCTGGCAACCCACTCTAGTATTCTTGCCTGGAAAATCCCCATGAAGAGAGGAGCCCAGAGTCTCAAAGAGTTGGACATGACAAACCAGTTGGCACACACACAAGGGTAAATAAAATTTTTAAAACCTCATTTCACTTTTATAACAAAAGAGTTTCTCATTCTCTTCAATTAATTAAATATTAATTATTAAAAGACTATAGTAATTATTAGTGTAGCTGTTAGTATCAATAGAAAGTTTAATGTATTTAGGAGCTATGCTGAGCATTTCAAAAAAAATTCTTCAGTTGAAACCTCACAACAACTCCATTAGTTGGGTATTATTACAGCTGGCCTTTGAAAAATGTGGAGGCTGGGGTGCCAACTGTCCACCATTCACACAATTGAAAATATTAATACATGTATAACTTGATAGCCACCCCTCAATATACTGGGTTCCACATTCCTGGAGTAAACTCCAGACTGTTGTACCTATTTGGTGAAAAAGAGAAAAAAAAATCCCCACCTATGCAGTTCAAACCCATGTTATTCAAGGGTCCAATGTACTACGCTTCCCATGTTACAGGTGGTAAATAAGAAACCTTAAGTAAATTGCTGTGGTCACAATGCTAGTAAGCAGTTCTAATTTCCAAAACAACTTGACACCCAAAATTCACATTCATAGTTACTTTGCTGTATTTGCAAATATCACCTGCAGCAGTTCACAAACCCCCAGTTATTAAACAAGCAAACAAAAAGCCCACAAGAGTAAACAGATGAATAAATGCCAAGCCAGCAGAGCAGCCAGCCACTGACTTTGAATGGCTATGTATTTGTCACAATGCATGCACACTGTTTTGACCATTTTATAGGTTACTGGTCCCCACTGTGATCCCATTAAAACCAATACTGGCCACTGTGATATAAACCATGCTCCATCACTCACCCATATTCAATTTATCTTATAAAAACTGGAAGGAAAAAAATGCTATACCTATACCTTATAGACAGAAAAAATCCTAAAGGTAGTTCAGTTGAACCTTGAACATGGCTTGAACTGCATGAATCCATTTACTGTAAATAAGTAAAGAAGACCTGTAAGTACAGTACTAACTTGATCCAGGGTTGGTTGAATCTACAGATACGGAACCGCTGATATGGAGGAATCGTAGGTAGAAAGGAATCCTGATACAAGGGCCTACTACAATAAATTATAGGAGAATTTTCCACAGCTCAGAGGGTCGGAACCCCTAACCCCCGGGTTGTTCAATGATCAACTGTACATTTAAACAAGCGCTGTATTCCTAGGGAAATTAGATTATAAAAAGTGAAAATGAAAGTCACTCAGTCATGTCCAACTCTTTGTGACCCCATAGACTATACGGTCCACGGAATTCTCCAAGCCAGACCAAGCCAGAATACTGGAGTGGGTAGCCTTTCCCTTCCCCAGGGGATCTTCCCAACCCATGGATCAAACCCATGTCTCCCAAATTGTAGGTGGACTCTTTACCAGCTGAGCCACAAGGAACACCTAAGAATACTGGAGTAGGCAGCTTATCCCTTCTCCAGCGGATCTTCCCGATCCAGGAACTAACCGGGGTCTTTGCAGGTGGATTCTTTACCAACTGAGTTATCAGGGAAGCCCTCAGGCTATAACAGTTACATCATAAATATATTTTCCCTTGGGAATAGAAGAATCTTTGAACAAAGAAGGAAAGTAATGCTTTTGAACAAATCTTTCACTTTTGTTTAAAGAGACCTGCATTTATCTAAGAGGCCCCATGCACTTGCCAGGCATGCGCTGTGACGGGCTGGGAAACAATTGAAATGTTTGTGAAATTTTACAGCACACTCCTGGCATTTGGAAAAAGGCAAAAAGCTCATATGAGGCTAAACTGGATAGCTCCTTGCAGGTTAAAGTTGGAAACATTTGAGGAAAACATTTCAAGCTCTGCCTAACGCAAAAATCAGCACCAATGCTGACTTTTACTGTGGAAAACCATCAATAGCTAGAAGAAGTCCCTGTTTGGGATGGAACGATGTGAATGGAACATGAAAAAATGCATAAATAATTTTGAATGGAAAGAGTGAACATGTTTTCTAACTTTGAAAGGGCTGCAGAATGTTAAGTCATAGTTCAAACTCTATGATTTTTTTCCCCATCAGCTTGCAGTAATTTGAATCCTAAAGATTCTCACATGAAAGGAATGCATAACCTCTGTTAACCAGGGTTCAAACTTCAATAGAGTTATTAGCTCCACCTTATTATGTTAGCTGAAATTTCTCAATCTTTATTGGTGTTTTTTCCTCTGATTCCCCAGGATTGAGATAAGTGTGTTAAAATTTTCTATTATTAGTGTATTTCTATTTCACATCTCTAGTAGTTTCTGACTTTTGAAAGTCATTGCTGTGTTACTAGAGAAATGGGTAATAATAATAATTTTTGCATTTTCTTTGTGATTTTCAGACTTTATAAAATAGCTTTCAATATTTTTTATTTTCACCCTATTTTGCCTATATTGACCTGTGATTTTTTTAATTGCAATTGCCCAGCCTTTTAACCTTTGAAATTATTTAATTTTAGGTATGTCTCTTTTAGAGAGCTCTGTAGCTCAGACAGTAAAGTGTCTACCTACAATGTGGGAGACCTGGGTTCAATCTCTGGGTACAGTGGCGAGCCAGATGTTGCTCTTGGGGGCAATCTGAAAATCCTTATATTTTTATCTTTTTTTTTTGGTAACAACTGAAATGAGCCCAATACGATCTATATGCTTGATCTCTGTTCTATTGTTTAATGATATTTTTATGGAATGTAGAAAACTGTTCACTATGTGGACATTTTTTTTGCCCCTTTCTTTTTTTAAGACGCATATTAAAGTATTTGATAGTAAAATAACATAATGTCTGAGATTTTCTTTAAAATACTTCAACCATAAAATTGGTGGTGGGAGGGCTACAGATAAAATAAGTACAGATAATGCTGATGGTTATTGAAGGTGGACACTAGGGTTCATTGCAGTTCCTACCTTTATATATGTTTGGAAACTTTTGTTTTCAAAAGTCTTTTGCTTTTTAAACAGTTATAAAATGTTTTGTCTTTTTAAATTTATATGTAGTTTTTGTGTTTTTTTAATTTACTTTTATAATAGCCAAGTTGTATCTTCGTGAACGTAGACCTGAAATAATTAAAACTTAAGAGCTTCATAAAAAGAAGTGTTAGTCTCTAAATCAAATAAAGACTTTNTTTTGCTTTTTAAACAGTTATAAAATGTTTTGTCTTTTTAAATTTATATGTAGTTTTTGTGTTTTTTTAATTTACTTTTATAATAGCCAAGTTGTATCTTCGTGAACGTAGACCTGAAATAATTAAAACTTAAGAGCTTCATAAAAAGAAGTGTTAGTCTCTAAATCAAATAAAGACTTTATTGCCCCAAGCTCTGCAGTAAATTATACATACTGTAAATGAGCAAGCTTCTTTTAAACTTACAAGAAACAATTTTGTCTTTGTGAGAGTTTTACAGCTACAGCCCACAGCCTATAAAAAGCCTGTCTTGATGCGGTTCCCTTGGTGACAGGACATAATATATGTGTCCATTAAATTTGGAAATGTAATGAAGTGTAATAAAAATCTACTTCAGAAAAAATACACTTCTCAGCATATTTTTATTAATTAAAATATTGCACTGAGCATTTTTCATGTCTGCATGCCTGACAGCAAATATAAGCTTTGCCACAGATTAACTGTGACTCTTGCGTTTCATCCAATATTAATTGGTACAAAATAGGAAAGGCATTTTTGCAGAGAAAATATTTTGACTGGTAGCCCAGAGTGATTAATGGATAAATAGTTATGCTTCCTGAGCTGTGCATATACCATTTCAAATGCCACCAGCAATACAGATTTTGACATTTGTGTCTACAGGGGTAGAAANATGTGGGAGACCTGGGTTCAATCCCTGAGTTGGGAAAATCGCCTGGAGAAGGAAATGGCAATCCACTCCAGTACTATTGCCTGGAAAATCCAATGGACAGAGGAGCCTGGTAGGCTACAGTCCACGGGGTTGCAAAGAGTCGGACACGACTGAGCGACTTCACTTTCACTTTCACTTTATGTTCTTTATTTTAAAAATCTTCTATGATAAATACTAATAAATTCCATTAGTGACAATTCTAAGAGATAAAAAGTATGCATGCATTTAAAAAAAACATGTCACTATTCCTTTCAGTGATGTTTCTTGATGGCCTTGATTCCATTTCCCTAGCACAGCGGTCCCTAACCTTTTCAAGCTTCCCTGGTGGCTCAGGTTGTAAAGAATCCACCTGCAAGGCAAGAGACCTAGGTTTGATCCCTGGGTAGGGAAGACCCCCTGAAGAAAAGCNCATGCATTTAAAAAAAACATGTCACTATTCCTTTCAGTGATGTTTCTTGATGGCCTTGATTCCATTTCCCTAGCACAGCGGTCCCTAACCTTTTCAAGCTTCCCTGGTGGCTCAGGTTGTAAAGAATCCACCTGCAAGGCAAGAGACCTAGGTTTGATCCCTGGGTAGGGAAGACCCCCTGAAGAAAAGCCTGGCAACCCACTCCAGTATTCTTGCCTGGAGAATCCCATGGACAGAGGAGCCTGGCAGACTACAATCCATGGGATCACTAAGAGTTTGACACTCCTGAGCAACTAAGGACGCACGGCAACCTTTTTGGCACCAGGAACTGGCTTCATGGAAGACAATTTCCCCCAGGGGTGGGGGTAGGAGATGGGGGATGATTTTGGAATGATTCTCATAAGGAGCTTGCAACCTAGATCCCTTACATGCATAGTTTATAGCAGGGTTCCTGCTCCTATGAGTATCTAATGCTGCCACTGATCTGACAGGAGACGGAGCTCAGGCAGCAATGCAAGTGATGGGGGCAGCTGTAAATACAAATAAAGCCTGGCTCATCAGCCACTGCTCACCTGTTGTGTTACTGGAACTCCTGAGTGTTTATAGGATTAATCAGCCAACTTAGCTTAACAAACATTTGTTGACATCTTGTTAAGTGTCTGCCATGATATGGGGAGACACACATAAGCAACATACTTCCTCCTCTCAAGGGGATTACAGTAACTCTACAGCTATATGATTTAGATATTTAATATAAAGTTAATATGGTTAAGAGAAAACCATTTCATTACCTAGAACTAGTATCATAATGGAACTGGGTGGGCACAGGCCACCATCTGCGCAAAAAGCTAGAGGGTCATCACCAACCTGGGGGAGACCAGAGGAGGAATTAAAGCCATAAGGCAAAAGCAATGGAAATACACGGTTACAGAAGCCGAGGAAAGAAAACAGGCACAGGAGGAGGCCACGCTGGCATTCGGACAAGAAACCAAATAAGACAACACCTGAGATGTGAAGTCAACTGCATGAGTAGTTTGACTGTTTGGCGTGCATTCCAGTCACATCTTCATTTCTATCCAAGGAGAAATGATAAATGACATGTCTACTGCCTTCTCTAGCCTCAAGGCCAATTTGCCAGCCCCTTAATCTAACTCCTATTTGTGAGTAAAACTCCCCCTTCTTGGCTGCATCTCCACAAAACCTTGCTCACTCCATTTCCTACCCTTTCCACATCCCAAATCCTCCAGCTCTCCTCCCTGCCAAAGAAACACCTTCTCTAATGCTTTCACGATTTTAAGACGTTTTAAGAAAGAGAAGCATTTTAAGTCAAAGAATCCACCACTTAAACTGCAGAGGGAGTCCATTTAAAGGAGATTTAGGTCACTGGTAATATGGTAACTTTCAAACAAGATCAGCAGTCTTCCCCTGCTCGTCACGTAGGACACTAAAGATGGATCGCCTTAACACCAGGCCCTTTGCACTAATAAACACCCGGTTTACAGAAAACAGCCCCAGAAAAAAAGGTATCTCTAGTGAGGCTCTTACCAACAAGCACTGTATTCAACGGCCACACAGACATAAAAATTACCAATATAAGATCTTGTGACCAAAAAGAGCTAGGTGAATTTTGTAATGTACTGTATAGACAAGCATCTAGGCCAGGGATTTCTTTTAAACACAGAACTCAGAAACAAACCACCAAAACACAAAGCAGCATGACCAATGCGTAGACCAAAGAATGCTAATTTCAGGAGATGAAAACAGCTGTTATAAAAAATGAGAACTCTGGGACTTCCCTGGCAGTGGTAAAGACTCTGTGTTTCCACTGCAGGGGGCACAGGTTCAGTACCTGGTCAGGGAACTAAGATCCTGCAGGCCACATGGTGTGGCCTAAAACATATATATATATATAATCAAAGTGAAAGTTGCTCAGTCATACCCAACTCTTTGTAACCCCATGGACTATACAGTCCATGGAATTCTCCAGGCCAGGATACTGGAGTGGGTAGCCATTCTCTTCTCCTGAGGATCTTCCCAACCCAGGAATTGAACTGGGGTCTCCTGCATTGCAGGTGGATTCTTTACCAGCTGAGCTACCAGGGAAGCCCTAATTAATATAAAAAGAGGTGATTAAAAGCAAACTAATATATATATTTTTAATGAGACTTTTGGGACTTCCATGGTGTCCAGTGGTTAAGATTCCATGCTTCCTTTATATGTGGTACCAGTTCGATCCATGGTCACATAAGAACCTGCATGCCACACCCTAGGGCCAAAGAAAATAAATCAAAAATAAATCCTGGTTTAAAATTCTGGGAAACCCTAGATGAAAAAAGTACCTCTACCATCATCTTGAATGTGTCAAGGTAAACTGAATTTCTCCTAGAGCAGGATAAGATATATAACATTTCTCAAGTTTATTTGATCACAGAATTTCTTGATGTAGATTATTTTGCAGACATAAGGTTTCTTAGGAAGCATATTTTAAAACTCATGAAACCGGATTAAATTTTTTAACTATAGAATTGTATTAGAGGTGACTTCTAATCTCAGGAGTGACTGTAGAACAGCTGTTATCGTGTCTGTCCATTAAAATCACCTAAGAAACGTTTAAAATTCCCAGTGACCAAAGTCTTACCCCCAAATCAATCAGCTCAGAATCTCTTGTGCTAGGACCCAGACAAACATCAGTAGTTGTAAAGTTCCCAAGGGGCTTGCAATGGGCGGCCAAGTTGATAGGCACTGTCACTGGGTCTGGGCTTCCCAGGTGGTGCTAGTGGTAAAGAATCTGCCTGCTAATACAGGAGACTTAAGCAATGTGGGTTCGTTCCGTGAGTTGGGAAGATCCCCTGGAGGAGGGCACGGCAACCCACTCCAGTATTCTTGCCTGGGAATCCCATCGACAGAGGAGCCTGGCAGGCTATGATTCATAAGGTTGCAAAGAGTCGGACACAACTGAAGTGACTTAGTGTGTATGCATGCCACTGAGTCTCCTACCGATGTCGGAAGCTCTTCAGCATTCTGATAGCTTGCTGAAGTAGCTCTTCAGTAATAGGGAAACTTGGTACCCACGAGACAGTGAAACATCCCTCTGCTACGTTAAACAGAAGATGAAGCACACTGCGTCTAAGACAACATTGATCTCAGTAATATCTTCTCTTGCTAAAACTGTAGGGTGTCTGCTACGTTCCTGTCTTTTATCAATAAATGAGTGGCTCATATATTTTTTCCCTCATTAGTTTGAACACAGTGTTCAAGATTAAATTCACACACAGAGAAAACACAAGCTTCAAATTTATTAATAAAGTTCTAACAGCAAATATTGAAAAGCAGGTATCTAGACAGAGAGTACAGAATATTAACTGTGACATGTAATATTTAAGGGTAGGCATTTTTATTAATATTTATATACCTAATATGTACCAACTAGAAATCTAAATAGCAGAGATGCTTTTTGCATTATGTAGACACAGACCAAGTGAACCTAACCAGCCTCCAAGGCACAGACTGTCCTAGAGGTGGGAGCTGGCACAAGCTTCTTTGCCAATCTTTGCCTTGGTAGGAAGCTTAATTAATTTTATTTATAGTTCTCCCAAGNCTAAATAGCAGAGATGCTTTTTGCATTATGTAGACACAGACCAAGTGAACCTAACCAGCCTCCAAGGCACAGACTGTCCTAGAGGTGGGAGCTGGCACAAGCTTCTTTGCCAATCTTTGCCTTGGTAGGAAGCTTAATTAATTTTATTTATAGTTCTCCCAAGCACTGCTTTGCTTCTTTTTGATGAATTAACTGGAACCTATGTGAGGTCATGAAAGCACTGCTTTCAGTTGAGTAGTTAAAATTCTTGAACTCCAGAGACTCCAGCCAGACAAACAACCAAGACAGAAGTACGTTTCTGAACTGACCTAAAACCAATTTAACAATGACAACTCAAAATGCATTGCGCTGATTTGGGGTGAGTCATTCTGTTAAAATACATAATAGTTTAATCTCTTGGATACCCATGGATTTCATGAATTATAAACAAAACAACAGGCCCCCAATACAGTCACTTATGCTAAGCCCCACATCACCAAACCTAGATTTCATTATAGCTTCAGCTCTTCCAGAAGTGGAATTTTTTTTTTAATTGAAGGATAATTACTTTACAGACTTTTGTTGTTTTCTGCCAAACCTCAACATGAGTCAGCCATAGGTATATGTATGTCTCCTCCTCCCTCTTGAATCTCCCTCCCATCTCCCTCCCCATTCCACCCCTCTAGGCTGATACAGAGCTTTTTGAGTTCCTCGAGACATGCAGCAAATTCCCATTGGCTTTCTATGTTACATATGGTAATGTAAATTTGCATGTTACTCTCTCCAAACATCTCACCCTCTCCTCCCCTCTCCCCATGTCTGTAAGTCTGTTCTCAGTATCTGTTTCTCCATTGCAGCCTTGCAAATAAATTCTGTACCATCTTTCTAGATTCTCTATACCAGAAACGGAATCTTAAGCCAGTCAATCAGGAATCACCTGATCAGCACTGGTCAGATAATCTGCCTGATAGACATCTGCCATCCCCTAAAGAAAACTGACCCTGCAATAACCACCCCACTTTTTTGTCCAGTATAAACTCCTCCATCCGCTCCCTTCTGCCTAATAAGTCTTTCATTATGTGCAGCTCCTTGGAGCTCCTCCTCTTTATCTGCTAGATTAGATGCCTCCTGATTCATGAATCACTGAATACCAGATCTTTAAAACTTACTCAAATGAATTTTGTTTTTTAACACATGCAAAACTTGCATCAAAGAAAACAAATATCTAGTGCTTAAAACTGAAAAGGTTTATGACAAGGTAGTTGCATTATTTATCTGAATAATAAAATAGAGCCCAGTTTCAACCTGACTTCCTAAAACGAACTGCCTGATCTTAGAATCACTAATCTTTATTTTCTTCACAATCCGATTTCCTTTATTATTTGCATTGCTAATAACTGTTTTGATTAAGGAATTAGGGATAGAAATGATCATGCAGTATAATTAGGTATGTAGATTTGCAGCTTTTTGCTTTTAAATGCAGTGTATTCAAAGAGCCTAGATAACTTGTGAAATTATTTATTGTATTAGTAATGTGCTTGGATAGTTAAGGAGCTAAGAATTTCAGGATTATCCCATGTCCAGTGTCTGGTGGTCCGTAAATATACCAAATGAATCTAAGTAGGCCTTTAAAAAATCCAATTTTATTGAAATAAATATGAGTTTTAATAGCCCAATAAAACATCACTGAAAGATAAATATTGGAAGTTATATGGCCCAATTTCAATATAGCAATTCAATGAATTTTACCTCTCTAGGAAAAAATACATATATTATAACTCTTTTTCATGACAAGTTTGTATCTAACTTAAATAATACTCCTTAATGAACTTGATAAGTTTCTATAATAATGGAGTGAAGTTATCTTCTGTTTCCCAAATAGTTTGCTAGGTATTTTGAAACTGAAATATAAAGAAGACCTCAGGGAATGTGCAGCACTTATGCTAAAGAGGAGGAAACACAGGGAAAGAAACCGAGAGGACAGGGGGATTTATAGCTGTGTTTAATTTTGTGCTTGGGCTGCTGTCACAGAGAAGAAGTATTAGACTTTCTCTGATGCTTCTGAAGGCTAGAGACCAAATGGAGATAGGTTGTAAAACAACAGAAATTAATGTTTTCAAGGAGGCAAAATTATTCCAAGATGGAAAATCCTGTAAAAGAAGTGAGTCTTTTGTTAATAAAAACAATAAAGTCTAGGGTTGATAAATACAGCAGAAATACTGAAGAAGAGGTCTGACTCAGAAGCAGAAGTCAACTAAATTACTTAAAAAAATTTTTTTTCTTTTTGTTGTGAAAAAGTCAAATATTGTACTGGAAGGAGGTGGCTAGCAAAAAGGGTTAAAACTAGGGTCATTATTATTTTCTTTTTAATTGGTGTATAGTTGCATTACAATGTTGTGTTAGTTGATAACTTTTAAAATCAGTTTCTACCCTGGTGATCCAGAAGTTAATTACAGTTAATTGGAGATTATTTAAAAAAAACAAACAAGGAATCTAGTTTAAATAAATCAATGAAATATCAGAAATCAGAATCAAGCTAAAATAAAACTTTTAATTTAAGGCACAGCCACTGAGAAACACACAAATGGTCACAATTAAATTACTCTCTATTAAGAACTTATACAAATATGGTCATATTTTTTTGAAAATCTCTAGAAGAATGTTTCTTTTGTATATTTCAAATTAAAAACTATACACTATTATTTACCTACACACTTCTGGTTATTATCCCTAGATTTGGAGGTCATAGATGATTTTTATTTTCTTCTTTTTGCTTATGTTAATATATTTGTTTTCTTAAAAATGAAATGGTTAATTGAGAAATAACTTTAGTAAAATACTCAAAGTATGTTTTGTCTACATTCACAGAATAAAGTTAAAAACTTAGACATTTTCACCAAAGCCTCATTTTAACCTCAATTGTCTATATATGGTAAAAAAAAAAAAATTAATTACTTAAGGATAGTTATCTAAATTTGTTCTTTAAATTTCTCACTGCAGAAATAGCCTACACACTCCATAAAGCTCATATAAATTAATAAAATTAGCATTCTGGACATATTTTACTGAAAGTGTAAGAATATTGTTTCAATATCTTTCACAATATAATTGTGTACTAAGGAATATTTTAATTTTATAATATTTCAGTTTAAAATTAAATCATTGTCAATAATTATTTCAAGTTACAATCTCAACAGCTATAGCAACTGTGGAGGTTAAAAAAAAAAAACACGATTTAATTCTGATAAAATTAAGCACTTTACCAACACTGTATTCCAAATTAAGGCAATAACCACATGGAACAAATTCAAGGAAAAAAGTTTTAACTTATTCTACTGTTCCTTGCCAGTATCATGCAAAAGAACTTATGAAAAAAATCTATAATATTTCTGTGTACCTACCATTATGTACTGTTTTAAAATCACAGCTGTCTTCATTAAATTAAGCTGAAAGTTAAAGATATCACAGAAGGCCTTACAAAGGAATTCAGCCTCCATACTTTGAAAATTATTCGAAGTTTTAGAAAATCACTGTATTAGAAAGTTCAGCTTCTGAGACTTTCTGGTGGTCCAGTGGTTAAAACTTCACTTTCCAATGCAGCAGATGCTGGTTCAACTCCTGGTCAAGGAGCTGAGAGCCCACATGTCCAGGGGTCTCCATTCCTCATGTCCTAAAGCGGAGTCCTGGCTCAGGCCCAGGCTTAGTTACTCAAATGCTACGAATGGCTAGACCTCCCAGTTTTGATTTCTGCTAGTTTTGTTCTTGTAGTACCTCCGTTTCCAGGCTTTGGTACAGTCAGAGCACCTCTGTGATGTGATGCCATCCATCAACCGCTTGCCCATCAATCATTATTTGTCCACCAGCCCTTATATGCCTGCCTGGCTAGACCTTCCTCAACCTCTGGCAGCTCTTGGCACTGCATGGACCTTCTCCATCCCAGTGGATACAACCTTTCTCTGTATGTCCCCATCCTCCTAATACAAACACTCTGAATCAAAAACAAACAAACCAAAAAAAAAAAAAAACTATCTGAATCTCATCATAGAGATCATCATGTCATAATAGAACCCACATATGGGACTTTGGGAGAAGGCAGTGGCACCCCACTCCAGTACTCTTGCCTGGAAAATCTCATGGACAGAGGAGCCTGGTGGGCTGCAGTCCATGGGGTTGCTATGAGTCGGACACGACTGAGAGAGTTCACTTTCACTTTTCACTTTCATGCATTGGAGAAGGGAATGGCAACCCACTCCAGTGTTTTTGCCTGGAGAATCCCAGGGATGGGGGAGCCTGGTGGGCTGCCGTCTATGGGGTCGCACAGAGTGGGACACGACTGAAGCGACTTAGCAGCAGCAGCAGCAGCATGGGACTTTGTGGAGAAATAGTTCATATGCTCCCTTTCAGAATCACTGCAGCATCTTTTCTTCATGTAAAATAGTTACAGTGAAACAGGCATATATCTACCATTCACCTCCAGGGCTGTGATTTCCTCTGCATTCCTTTTCTTAACTTTCCTAGTATGGGACACCAGTGCATGCCCCTAACTAGAGAATCCTCAGCTCTCCTCTTTTCAAGCTGCTGTTAAATATACACTTAATATACATCCCAAATATACATTTGGGCTTCCCAGGTGGCTCAACAGTAAAGAATCCATCTGCCAATGCAAGAGCCACACAAGATGACAATTTGATCCCTGGGTCAGGGAGATCCCCTGGAGGAGGATACAGTACCCCACTCCAGTATTCTTGCCAGGATAATCCTGTGGACAGAGGAGCCTGGCGGGCTACAGTCCATGGGGTCATAAGGAGTCAAACATGACTAACCAACTGAATATGCACACATACATACTAAATATGCATTTAGGATGAAGTCATACATTAAAAGGAAAAATGGCTCTGGGACCTTGACCACTAGCTACCATTCCCATCGAGAAGAATTCAGTCGCACATCTGCGACACTGGTAGATTCTCTGGAGGAATGGGCATTCTGACCACTGTGTGGTTCGGCCACACTGACATTTCATAATAGTGCAAGAAAGCTGCTGAGAACTGCTATATTATGCTACAGGGCACACTGTCTGTTTGGCTGTTCCCTGTTAAGTCTCTAAGAACTTTAGAAACAAAAACTGCTGTTAGCTTAAGTGGTACTTAACCTGAAATCACTTGAGGAAGAGCCTGGAAGCATTGTATCTTCTGAAGGGATGGGATAAATACAGCATGTGTGAAATTTTATACCAAGTTGATAAAATAACTGAGCCCTTTGAAGAGACCACACAAAAACTTATTTTCCTGCCAACACTTGCCTACATGATTTCACCTAGACTCATGGATTAACTACAAGCTCATGACTCCCAAATTTAATCTTTCAGCCCAAATCTGTCCCTTGACCTTCAAAATTACTACCTATATGCCTCCTCTTTAACTCCATATGGATGTCAACCAAGCATCAAACATTGAACACGTCCCAAACACAGATAATTCTCCCACATNTGCGAAGAGTTGACTCATTGGAAAAGACTCTGATGCTGGGAGGGACTGGGGGCAGGAGGAGAAGGGGAGGACAGAGGATCAGATGACTGGATGGCATCATTGACTCGATGGACATGAGTTTGGGTGAACTCCAGGAGTCGGTGATGGACAGGGAGGCCTGTCGTGCTGCAATTCATGGGGTCACAAAGTCAGACACAACTGAGTGACTGAACTGACTTGAATTGAATGTCCATCACCAAAGTTTACATTTTAGATGTGTATTTATTCAGGAATATGAATCACTTTGCTATATACCTGAAACTGATGAGGCCTCATGGCTCAGAAGGTAAAGAATCTGCCTGCAATGCAGGAGACATAGGAGACTCGGGTTCAATCCCTGGGTAAGGGAAGACCTCCTAGAGGAGGAAATGACAATCCACTCCAGTATTCTTTTCTGAAAAATCCCATGGACAAAGAAGCCTGGTGAGCTACAGTCCATGGGGTCACAAAGAGTCAGACACGACTGAGCAACTAGGCACGAACACATACCTGAAACTAGCACCACGCTGTAAATCAACTATACTTTGATATTTTTTATGGCTTTATTTTTTATTTTATTTTTTTTTACTTTACAATGCAGCAAGGGGTATTTAAGAAGGAAAAGGAACCTAAGGAATTAAACATATCTTTATTTATTTTTTAAAAATTGTGTTCATTAATTCATCCCCTTTATTCTAAACTTTATATATGCTTTTTCTCTTTGAGAAAATAGAATTTTGAGTAAAGCTGGAGTTCAACCAATAACTGGTAATTTTGGAAAAGAGGAGAATTAGTTCAGATCAGATCAATAAGCACTGATTCAACTTACTTGGATATAGACCAGCAGGCCTGAAAGAACAGTGTGGCCACCTGAGCTATTAAAGACAAGGCAACTATCTGATAGTGTACATAGGAAAATTCACAGCATTAACGCTTTGGCTTAGTGGGGCTCCTTTCTTAACTCAGAGACAAGCTAACAGATGCTTTTTCAAGTTTACTATTCCTGAAAGTATGAAAGTATTTTCCAACAGAAAGCATCTGGAAAATAATACAAGATGGTACTCAGCCATGGGCTAGATGAAACACAAGTGTTATAGTAAGTCTGAGAGGGGAGAAACTCCACAAGGCTAGGCCCTGAGCTGAATCCTGAAAGATGCTGTGAGGTTTAGCTGATGTATTGGATTGGCCAAGAAATTTGTTCAGGTTTTTCCATAAGATGTTATAGAAAACACAAACGAACTTTTTGGCCAACCCAATGACTGCATTGAACTGGTGGAGTGTGTCTTTCTGAGCAATGATGAGTCTTCTCTTTGGATGAACCTAATTCAGAAAAAGGAAAAGTGTTTGCAAATGGAAGTACTTTTAACTGCCTTCTAGTTTTAAGCAGGAAATACAATACCTGCAGCTGTTATTTTCTTCTTATTTTCTTATCATGGAAGTAGTGCATTTGGGTTTATTTTATGTCAAAATGCTTGAAACTACATAAGCAGGCTGATGTCTGCTGTGCTTCTGAACACATTCAGGTTTGGGTAAGATATACCGATGCTCATGTTAGGTCAGCTAACTATGAGATGTGGTTTGTCTAATTGCACTTTAAGACCACTATATTAAAAAGTGCAATTAAACAAACCACATCTCATAGTTAGCTGACCTAACATGAGCATCGGTATATNTGCTTCTGAACACATTCAGGTTTGGGTAAGATATACTGATGCTCATGTTAGGTCAGCTAACTATGAGATGTGGTTTGTCTAATTGCACTTTAAGACCACTATATTAAAAAGTGCAATTAAACAAACCACATCTCATAGTTAGCTGACTTAACATGAGCATCGGTATATATTATTCAAAGTTGAATGTGTTCAGAAGCACAGCAGACATCAGCCTGCTTATGTAGTTTCAAGCATTTTGACATAAAATAAACCCAAATGCACTACTTCATGCCAAGAGTTGACTCATTGGAAGAGACTCTGATGCTGGGAGGGGTTGGGGGTGGAAGGAAAAGGGGACGACAGAGGATGAGATAGCTGGATGGTATCACTGACTCGATGGACGTGAGTTCAAGTGAACTCTGGGAGATGGTGATGGACAGGGAGGCCTGGCGTGCTGCGATTCATGGGGTTTCAAAGAGTCGGACAGGACTGAGCGACTGAACTGAACTGACGGTTGGATTTCGGAAGCTACTAAGAGTAGCTTTAAAATACAAAACCATTCATGTGACGGAAACACAGGCTTATTTCTAGACAGTTCTTGAGAGCAAATCCTGCAGCAGTTTAAATACTATATTACTTCTTAATTATCTTTTGAAGTTGTTAAGGAAAATGTAATTACAGAATGGTTAAATTTTTATAAAAGATTAAGCTACAAAGACAGCCATTTTTTTTCTACTGAGAACCAAAAGCATCATGCCTAAGGCCTATAAAAATTTCAAAATCCACCAAAAAAACAAAAAGGTAAAAAAAAATACTGGCTTTAAAACAGAAAAAGAAAATTTTAAAGTATGGATTAATAAATGATATTATTATATACAGAAGGTATTCTTTTGTTATGGCTTCCCTGGTCGCTCAGCTTGTAAAGAACCCACCTGCAATGCAAGAGACCCCAGTTTGATTCCTGGGTCGGGAAGATCTGCTGGAGAATGGATAGGCTACCCATTCCAGTATTCTTGGGCTTACCTGGTAAAGATTCGGTGGCAAAGCTCAGCTGGTAAAGAATCCACCTGCAATGTGGGAGACCTGGGTTCAATCCCTGGGTTGGGAAGATCCCCTGGAGAAGGAAATGGCTGCCCACTCCACTATTCTGGCCTGGAGAATTCCATGGACAGAGGAACCTGGAGGGATACAGTCCATGAGGTCGCAAAGAGTTGGACATGACTGAGTGACTTTATTACACATCCTTTTGCTAACTATTAATCGACAGTTAAATCTTATGATGGTTGTGTGCTGCACTATGCTTAGTCATTCAGTCATGTCTGACTATTTGCAACCCCATGGACTGCAGCCTGCCAGGCTCCTCTGTCCACAGGGATTCTCCAGGCAAAAATACTAGAGTGGATTGCCATGCCCTCCTCCAGGCTATCTTCCCAACCCAGAAATCAAACCCACGTCTCCTGCACTGCGAGCAGATTCTTTACCATCTGAGCCACCAGGGAAGCCCCTTATGATGATTATATATAAGCTAAAATGTACCATTACCTTTGTGAAAATGAGTATGATATGATATGGGCCTCTATAAAAAAAGAACTTAAGTTCTGCCAAAATGTGAACTTGGCCCTGGGAAGGAAGTACTTCTGTCTGATCAAGCTGTTTTGAAGTACTGCTCATTAAACATGGCTTTCATCTCGCCAATAAGCAATATTTATTATATAATATACCTAAGGTACACTTAAGATATCAAAAGGTATTACAAAATTTCTACATCTGTCTATAGCCTCAGTTGATAAAGGTCACTTGCTTCAGGCACACGCTTTGGCTGATTATAATACTTGAGATGTTAGTAGTATGGTTTCCTCTGTTTCAGCCACTGGTTTATTCTTCACTGAATATATATATTTAGTTTCAACATGCTTTTTTGCTCAGACTCTGTAACAAATTATTCACTGCTAGGCCTCAGGGGCCACCCAGTTTCTGGTACATTGCTACATCAGCCCAAGAAAGTATACATCATCCTCAGGTTGAAATTCCAAACTCCCGCTAGAATAAAATGGATACGTCCTGGGTCAGGTGTCCTTCTTTGCTCTAATCAATCAATCACAACTGGNCTCTGTAACAAATTATTCACTGCTAGGCCTCAGGGGCCACCCAGTTTCTGGTACATTGCTACATCAGCCCAAGAAAGTATACATCATCCTCAGGTTGAAATTCCAAACTCCCGCTAGAATAAAATGGATACGTCCTGGGTCAGGTGTCCTTCTTTGCTCTAATCAATCAATCACAACTGGGGTGGGGGGGGGCAGGATTATAACTCCTGCAGACTAAGTGTGCATTTGAAACAAAGGGAGATCTAAGCCTGCATCCTAGAAAATAGAGCAAAAGTAAAGTGCCGATGCTTTGTTTGGGAGGTGCAAAACCAGGGCGGCAAGGGGGAGGAAACCGTAAGACTACCCCGTATCCTAGTTTGCTCTCATGCTGGATGGCACCTATTGGTCTGGTGGGGTGTGAGAGAGATGAGCAGATACACAAGTGGTTCTCCTTGGGAAGAGGCATCATGGTGCTTTCAGCTCCACAAATCCAGCCCCATCCTTCTTTTCAACAAAGACTATGTGATGCCAAGTGACCAAAGGGTTCATAAGGATAGAAATCAGGGCTCCAGGACTGTAGCTTTGCCTTTCATTTGGCTTAATAATGTCCATGTAATATCAGGCTTGGAAGCCATCTAATTTGGGGTTCACTGACAAATTTTTTAAAGTAGCTTCTGTATTTTAATGCCCACTAAGTAAAATAATCAAGACATCAAATATAGTTTTAAAATAGATTTATCTTAAAAATTGAGTCAATCAATTAAGAAAAGGCTCAATAAATAACAGAACAGAGAACACTAGAGAAAAAATTGTGAAAGTGTCAGAAAATAAGTTCATTCATGAATCCAGTGTTTAATTCCACATACAACATGCAAGATATTGTGGTTCAGCTTGACCCTGAACAGCCCCAATGACTAGTGCTTCCTGATAACACTTTTCCGGTGCTTGACCCAGGTCTTTCCTCTTCTTCCTCTGTTCTTTTGTTCGTTTGTTTCTGTTTTGTTTTGTTTTTCTACTAGTCCTAACTCTGTATTCTGTGGAACCATACAAGTTATTCTACTGTTTCTTCTTCATTGCTGTCCTTTGAATAGCTGAAGTCAATAATCGAACCTTCTTTTAATCTTCTTTTTCTATTGACCTTTTTCATTAAGCATCCTTATATTCTCTTCATCATTTTATGAATAAAGAGATAAAAGGCCCATGTTACAGAGCCTATGTTTCTCATAAAATACACTTGTGCAGGGTTCCAGGAGGGTTTCAACATTTCTGTGTGCCTCAAATTTCTCTAATTCTTACATAAAAATTATGTGATTCCCCTCTGTATCTTTGCAAGGTAAACAGGTAATATCAGTCCCATTTATGAAATTAGAAAACATAAGGACAAAAATGTTAAGCAACTTAATTAGAAGACAAATAATAATAAATTTCTGAATTAAAAAAATGGAGCCTCCATATGCTAGTATTATTTGGTTTTTTTTTTTTTTTTTCTAACCCTGCTATTTTTATAGTCTCTGCTTTCATGAAATTCACAGCCTAAAATGTAAGATAACACAGACAAAGCCACAGAAAATGGAGAAAAAGAAAGAAAAAGAAAGGAGAAAACTGAAAGAGAAAAAATACAGGATCTGGAGAGGGGTAGATGGAAAAACCAGAGAGAAATGATTGTTATAAAAGAGATATATTATATTTTAATATTTTTAAGTAGATTATCATTCTTCATATTGGCTCTTAAACTTGAGCTCCATGAAGTAGATGCTAGGGGAACATTCAGAAATTAAAATATCTTCCAGAAAAAATCAATAGAGAAGTTATTTTATTTTCTGAAGGCCCCCCTAGCTTCTACTTGAGCAGTAGGCTCTGACTTCATGGAAATTTGGGTTGTTATATGTAGAAACCAACAAAATATTGTAAAGCAATTTTCCTCCAATTAAAACATAAATTAAAAAGAATAAAAATACAGGATTCAAATCAAAATAATAAAAAAAAATAAGATAAAGTTGGCCCTTCATATTCATGGTTCCATGCATTTAACCAACCACAAGCTGAATTTTGCCTGAATTTTGGTTGAATCTGCACGTTAGGAATCTGGGAAAGGGGAGGGCTGACTACTACACCATCTTATAAAAGGAACTTGACCATCTGTAGATTTTGGTATCCATGAGGGTCCTCGCACCAGTGTCCCTGGATACCAAAGGACGATCCTAAGTATATACCCCTAAGGAAGAGAAGACTTATGATCTGCTCTGGGTTGGGTTTGTAATTTCTGCTAGGAGGAATTATAAGACTCAGTATAAAGTTGAACTCACAGCTAAGATTACAATGAAAGGAATACAAAGCAAAGTCAACACAGGTAAGGGCATGTAAGACACTGTCTGAAGGAAATGCAAGCTCCCAAGCAGACCATCCTTGGGCAGTCATGGGACATGCTTAACTCCTCCAGCAGGGGGTTGTTACAGCACACACGAAATACTGTCCACCACAGAAGATCACTGAAGACTCAATAACCAACACTTTTCATTGGAAGGTGGGCACATAGGCACCCACTGCCTGTCAGGTAACAAAATTCTAGAATCCCAGCAGGAAAGCAGGTGTTCAGCCTGAATGATACTGTTTGTTCAAACAGTTTAGGCACAGTGAGCCATTCTTGTCAGTTAAGGGACCATTTAACATCCATGTAAGGATCTGTCTGCAATCAAGTTCCCAGATGCCAGCCAAGGTCAATACTGCAAGCAGAATTTTCTAAGGACAGAAATCTCAGGTGTGCTATGGTAACTCCTCTGCACACACAGGAAATGCTTCACTCAGCCCAAAGCTTTACTACAATCTCAGGTTGATTAGCAGAGAAGGCAATGTCACCCCACTCCAGTACTCTTGCCTGGAAAATCCCATGGATGGAGGTGCCTGGTAGGCTGCAGGCCATGGGGTCGCTAAGAGTCGGACACAACTGAGTGACTTCACTTTCACCTTTCACTTTCATGCATTGGAGAAGGAAATGGCAACCCACTCCAGTGTTCTTGCCTGGAGAATCCCAGGGACGAAGGAGCCTGGTGGGCTGCCATCTATGGGGTCACACAGAGTCGGACACGACTAAAATGACTTAGCAGCAGCAGCAGCAGGTTGATTAGACTCTGGAACAGAATTTATTTTTTACCTCTTGGAAAAAGAGAACACACACTGTTTTGATATATAAATACTAGTCATCAGAAATATTGGTTTCCCTGATAGCTCAGTGGCAAATAATTCACCTGCCAATGCAGGAACCCCAAAGGAGATGTGGATTTGATCCCTGGGTCAGGAAGATCTCCTGGAGAAAGACATAGGAACCCACTTCATTATTATTGCCTGAGAAATCCGATGGAAGGAGGAGTCTGGTGGGCTATAGACCGTGGGGACTCTTTGCAAAGAGTCAGTCATGACTGAAGCAACTGAGTGCATACCGAGCACATGAGCACATCGAAAAGATCTTGGGATGGCAGAGAGAGGAAAAATGGGTAAGACCAAGGGACTAATGCCTTCATCCGACTGAGGAATATACAATCTACAGTCTCACTGATGATCTCACTAAGGATTATTTCTCAATCCCACTTGAGAGTTCCTGCAACTGAGATATTTCTGCCCCTTAAATCTAACCTAGATCTTTCCTTCTTATTGAACTGGATCTTTCCATCTGGCTTAAGAAAGCCTTCTATTCCCCCTGGAGGCTCAATTGATAAGTAGCATTACAGAGCATCAGGGCCCACAATGATGTCTGTACCATACTGTCTGCTCATAAAGAAGGAAGCATTTGATCCTTGTACTGAAAGTGCTTAGTCGTTCAGTCATGTCTGACTCTTTGCAACACAATGTACGACAGCTCATCAGGCTTCTCTGTCCATGGGGATTCTCCAGGCAAGAATACTAGAGTGGGTTGCCATGTTCTCCTCCAGGGGATGTTCCCAAACCAGGGACTGAACCCAGGTCTCCCACATTGCAGACAGATTTTTTTACCATCTGAGCCACGAGGAAGCCCAAAAGTAGGAGAATTGCTCATCAGGCCCAGCAAGATATGAACTCATGACCCCTGATTTACAAAACCAGTGCTCTAGCCCCTGCACTATAAGGCCTATACTGAAGGAAAAGGCTTTAAATTTCCATACATAAAACACAAAAGTAATCAATGTAGAGACTTGANCCCAGGTCTCCCACATTGCAGACAGATTTTTTTACCATCTGAGCCACGAGGAAGCCCAAAAGTAGGAGAATGGCTCATCAGGCCCAGCAAGATATGAACTCATGACCCCTGATTTACAAGACCAGTGCTCTAGCCCCTGCACTATAGGGCCTATACTGAAGGAAAAGGCTTTAAATTTCCATACATAAAACACAAAAGTAATCAGTGTAGAGACTTGAGGAAAGTTATGTCAGAAGATTTGGTTTCCTTCAGAGAAAACTTTGGTCACTATAACTGTGTCTTCTTGGCCAGTTAAACTACCAAACCTCAGTTTTCTCATCTGGAAAATGAGAGAATCAANCTTTAAATTTCCATACATAAAACACAAAAGTAATCAGTGTAGAGACTTGAGGAAAGTTATGTCAGAAGATTTGGTTTCCTTCAGAGAAAACTTTGGTCACTATAACTGTGTCTTCTTGGCCAGTTAAACTACCAAACCTCAGTTTTCTCATCTGGAAAATGAGAGAATCAAGCTACAGAGCCTGCAAAGTCTCTTTGGGCTCAAAAACTGATTTAATGGGTCTCACAATACTATCAAACATAATACAACTGGCCTGATTATAAAGTCACAATGTTCTCGACTCAAATGTCTTTCAACCCCAAATCGGGAGGGATGAGCAGTGAGCAAGGAGGTGAGGTTGGGAGAAGTGACTTCAACAGAAAAAGTTGTAGGGATTATTTGAATTTAAAAAAAAAAGACTTCCAAATATTCTTCCTACTCAGAAATGTTTACTGGAATCATACAGAACTGTTTCTTTATGCTCTAGCTGAACTTTCCCTGCTTGCTTTTCAATAATAAAGAGATCAGCCCATTAATTTTTTAAAATAGGAAATGATAGGGAAAAGACTCCATAAACAGCTGAAATGTTAATCACACAAAGGCTCTCAAAGCAATTTCGTTCTGGATTCCTCATGGTTATGCGTTACAATAGTAATTTTCATCAGAACAGTGGCCCTTAGGACAGGCTGCTGGGCAAACGATACCTATGGCAACCTGAATGCCTGTGCTGGCTTTTGAAGGGGCACCTGGGAAGAATGTTTCAGAAAAGCACTGGCATAGACAGTGGGGCTGGTGGGGCAGAGGCAACAGAGAGAGTAATTAATCCATTTGGAAGATACTAGGTAGTCTGCATATATTATCTATTTGAATTCAACAATGGGATATAATTATCATGCTCACTTCACAGATGATGGAAGTGAGGTTCAGAGAAGGTAGGTAACTTTCCTACAGGCATACAATCACATCGTAGATTAGTTTTCCACTGCTCTGTTCCTGCTGCATAACAAATTACCACAACCCCAGCAAAGCAAACACCACAATTGTATTGTCTCACAGTTTCCACAGGTCAGGAGTCCAGGTGTAAGTTAGCTGCGTTCACTCAGATCTCACCAAGCTGAAATCAAGGTGTGGGCCAGGTGTGCAAAGTCACTTGAGTCATGTCCAACTTTGAGACCATATGGACTGTAAGCAGCCAGGCTCCTCTGACCATGGGACTTTCCAGGAAAGAATATTGGAGTGGGTGGCCATCTCCTACCCCAAGGGATCTTCCCAAGCCAGGGATTAAACCTATGTCTCTTATGTCTCCTGCATTGGCAGGCGAATTCTTTACCATTAAGGCTACCTGGGAAGCCCAATGTTACATTTTATTTACATTAGAGGTTAGAATTAGTAATGTAAATTAGAAATTTACATTAGAAATTAGAATTAGTTGCTGAACCATGTCTGACTCTTTGTGATCTCATGGACTGTAGCCCGCCAGGTCCGACTGTCCATGGAATTCTCCAGGCAAGAATACTGGAGTGTGTACCCATTCCCTTCTCTAGGAGATCTTCTCGACCCAGGGAACAAACCTGGGCCTCCAGCATTTTAGGCAGGTTCTTTACCATCTGAGCCACCAGGGAAGCTGTGATTCTAATCTAATGTTTGGGGTCTTTGTCCAGGTTCACTGGTTATTGGAAGAGTTCATTTCCACTAGGAGAGGTCACACACATTCTTACCAGATGATTCCAGTAGGCAGTTCACAACTTGGCTATTTGCTCCCAGGCCAGTCTGGCTTGTCCTGGATAATCTTCCATTTGATTGACTCATTAACCAAGTCAACTAACTGGTTAGTGACCTAATCGCAGAGGTGATATCCAACCCTAGCCACAGGTTCCACTCACACTCAGGTGGGAGGGTAGGGAGATTACACAGCGTAGCACACGGGCCACTGAGGGTCAGCTTAGAACTCTGCCTCCCATACAGAGCTGGTAAAAGACAAGACCCGGCCTTGGGATTCTTGGGTCTTCAGTTGTGGGAAAGGCAGGAAAGTGAATAAACACAAAATAAATGTGCTCAGGGATAATGTATGCAGAAATGGTAAGTTAGAGAGAAAGCTATATCTGCCTAGGGAGGGTCCATAAAGTTCAATCTGACTTTAAAGAAGAGGCTGCTGAGTGGGTAAGATGAAGAGCTGAGTGGGGAGGGTATTAGAGGAATAGGAAGCATCTTCCCTAAATCCCTTCAGTGAATTTTCCATTGACTCTTCAGATTAATCTTAAGCCTTAAATATGACTTGCAAGTTTCCATGTGATCTAACTTCTTCCTTTCCAGACACTGCCTCCTTTAGCATCTGCTACCTGGACTCACTATACATCTTTTATTCATTGATGTTTAAATTTTATTTCTATTTATTTTTGGAGGGGGGA
>SJYA01002171.1:987593-1050461 GCA_006410615.1 Neotragus moschatus | reverse complement strand
AGGCACACCAACGTTCACTGCAGCACGGTTTACAATAGCCAAGACATGGAAGCAACCTAAATGTCCATCAATGGAGGATGGATAAAGAGGATGCGGTACATATATACAATGGAATATTACTCAGCCATTAAACAGAAAGAGAGAATGCCACTGTGCAGCAACATGGATAAATCTAGAGAGTGTCGTATTCAGTGGAATAAGTCAGACAGAGAAAGAGAAGTATCATATGACATTCCATATATGTGGGATCTAAAATGAAATGATACAAATGAACTTAAACTTACAAAATAGAAACAAACTCACAGAGAAGGAACTTTTGGTTGCTGGGGGTAGGGAGTGGGAAGGATGAGGGGAAGGGATAGTTAGGGAGTTTGGAATCAACATGTACACACTACTGTATTTAAAATAGATAACCAACAAGGGTCCACTGTACACACAGGGAACTCTGCTCAGTGTTATGTGGCAGCCTGGATGGGGGAGGAGCTTGGGGGAGAACAGATACAAATATATGTATGGCTGAGTCCCTTTGCTGTTCACCTGAAACAATCACAATCTTGTTAATCAGATATACTCCAATATAAAATAAAAAGTTTAATTAAAAAGAAGGTTGGAAAGAACAAACTATATGATGTTTAAACCAATGAATAAAGAAAATATGGAGCATATACTTCAACATTCTCAGATCCTTCAGGAAAAAAAGTGTATCTGAATATTCTTTTATCAATTGTTCACTCTCTGAGTTTTGAGTCCTTTTTTTTTTTTTTTTACTATTTCTTACTTTCTATTTTTTACGTATTTTACGTTGCATTTTTTTCTTCTACTCTATTCATGGTATTGAACTGAAAGGTAGCTTAGTGCTAAAAACTGGGCACATAGTCAACATGTAAAGGAATTTGAGACTAGACAGATTGGGCTGTTTTAAGAAATGAAACAAACATTTGCTATCTGCAGAGAGGTTAGAATCTAGATTTTTTTTTAATATATATATTTTGGCTGCACCACGTGGCATGTGGGATCTTAGTTCCCTAACCAGGGATCAAACCTGTATCCCCTTGCATTGGAAGCACAGAGTCTTAACTGCTGAACTGCCAGGGAAGTCACAAAAATCTAGATTGTTAAAAAATAGTCCCTGACACTTTTAGAATTTGGAGTCTAAAAGCTTGTCTGGGAGTCCCCCACTCCTCAGCTGAATTTGGACTGCCCTCTGCTCATTTGCTGACACCAGTCCAGGGTGCATAGCTTCTCTTTGAACAGCCTGAGGACCAGGAATTTAAATTCACCTTCCAGTGATCTGTTCTACAATTTATATCCACATACACACATATATAACACAGGTATAGTATTTCCCCGAGCGTTCTCCAGCATAAATAAACTAAAAGATGTCATGTCAGACAAGGGAAATTCTTCAAAGAAAGCCAACATGGCACAGAGAATCCAAACATGGAGAGCACATTTGCACAAACAGGCAGACCGTATGCTGAAGAGCTGCTTCCCTATAATGCCAGGGTTTGGAAAAGTTGAAAAGTTTGGTTATTGGAATGAGCCTGCTCCTAGAAGACATCAGTGATTAGTGGACAGAAGACTGGGCCAGGACGAGGATGCTACAGTCATGCCCTAGAGGTCTAGGAACGTAACCTGTTCCATGGCTTACTTTCCACAGCTCAGCTTGATGTCACTTCTGTCCTGCCCATGAGAACTGTACAACGACCCTTTCTCTCTTTGCTTACAAACAGCTGACATGATATTAAATCTACTGCTAAACACCATAATGCTAAACCACAATACCTTTTGTATATTAATAATTTTCCTATATCAAAAATAGCACTGTAGAAATACGGGAAAAGAAGAACAGTGTAAAGAAGTTGTGTGTAAGCCTAACATGCAGACGTAAAACTTCTAAAATGTTTGCTATATTTTCTTCTAACCTTTTCTTCTAGGATGACTTTACCTATAACTACACCCCCAAACCCATACACAATACCCCCACTTCCCCAACACACACATATGGAAGAAAGGATCCTCCATCACTTACTAGAAAATGACTTAATCTTTTTACTTCTTAGTTTTCTTACCTGTAAAATGCAGGTAAAACTAATGCCTGCTTCACGTGACTGGTGTAAAGATTAAATGAGTGAGTTATAGAATATGCTTAGAATCTTATCTTGCACATCAGTTCTGTTCAGTTTAGTTGCTGAGTCATGTCCGACTGAACCACAGCACGTCAGGCCTCCCTGTCCATCACCAACTCTGGGAGTTTACCCAAACTCGTCCTGAGTCAGCATCCAGCCATCTCATCCTCTGTTGTCCCCTTCTCCTGCCCTCAATCTTTCCCACCATCAAGGTCCTTTCAAATGAGTCAGTTTTTCACATCAGGTGGCTGAAGTATTGGAGGTTCGACTTCAACATCAGTCCTTCCAATGAACACCCAGGACTGATCTCCTTTAGGATGGATGGGTTGGATCTCCCTGCAATCCAAGGGACTCTCAAGAGTCTTCTCCAACACCACAGTTCAAAAGCATCNGGCTGAAGTATTGGAGGTTCGACTTCAACATCAGTCCTTCCAATGAACACCCAGGACTGATCTCCTTTAGGATGGATGGGTTGGATCTCCCTGCAATCCAAGGGACTCTCAAGAGTCTTCTCCAACACCACAGTTCAAAAGCATCGATTCTTCAGTGCTCAGCTTTCTTTCTAGTCCATACATGACCACTGGAAAAACCATAGCCTTGACTAGACCTTTGTTGGCAAAGTAATGTCTCTGCTTTTGAATATGCTGTCTAGGTTGGTCATAACTTTCCTTCCAAGGAGTAAGCGTCTTTTAATTTCATAGCTGTAATCGCCATCTGCAGTGATTTTGGAGCCCAGAAAAATAAAGTCAGCTGCTGTTTCCGCACATAATGATACTCAATCAATGTTGACAATATTATCTTACTGTATATTGTTTTGTTTTCTTTTCATAAAAAAAGTTATAAAGTACCTGCAAACTGTCTTTTCACCTTCATAACCCTAGGCTAAGCTACTGCCATCTCTCTTCATAATCACTGCAATGATTATCTAATTGATGTCCTCAGTACAACCTATAGTCTAGTCTCCATAGAGTAGATAGGGCCATTTGTTACAAACATAAATCAGACCATAGAGCTCTTCTACTCAAAATCGTCTGACGATTTTCAATTACACATACAACAAAATATAAATTTCTTATTATACTTATTTTAAGAGACTAGATCTCAACTCATGTTGAAATCCTGCATCCAGATCAAATGGGAGTGGTAATGAACCTGCCTCCCAATGAAGGAGATGCAAGGGATGCCAATCCAATCCCTGGGTCAGGAAATCTCCCAGAGGAGGAAATGGCAACCCACTCCCATATTCTTGCCTGAAGAATCCCATGGACAGAGGAGCCTGTGGGCTANAATGGGAGTGGTAATGAACCTGCCTCCCAATGAAGGAGATGCAAGGGATGCCAATCCAATCCCTGGGTCAGGAAATCTCCCAGAGGAGGAAATGGCAACCCACTCCCATATTCTTGCCTGAAGAATCCCATGGACAGAGGAGCCTGTGGGCTATAGTCCATAGAGTCGAAAAGAGCTGGACAGGACGGAAGCAATTTAGCCCACAATCCAGAGTATAACCACTACAGATGCCCTCAAGGTCCCAGGAGCTCTTTAATCTTCCTGCTCCAAAATTGTAAGTTCAAAGCTTCTCAGTTTCATGGTTGCAAGACTCTACTCAGTCTCCAGGATCTTCGCCATGTTCCAGAAAGACAGAGAAGAGACAGGTGAAAGGGCAGAAGTCAAAGTGCAAGGAGATAAGCTTCAGAGTCTGTCCCTTTTGNGTATATTGTTTTGTTTTCTTTTCATAAAAAAAACATTATAAAGTACATGCAAACTGTCTCTTCACCTTCATAACCCTAGGCTAAGCTACTGCCATCTCTCTTCATAATCACTGCAATGATTATCTAATTGATGTCCTCAGTACAACCTATAGTCTAGTCTCCATAGAGTCGATAAGGCCATTTGTTACAAACATAAATCAGACCATAGAGCTCTTCTACTCAAAATTCTCTGATGATTTTCAATTACACATACAACAAAATATAAATTTCTTATTATACTTATTTTAAGAGACTGGATTTCAACTCATGTTGAAATCCTGCATCCAGATCAAATGGGAGTGGTAATGAACTTGCTTCCCAATGAAGGAGATGCAAGGGATGCCAATCCAATCCCTGGGTCAGGAAATCTCCCAGAGGAGGAAATGGCAACCCACTCCAATATTCTTGCCTGGAGAATCCCATGGACAGAGGAGCCTGTGGGCTATAGTCCATAGGGTCGCAAAAAGCTGGACAGGACGGAAGCAATTTAGCACACAATCGAGTGTAACCACTACAGATGCCCTCAAGGTCCCAGGAGCTCTTTATCTTCCTGCTCCAAAATTGTNGAAATCTCCCAGAGGAGGAAATGGCAACCCACTCCAATATTCTTGCCTGGAGAATCCCATGGACAGAGGAGCCTGTGGGCTATAGTCCATAGGGTCGCAAAAAGCTGGACAGGACGGAAGCAATTTAGCACACAATCGAGTGTAACCACTACAGATGCCCTCAAGGTCCCAGGAGCTCTTTATCTTCCTGCTCCAAAATTGTAAGTTCGAAGCTTCTCAGTTTCATGGTTGCAAGACTCTACTCAGTCTCCAGGATCTTTGCCATGATCCAGAAAGATAGAGAAGAGACAGGTGAAAGGGCAGAAGTCAAAGTGCAAGGAGATAAGCTTCAGAGTCTGTCCCTTTTGCAAGTCCTCCTAGAAGCCTGTTCCTACATACTGATTTCATGGTACATCTTTATCAGTACAGTCTCACAATCTCCCTAACCCCTACAATAACTTTGAGAAACCCCAGGACAATCAGTATTTTAATGATTCACACAGGTGCTCCACACTAAACTGGTGGCCAGCTGAGAATTAACCCATTTTGTGCAATAATCACACAAACACAAAGAGATTGCTTTCAAGGGAAATACGGCATATTAAAAAAATAAATAAATAAACAGGGTTTCCCTTGGGGCTCAGTGGTAAAGAATCTGCCTGTCAATTCAGGAGATACGGGTTTGATCCTTGGTCCAGAAAGGTCCCACATGCCATGGAGCAACTAAGCCTGTGCGCCACAACTATTGAGCCTGTGCTCTAGAGCCGGGGGACTGCAACTACTGAGGCCCACAGACCCTAGAACTCAGATTCCACAACAAGAGAATCCACCTCCATGAGAAGCCCACACCCTGCAACTAAGAGCCTGTGCACTGCCCACTTACAATTAAAGAAAAGCCTACATGGCAACGATGACCCACAACAGTCAAAAATAAACAAACAGAACACAGGGACATTTTTAATCTTTTTTTTTCCCCATTCTCCCTTTATTAACACCATAACCTAAAAGTGGAAAAAAGGAAAGAGTTAACAAATTAAGCCAGAAAGGCTCAAGTTCAGTTCCAAAGTTCTAGACAAACCTTTGATACCAGCCAGACAGGCCTTTGAAGTGCAAAACAGGATTGGATCCCAAAGGGAATTCTGACACACAAGTCCTGACCTGAGAATTAATCAGAGAAGCCACTGGGTGTGAACAAACCGTGAGGAGAGTTGAAGGGTGTGGTATGAGTACACTGCTTAGGCTGGGTGGTCCTCACCACAAGAGAGAAAAATGATCCACTTAGGGGTCAAGTAAGAAGTGTCCGGTCCCTCAGGGCAGAGCCTGACAATAACCTTCAGTCAACAGACGGGAAACTCATTGCAAATAATTCAATACAGAAAACTTATAAATAATTAATCTCAGCATTTTGCCATATTTTCCAGCTTTCTATCCTTGAACTTTGCAACTCAAAGTGTGTTTTGTGTCCCAGCAGTATTCACCTCACCTGGGGATTGGTTAGAAATGCTAATCTCAAGCAGCTCCAGACCTATGGAATCAGAATCTACATTTTAACAGCATTACCATTTGATTCTTGTGCTCACTCAGTCATGTCTGACTTTTATGCGACCCCATGGACTGTGGCCCATCAGGCTCCTCTGTCCATGGGATTTTCCAGGCAAGAATATTGGAGCCAGTTGCCATTTCCTCTTCCAGGGGATCTTCCCAATCCAGGGATGGAAACTGCAAATCTGTGGCTCCTACACTGGCAGGCAGATTCTTTACTGCTGTGCCACCTGGGAAGCCCACACAAGACACATGATCTTAGAAGCCCTGAAATCTAAGCTGCATCAAAGCAGAGCCTTTGTGGGTTTTGCTTGATGTTATATTTCCAGTGGGGCAAATGATGCCTGGTGTTACCTGGAGGGGCTCAATAAACATTTCTTTTGTGAATGATTCAAGCAGTGAAGGTGCAGCAGGAAGGGAGACCCTTCCAGGTCTGAGAGTAGGCTCTTGCCTAACACTTGTAAATGAATTGCCCAAGGAGACACATGCTGACCAAGCAAGAGACTTTATTGGGAAAGGAAGTCTGGGCAGAGAACAGCTGGTAAGGGAACCCAGGTGAACTGCTCTGCCACGTGGCTTGAAATTTGGGGTTTTACGGTAATTGGGTTACTTTGCAGTTTGTCTCTGGCCAAGCATTCTGACCCAGGGTCCTTCCTGGTGGGCAGACACATCCCTTAGTCAAGATGGATTCGAGTGAGAAGGATTCTGGGAAGTTGGCAGGACATATGGACTGGCATCTCCCCTCTTTTGACTTTTCCTGATTTTTTCTGGTTGGTGGTAGCTTGTTAGTTCCATGTTCCTTACCAAGACCTCCTGTTGCCTGGCCAGTGTGGGCGACTTCAGTCAGCAGTTCCCCTAACAAATGCACTAAAGCTTGCATGCTGAAGATGAATTTGAAAAGATGAGAGCTACTCATGTATCGTTCTCTGTATTTTACACATACAGGCACACAAACACATTTAAATCAAAGAATGTATTGTTAGTTCATACCTCAGATGCATTCGTTCAGTTCAGTTCAGCTGCTCAGTCGTGTCCGACTCTTTGTGATCCCATGAATAGCAGCATGTCAGGCCTCCCTGTCCATCACCAACTCCTGGAGTTTACCCAGACTCATGTCCATCGAGTCGGTGACGCCATCCAGCCATCTCATCCTCTGTCGCCCCCTTCTCCTCAGATGCATTAGCACAACCTAAATAGTGGCTACAAGACGAACTCCTGTCCTCATCACTGTGAAAGACAAGATCCACAGAAGAGGCTAAGACAAGATAGTAGGGGGAGCCTGGAGAAGCTACTCCCACAACCCAGAAGATGAGGTAGGTTTGTGGTTCACCCTGGCCTGTCCAAGAGCCACGCTCCTCCTTGGGAATGAATGCACACAGCTCAGAGGCGTACGACCAGGATCCGGGTTCTCTACATGGATGCAACAGAGCTCAGAAGAGATGCCTAGTCCAGACTTGGCACATATGTGACATTGCTAACTTATGCTAAAGTTCACTCATACCGGATAATGGTCATTCCACCCTGACCTTGCTAGCCTGAAGACTTTTTTGGAGCCCTGCAGGAGCACCCCCCACCCCCAGCTTGATGAAAAACCCTGGTCAGGGTGTCTATGGTGACAGAATTAACTTTCCTCCAGTGCTGAGATATAAAGACTGGGTCAGATTTCATTCCACTTCAAAAAATTAAGTGTGACATTCCCTTTTTAATAATTTCTTTCAAATTTATTTGAAAATTTCAAATATACACAGCTAATGAAAAGTATAATGAGCCTTCATTATCCATTATCCAGCCCCCCAAATTATCAATATATTGCCAAACTTCTTCTATCTATACCTCCCCCTCTCAACTCTGTGCTGGTTATTTTTATTTGACAGTTTTATTGAGGTATAAGATTCGCAGAATCCATCCACTGTGAGAGTACAAGTCAGTGATTTTTAGTAAATTTATACTGATGTACAGACATCACCACAATCTGGTTTTCAAACATTTTCATCACCCCAACAGGTCCACATAGGCCGCCCCTCCTTCCCACTCCCATGCCTGTTTATAGTCAGTTCCTGCTCCCAATCTGAGTTCCAGGCAACCACTGATCTGCTTTCTATCTCTGTAGATTTGCCTTCTGGATATTTCATATCAAGAGAATTACATAGTATTTAATCTTCTTCCACTTGGCATAAGATTTTTGAGGCTCATCTATGTTATAGCATATATAAGCACTTCAATTATTTTTATTACTGCAGAGTATTCCAGAATATGGACAGACCACAGTCTATTTAGGCATTCACAAATTGATGGATATTTGAATGTAGGTTGGAGCTTTTGTGCTATAAAAATGTTATAACATTTAGAAGGCTTTTTGTGTACATATTTTGATTTTTCTTGAGTAGATACATAGGTGTGGAATTTTGGGGCCATATGGTAGCATTGTAAAATACTAAAAATATTGTGTACCAAAGCAGTTGCACCATTTTATATCTCTAACAGCATTGTGCAAGAGCTCCAGCTTCTCCACATCCTCCCCAACACTTGTTTTATCTTCATTTTATTACATTCTACTGCATAGGAAGTAGGATTTCACTGTAGTTTTAATTTCTATCTCCCTAAAGACCAATGATGTGCAGCGCCTTTTCATGTACTTGGTGGTTTAGTCACTAAGTCATCTCCGACTCTTACAAACCCATGGTCTGTGACCCACTAGGCTCCTCTGTCCATGGAATTCTCCAGGCAAGAACATTGGAGTGGGCTGCCATTTCCTTCTCCAGGGGATCTTCTCAACCCAGGAATCAAACTCAAGTCTCTTGCATTGCAGGCAGATTCTTTACAAACTGAGCTACAAGGGTAGGACTGATGCTGAAGCTGAAACTCCAATAATTTGGGCACCTGATGCAAAGAACTGACTCACTGGAAAAAACCCTGATGCTGGGAAAGATTGAAGGCAAGAGAAGGGGACGACAGAGGATGAGATGGCTGGATGGCATCACCGACTCAATGGAGATGAGTTTGAGTAAACTTTGGGAGTTGGTGATGGACAGGGAGGCCTGGCATGCTGCAGTCCATGGATTTGCAAAGAGCAGGACATGACTGAACGACTGACATAAATCCCTTCTGAGATATATGCTCTGTGAACTTTTTCTCAATCCAATCAGTAGTTGTCCTTCCATTTGATTAATGATGTTTTTCAAAGCACTCTGACTCTGGACGGTTATGACATCTGCTTACTCAGGATGTATAGAGACTTCACTTAGCTACATTTAGTTCCTTTGGCCATAACATACGATGCAGAGCCGATTTTAACAGAAAGTTTTTAATCTTTTCACAGCATAAAGGTCTGCATCTGGAGAAAACCAAGGCTAGCCCATCTTCTACCTAATGGGGTGACCCAGGAGAGTGGGGGCATGGGGCTTCTCATGAGGGCAGAACAGAGGGTTTAGCAAGGACACCTGCTGGGACTTGGTTAGTGACTGTCAAAAATTAACATCTTCCAATTCACGAATATAGAATGTCTCTCCATTTATTCAGGTCATTTTTAATTCCTGTCACCAATATTGTGTCACTTCCAGTGTTAACAAGTCTTATACTTCTTTTGTTAAATTTATTCCTAAGCATTTTATTCTTCTGGTTGTGACTGTGAATGGAACGGTTTTCTGAATTTCATTTTCAGATAGCTCATGGCCAGTATATAAAATTACAATTGGTTTTTGTAAATCGATCTTGTATCCTGTGACCTTGATGAACTAATTTATCATTTCCAGTCACTTTTTCTGGTAGTTCCTTTAGAATTTTCTACATACAGGTGTGACACTTTTTGCACGCACAATTTCTGTGGAATAAGATTCATAGGAGCCTGTTTTTAAATTGAACGGATTAGAATTCATTCGAGATTATTCCTATTATAGTGCTGCGCACGCCTGAAGAGCAGAGTGGAAGAGGGATTGGCAGCCCATCTTACCTCTTCTGTTGCTCTTGAGACAGCTCTTTGGTTGAGGGTTTTGTCAAAATATGCCTATACCTATAAGAATGTGTCCAGGCAAGGACAGGGGAATCTTGAGAATTGCTGCCTTCAGAGGATGGCTTGGCCTGAGATATGTCCTTAAGGAAGATTCTAGGGAGACAGAAGAAATTAAGAGTAGAGGCAGCCTGGGAAAAAACAAACCTGAAGCAATGCACTTTCATGCCCCCATGTGAAAAGCATAAAAGTGTAAGAAGAGGCATCTTCCATACTTCACAGAAGATACAGATGATGGTACCAAGTCAGCTTGTTGAGTTTTGAAAGAGGACAATTCAAAGAACTAGATAAAGGCTAGGAAAGAAGGGAAGGTTTCACAATGCTGAAATTGTTGCTACAGAAGTTGCAAGCTCCTTAGGCTGTAATAGACTTGAATCCTGACCTATCATTGAGTCCCTGCGTGTAAAGCACTTAGTTCAGAATTTAAGAGTAAATGTTCAATTGCCTGGAAAATTCCACAGAGAGAGGAAGCCCAGTGGGTTACAGTTCATGGGGTCACAAAGAGTTGGACACGACTGAAGAACTGAGCACACACACACACAAATGTTCAATCCATGGCAGCTGTCTACATTATTACTATTACTTTCACAACTAAAATTAGAGGTATTCTTCAGTTCTCTACAACTAGCATTTCTCATGCTAAAGGCAGCTCTCTGCTCAATTTGTTGTGCATTTGAGGGACAATACTGTGGGACTCCAGAAGTAGATTAAAGCTGTTCCAGATAGAGACTGACTTCAGAGAAGGTGATAAGGAAGATGACAAAAAAAAAAAGTTTGCACTAACCATGCATAGCAATCAAGACTACAAAGTGCTTTTCCCATGTCCATTACAGCATTATTCACAACAGTCAAGGTAGGGAAATAAACAACCTAAGTGTCCATCAACCGATAAATGAATAAAGAAGATATGGTTTCTTTGTCTAAAATATATATATAAACTATATATAATTGTATATATTATATAATATTATAATATAATAAATTATATATACACACACACACATATACATATATAGTACCAGTCAGTTTCCTAAAGGAAATCAATCCTGAATAGTCACTGGAAGAACTGATGCTGAAGCTCCAATACTTTGGCGACCTGACTCAAAGAGCTGACTCATTGGAAAGGACCCTGATGCTGGAAAAAGTTGAAGGCAAGAGGAGAAAGGGGCAACAGAGGATAAGATGGTTTGATGGTATTACTGACTCAATGGACATGAATTTGAGCAAACTCCAGGAGACAGGGAAGGACAGGGAAGTCTGGGGTGCTGCAGTTCATGGGATTGCAAAGATTCAGACACAACTTAGGGACTGAATGAAAATGAATGACAATATAATAAATTATATATATATATATAATTTATATATTAATATATATATAAATTATAAGAAGGAAATACTGCCATTTACAACAACATGGATAGACCTTGAGGGCATTATTCTAAATGAAATAAGTCAGAGAAAAAATAAATACTGTGTGATATCATTTATATATAGAATCTAAAAATGCCAAACTCATAGAAACAGAGAATAGATAGATCCCTGTGATTACCAGGGGCTGAGAGCTGGGAACAATTGGGGAAATGTTGGTCAAAGGGGATAAACTTCCAGTTACAGGACAAGTGAGTTTGGGGAATTTAATGCCTAACATGGAGATTACAGTTAATAATTCTGTATTATACACTTAAAAGGTGCTAAGAGTGTAGATCTTAAATGTTCTCACCACAAAAACAGAATGGTAACTATGTGATGAAGGTGTTAGCTAACAGGATGGTGGTAATCATTTTGCAAAAGATGAGTGTATCAAATCAACAGCATGCTTGCCTTAAACTTACACAATGTTATGTATCAATTATAATTCAGTAAAGCTGGGGGGAAAAGAGGACTACCAAGTGCTTGTAAAGAGACTAATGAATAAACCTGAAACGGCTGCATCTGTACGTGTGTGTTTATATTCAGAATATATATTTCAAGCTTATCCGTAATCATACTTAATTACATCTTTAATTTCCAAATTGCCAGATTAAGAAACAAGCTCCTTTCTCATTGTATTTTGAAACCTAACTCTGTGATTGTCAAAAAGGAGGCTATTGTGTAGCCAGAGAATCCCTGGCTTCACAATGCCTGAGGGGCCGTTTCAAAACAGAACCCTCCCCTCTCCCCCACTGCCCTCCCTCCCCCTTCCTCCTCTCCTTACTTCTGCTCTAGTTCAGGGCTGAGTCATCTTCCCCGGAGGTGATGGCGTCACTGATTTGGGAAATGGGGCTCTTTGAGCTACCTTTACTTTATTTGGCTACAAAATACAACCCAGAAACCGAGGTCTAATTGGCTGGCAGATTTTCGGACCCTACACAACACAGGAATCTCCGTTTGGAGAAATCACCTCTGTCCTGCCCAGGTCCTGTGCTCCAGGTAGCCAAAAGTCAAAGCCTATTTGATAGGATGGTCCAGGGCAGGGCTCTCAGAAGTGGCCTGAATGTGTTCAGCTAGCAAAAATGCTCAGGTAGCCAGCACCTTTGGCAGAAAGAGGTGGTGTTAGGGCTCCCTGATAATAAGGCATCTTTATCTGGCTCATTTTCTCTCTCATGAGCAGACAGACAATCCCGCAGCCACAGTGAGACACACATTGCTGAAAGAAGCAGGGAGCAGGCACACTGATTTTATGTTTGTGTGATGCATGGCAAGAAACGGCTGCAACCTCAGGAAACTCAGCACTGAATGGAAGGAACATTCTAGTGGAGCCATTGTACTTCTCTGAGCCTCCATTTTGGCTTCTTTATTCCAGAAAGGCAATAATTCCTACCTTCAGGGTGGCATCAAGGATAGAAAAAGAACACACTCTAGAATATTCTCTGTGAGATCCAACGCACTATACAAAAATGAACCAAAAAATGGCAAGCTGTCTCCCTGGTGCTATGTCTACACTTGCCCCAGATACTAATATATTTAAGTGGCTAAAAGCAGGGCCAATTTTCTCACTGATATTCTTCTAATAAAGGTAATTTAAATTATAAGAACATACAATATTATTTTCACATAATTTTAGAATGCTATTTTCATTTGAACAAAAAGAGTACGGTCATAAACTTTTCTTTTTTCCTGAGTGGGTCCCTATACAAAAATACTTTGTTTATCATGGCTCTAATTGGCTCCCTTGTTTCAGTCTGACACTCTTGCAGATCCATCCTTCACACTACTGCCAGTCTGCTCTGGCTCAAAGACAAATCTGAGTTTGACTCCTTTTTTCCCCTGAAGGCCCATATCCAATCAGTCAAGTCTTATGGATTCTGCCTCCTTAAAATCTCTCAAATCCATCCATTTCTCTCCATCACACCTGACATGCCTCTATTTTGAGTCACTCATTTTTTACCAGAAATTAATGAATTAGCCATCTACATGGCCACTCATAGGGCCCCCGTGTTGTTCTTTTATCTGGATTCCTTTCTCCACTTTGCAGCTAGGATGATCTTTCCATAGTGCACATTTCATCATATAACTCCCTGCTGGAAACCGTGATTGTCAGGAATAATCAGGGCAAAACCCCCAACTGCAGGACCTGACCTCCCTGCTCCTTTAGGTCCAACCTTGAGCTTCAAGCCCTTGCTTGGCACCTTTGCCTCCCTGTGCACCACTCCTTCTAATTCACTCTCCACTCCAGCCTTTCCCAACGATGTGAGGTCCCCTCATGCCACGTTCTCACCCTTTGTACTTACAGTTCCCTTTATCGGGAAGACTCTTTTCTAACAGTTTCCACCCTTGTTGCTTTCACATGCCTAACTCCTTTCATCGTCACTGACACCATCTCTTCTGGGAATCCAGCTCGGGACCCCTAAGACTGGGTGAGATGCACTTTCCCTGTGTCTTCAGTTTTCCTCTGGTACTAATCTATCTGCACTTGCACTCACCTATTTGCTGCTGTGGCTCATCAGTGAGGCTATCAGCTCCCTGAGGGCATGGATAGATCCTTGCTCCTGCTATAACCCATCCCATAGTGGATGCTGTGTTCCCACTCAGGTTACTTCCCATCTTCCAGCTGCTGGGGATGTCAAATTCTGATGGCTCAAATCCATGACCCTTGCTGCCACTGCCCCAGGCTACAGAAAACTGGCTTGTTTTGTATAGTTACAGATCCTCTAAGAGACACCGGGCCGTAGTTATAGACCCATCATTACAGACCCTCTAAGAGATACTGGCGGAGAAGGCGATGGCACCCCACTCCAGTATGCTTGCCTGGAAAATCCCATGGGCGGTGGAGCCTAGTAGGCTGCAGTCCATGGGGTCGGAAAGAGTCAGACACAACTAAGCGACTTCACTTTCACTTTTCACTTTCATGCATTGGAGAAGGAAATGGCAACCCACTCCAGTGTTCTTGCCTGGAGAATCCCAGGGATGGGGGAGCCTGGTGGGCTGCCATCTATGGGGTCGCACAGAGTTGGACACGACTGAAGCGACTTAGCAGCAGCAGCAGCAGCAAGAGATACTAGAGGGTTACAGATAGCTACAGATCCATAGTTATAGACCATCTTAGAGAAACTGGGTCATAGTTACAGACCCTGAGTTATAGACCCTCTTACAGACATTGGGCCACCATTGACTGGCTGACATGAGCATACCTATGCTGGGCCTCTTAGCCACTTTAGGAAATCTCTAAAGAGTTATCTCAGCTCCAGAGCTCCTGGTAGAATAGAACGAGGCCGCGACTGTAACTTCACTGAAGATCCATTTTTCTCCTTGTCCAATTCTGCCAACTTACTTTCCTTCATGTGCATCTCCCAAGAATATTCCCCAATAAACTTCCACACACAAATCAGAACTCTCACTCCTTGAGACTATTTCCAGGGAACACAGTCTAAAACATTCCCTACCACCCAGTATAATACCTGGGACAGAGCAGGTGCTCAGGATGCACTTGACGTTCAACAAGTGAATGGATAAATGTCTTTGAAGGCATACACTCAAGTCAGGAGACTTGTATTATTCATGTTTCCATTTCTAGTATCCAGCACAGTGCCTAACTATTTACTTGCTTGAATGGTCCTTCAAAAGCTAAGGCAGCAGTCTTCCGGAGGCATATGGCTACTTTCTTTATCCAGAAGTTCCAAAGTTATACAAGCTAAAAGCATAAAAAGAGTCTATTATTAGTCTGCATGATAAAATTTACTGCCTTCAATGGACAAACAAGTTATATTGCAAATATCAAAGCAGTTAGAAAATACTTTGCTTTTCATTAGAGTTTAAAAGGGCTGTGCTCTCCTTGAGAATTAAAATAACTTTAAGGTGAGCTATGTGTTGTTCTAATATATCTGATAGGTTTTTTAAAGGTGTATCTTTAGGAAAACTCCCAAAGAAATATGGCTTGGAGGATAAATGCCCGCTTGAACGAAGCTGAAAACTAAAGAGCTTCAAGACCTTTCCCCCATAGAACTCTGTGGCTTTCTGAGTTGTGAGAAGAAATCACTGACTGACTAAATAAAAACCCAAGGGGGCTACTTTGGTCTCAGTAACTTGGACTTGGAAGGACATCTTAATGAGGGGAATCACAATGAGTTCTTTAAGAACTCAATGGGTAGGAGTTGTGGTTTTCCAGAAAATGAATGGAATTTCAATGGGAAGTCTGGATGATAAGGCTGTCTTGGAGAGAGGGCCAAAACCAGAAACAGGGAAGTCAGATTAGAAATTGTGGTTGTTTTCAAAGAGGATCCACCTAGTAAAGGGTTGCATACATACATGCTCAGTTGCTCAGCTGTATCTGACTGTTTGCAACCCCATGGACTATTCTCCACCAGGCTCTTCTGTCTATGGATTATCCAGGCAAGAATATGGAGTGGGTTACCATTTCTTTCTCATGGAGATCTTCCCAACCCTGGGATCAAACCCATATATTCTGTATCTTGTGCGTTGAAAGGTGGATTCTTTATCATTGAGCCACATAAGAAAGCCTCAGTTAAGGAGTGACTTCTTTGTTAATAAACACACATATGTGTGTGCGTGCACACACACACACACACACAGACACACACACGTATATTTCTGGACCTTGAAGTTATGTTTAGTACTTGGTTTTAAATTTCTTCCTTTTTTAAGTAGATCTTATTTTTTAGTGCAGTTGTAGGCTCCACACACAACTAGCCAAAATTTCACACCATGAAGCACAGTAATTCCTTGCTGCTGCTGCTAAGTCGCTTCAGTCGTGTCCGACTCTGTGAGACTCCATAGACGGCAGCCCACCAGGCTCCCCCGTCCCTGGGATTCTCCAGGCAAGAACACTGGAGTGGGTTGCTATTTCCTTTCCCAATGCATGACAATGAAAAGTGAAAGTGAAGTCATTTAGTCATGTCCAACTCCTAGAAACTCCATGGACTGCAGCCACCAGGCTCCTCCTTCCATGGGATTTTCCAGGCAAGAGTACTGGAGTAGGGTGCCATCGCCTTCTCTGACAGTAATTCCTTAGGTTTTAGAAAAACTGAGCAGAAAGTACAAGGGACTCTTATAACCTCTCACCTCCAGCCACGCATAACTTCCCCCATTATCAACATCTCTTATCAGAGTGGTACATCTGTTACCAATGATGAACTTTTACTGACACATTATCATCACCAAAATTCATAGTTTACATTAGGGCTTGCTCTGTGTTGTATATTCTGTGAATTTCAGTAAATGTATAATGGTGTGTGGGCTTCTCAGATGGCACTAGTGGTAAAAAAAAAAAACAAAAAACAAAAAAAACCTGCCTGCCAATGCAGGGGACATAAGACACTTGGGTTTGATCCCTGGTTGGGAAGATCCCCTGGAGGAGGGTATGGGAACCCACTCCAGTATTCTTACCTGGAGAACCCCATGGACAGAGGAGCTGGTAGGCTATAGTCCATAGGGACTGTATCATTACAGCATCATACAGAGTACTTTCTCTATCCTAAGACCCTCTGTAGGCAATTCTCTCATAAAATCACCCCGTTCTTTAGTAAAGAAAGTTATGCATATGTATACAAGCACACACACACCTCTTGATATTCTGAAGTGGTGGCTCTGAGAAGGCTGATGGTTGGGCAGTAAAGGAGAAACAGGGAAACAGTTATTGAGGAATAGATTTCTGGAATTTCACGTGTGAAGGTAGTACAGCAAGTAGGGGCGTATTACCAGGTGAGAAGTCTCAGGGAAGTGGCCTGGTGATAAGAAACTGCTTTCAAATAGACAACCCAAGAGAGTCCCGTCACCTGAGTTCATAACAAGCTCAAGAGAGCCACCCTCTCTCTCTCTCAGGTAGCTATGGGTTTTCCAGTAGTAATGTACAGATGTGATATCTGGACCATAAAGAAGGCTGAGCCCCGAAGAATCGATGCTTTTGAACTGTGGTACTGGAGAAGACTCTTGAGAGTACCTCAGACAGCAAGGAGGTCAAACCAGTTAATCCTAAAGGAAATGCACCCTGAACATTCAATGAAGGACTGATGTTAAAGCTGAAGCTCCAATACTATGGCCACCTGATGGGAAGAGCCGACTCACGGGAAAAGACCTTGATGCTGGGTAAGACTGAAGGCAGGAGGAGAAGGGGAAGACAGAGGATGAGATGGTTGGATAGCATCATCAACTCAATGGACACGAGTTTGAGCAAGCTCCAGGAAATAGTGAAGGACAGGGCAGCCTGGCATGCTGCAGTCCATGGGGGTCACAAAGAGTTGGACGCAACTGAGTGAGCAACAACAATAGGAAGATTCACACTACACGTTAGCATATCAAACTCTTCAGGAAATTCTATCACTAAAGAAAACCACTTGACTTCTTTTAAGACTATACGTTCCAAAAACTACTGATGTGTACTAATATCTGTGGTGTCCAGTATGAGGACTGCTACACAGCCAACTGAAGGGACTTATTGAGCAACAGGTTTTCACAACCAAAAAGGATATTCTTGGAGCTTTATGTGGTCTCTGGACACAAGATAGCTTGGACATGGCAATGACTAGAAATGTTCTTTAGGGATGGCTACAATGCCATGAACCATGAACTTCCAGATGTTCAAGCTGGTTTTAGAAAAGGCAGAGGAACCAGAGATCAAATTGCCAACATGCACTGGATCATGAAAAAAGCAAGAGAGTTCCATAAAAACAGCTATTTCTGCTTTATTGACTATGCCAAAGCCTTTGACTGTGTGGATCACNGACTCTTGAGAGTCCCTTGTTCTGCAAGGAGATCCAACCAGTCCATTCTAAAGGAGATCAGCCCTGGGATTTCTTTGGAAGGAATGATGCTAAAGCTTAAACTCCAGCACTTTGGCCACCTCATGCGAAGAGTTGACTCATTGGAAAAACTCTGATGCTGGGAGGGATTGGGGGCAAGAGGAGAAAGAGACGACTGAGGATGAGATGGCTGGATGGCATCACTGATTGGATGGACATGAGTTTGAGTGAACTCCGGGACATGGTGATAGACAGGGAGGCCTGGCGTGCTGAGATTCATGGGGTCACAGAGTCAGACACAATTGAATGACTGAACTGAAGTGAACTGAACAATGTTTCAATCCCAGTTCTCATCTGGTGTAGAATGAAGATGGTGGCTAAGGATGAGAACAGGAGTCAAGAGAGTAGTCGTTGAGGACAAACTGACCGGACTTGATCACTAACTTCTATAAGGATGAGGAACAGGCAGAAGGATTCATGTCATTATATAACTTTAGAGCAAGAAACGATCTGTAAGATCATCCAGTTTGGCAGTTTTCAAACTTATATTTAACCTTAGAACCTTCAAACATCAGTTTCAAGGAGAAACCTCAAGGTTAGGACAGAAGAAAACAGAGGGCTGTGGGAGTGTTATATCCAACACTGGAGAAACGAAGAGTGTGGGGGAGGAATTCCTGGGCTTCCCATTCTGAATCTTGGCTGAGATTTTTCACGGCATTCTAGATCTGAGAGAAGTGCTTCAAGAAAGAGGCTTCACAATTCAAGCATCATTTCACTCTCAAAATAGTGCAGGGCAAATAAATTTCAAAGGAGGGAATATTTCACATGAGTAGTTTTAGAAGCCTTGAATTGTAGGAAGACTCACAATTTTAACTCCTGGCTCTATCATACCCCTCCATATGTTAACATCTAAGAAATTTCTTTTTCTTTTTATTTTTTATTATGATGACTATTTATATTGGCTGCACTGGGTCTTCATTGCAGCATGTGAGATTTTAGCTTCCTGACCAGGGTCAGGTTGAACCCAAGACCCTGGCATTGGGAGCAGGGAGTCTTATTCACTGGACCATCAGGGAAGCCCCCCAAATCAAGAAATTTCTGAACTTCTCTGTGCATACTTCTGTTTTCCCATCTGTAAAACTGGGATAATAATAACAGAGTAGCATCCATTTCCCAGGATTATTGTGACAATGAAATGAGGTATTCCGCTGACAATGTTTAGCACAAAACATGACACAAGGCAAGCAGTAACTTTAGTTCACTATGTAATAAATGTTATCTCACTACTTAGGATGCTTGCTATATGAAAAACACTATTGTAGGTACTGCAGAGATAAAGAAGAACAAGATACTATTTAAGTCTTGCATTTACTAAATTCTTATTTCAGGAATTTTACTTATGCTAACTCTTATGGTGATTTAGAATATGTCCACAAATTCTCAGACACTCCCTTTAAAATGGAGAGCCTAATTCTCCATCCCTTGAGCACTGGCTAGGCTAAGTGGCTCACTTCTAGCATGTAGACTAGGCCAGAGCGATGCCGTATGAGTTTGAAGATAAGGTCACCAAAGCCATGTGCTTTCCTCCTGGGATCTCTCTCTCCTGGGGAAGTTACTGTCACTCTGTGGGGACCATCCAGCTAGCCCATGAAGAGGGCCATGTTGCAAGGTACAGAGGCATCCTATCTACAGCCTGCACAGATGTGCCAAGTGTGTGTGGAGCCACCGTGGCAGTGGACCCTCCAGCCCCAGCCAAGCCTTCAGAGGACTGCAGCCCTGACCAGCAACTTGACTACAAACTCATGAGAGACTCTGAGCTTGCATCACCTGGCTAAACTGTTCTCAGATTCTCTGAACCACAGAAACTGGGTGAGATAATTTTTTTTTTTTAAGCCATAAAGTTTGAGATGAATCTGTTAGAGAGAGAGATAACCTACGCTCAAAAACCCCTGAAAAAAAGATGTGGTACATATATAGAATGGAATGTTACTCACCCACAAAAGGAAAAAAATTGGGGCCATTTTTAAAGACGCAGATGGGCCTAGAGACTATCGTACAGAGTGAAGTCAGGAAGAGAAAAACAAACTCTGTATATTAATGCATATAGGTGGAATCTAGAAAAAATGGTAGAGATGATCTTATTTGCAAAGCAGAAACAGAGACAAGGATGTAGAGGACAGATGTATGGACACCAAGGGGGTGAGGGGCAGGAATGAATCAGGAGATTGGGACTGACATATATGCGCAATATATACACTACTGGTTTCAGTGTTTTCAGGCACGCATGCTTGGTCATGTCCAAGCCCACTAGGTTCCTCTGTCCCTGGGATTTCTCAGGCAAGAATCCCAGAGTGGGTTGCCATCTCCTCCTCCAGAGGATCTTCTAGACCCAGGGATCAAGCCCACATCTCCTGTGTCTCCTGCATTGGCAGGTGGGTTACCACTAGCACCATCTGGGAAGCCTGGTGGCTCAGATGGTAAAGAATCCACCTGCACTGAGGGAGACCTGGGTTTGATCCTTTGAAACTGTGGGGCAAATATTAGCAGATAGTTTCCCCCCTCGCCATGAAATTCACATTTCTAGCTTTGGGGATTTGTGAATGAGACCAGACCTCACAGAAACACCTTTTGGTGCTTTCCTGGTGGCTCAATGATAAAGAATCTGCCTGGCAATGCAGAAGACACGGGTTAGATCCCTGGTTCAGGAAGATTCCCAAATGCCATGGAGCAACAAAGCCTATGTGGCACAACTACTGAGCTTGAGCTTGAGAGCCTGGGAGCAGCAACTACTGACCCCAGGCCCCACAACGACTGAAGACTGCGTGCCCTAGAACCTCTTCTCTGCAATAAAAAGAAGGCGTAACAATGAGAAGCCTGCACACTACATCTAGAGAGCAGCCTCCTCTTGCCACAACTAGAGCAAAGCCCACACGCAGCAATGAAGACCCAGCACAGCCAAAAATAAATAAACAAAATAATAAATTGGGGCTTCCCAGATGGTGCTAGTGGTAAAGAGCCTGCCTGCCAATGCAGGAGACTTAAGAGATGAGGGTTCGACCACTGGGTCAGGAAGATCCTCTGGAAGAGGGCATGGCAACCCACTCCAGTATTCTTGCCAGGAGAGTCCCATGGAAAGAGGAGCCTGGCAGACTACAGTCCATGGGGTTGCAAAGGGTCAGACATGAATGAAGCGACTTAGCACGCAAAATAAGAAATAAATAAAAACTCATTAAAAAAAAATACCTTTCAAAAGCCAAATTCTTCTCCAAAAGTTACCGTGGGCTGGAAAAGCCAGCAGAAGACAGAACCTGGATCTGCACTATGCTAATACTGGCCTTATCTCACAAGGCACATCTTGCATGCTTCATTCTTTCCCTCCCAGATGCAATCTAAATCATCTCCTATGCCCTATTTTTCTTTAACTTCTCTGAGTTTGGCAGACACGAGGATTGAGCCCTAGATCATACCTTCAGGTTTATGAGGACAGCAATCTGTCATCAGCACCTGCAGTGCCTTTTATCGGCCTCCAACTGCATGAATTCCTCCGACTCTTAGTCTCTGACAACGGATAGACTTTTCTCATCTCTAACCACTAAGGCTCAACCCCATTCTTTGCTTTTGCGACAACATACTACTCTGCTGTATTTTCTGCCTTTGGGAAAATAAGGAAGGCATACAACTTTAAAAAAAAAAAAAAAAGGCTTCAGAAGTTTAGTCCGTGTTACTCGCCCACCATTCAAGAATGGAGACACGTGGGGGTGGCTCCTTTGGGTCCACACCTGATATCAATGTACCCAGTTTCAAGTTTTGACCTTGGTCTGAACTCTGCACAACTGCATATGGTGGAAATAGAACATGTGAAAAATTAGAAAAGTGAGCTTGCACAGTGGTTAAGCACGTGGCCTGCAAGATCAGAATGCTAGAGTGTTTTTAAAGCACTTGAAAGAATTTCTGGCAAATCATAACCACTCCATTAGTGTTTGTTTCATGTAAGCAGGTTAAATCTACTGAACCAAACTCCCATTTCTTTGGAGAACTGCCTCTCTTCTAAGATGGAGCTTTAATTCTCTCATTTCATCCCCACAAAACCAAATAGTATATTAAGATATTAGAGTCCAGAACCCTCTATCCATCACCTCATTCAGAACTAGGGATTTATTATTTTAAAGAAAGAATATTTTAAATTTACAGACATTTGCTTAATAGTCTTATGTTTTCCAATTTTGCTGAGCTGGGAAATTATTCTCTAGGATTTTATATATATATATGTGTGTGTGTATATATATGTATACACAATTTCAATATGTTTTCTATATTTCAAAAGCAATGTAAGGCATTTTCAAGGGCAAAGTTGCCTGTTTTTTTATATTTACTCTTCACTTTACCTTAAGATTCTAACCCCATCTAAACTGATGCCCTGTTTGTTATATTTAGTTGAACATTATACTTGGCTTCCCCGGTAAATTAACTTTCCATGCCTGAAATGCTATATTCAACTGTGGGATCTTTCCTTCTTAGCCCTGTGAGTACAGCCATAGTGGTCCTGGGGTCATTGTTTTCCAGAACTGGCTGAAGATAGAACTGTGGAATCAGCAATAGGTCTTCAGTAACAATCATTTCCACAAAGGTACTGAACACTGTTCAAAGCTTTTCTACGTTTTCTCACTTTCTTCCTAGTGAAGCTCATGCCAGATTCAGGAGCCAGCCCCAGTGACCCCTCCCATCTTTTTTCACACCCACTGAAAATGAAGATTCATTATGATGACTCTGGGCTGTAAGTACAGGGCTTTATCAAATCCACTATTCCATGAGGCAAATAGGACTAGATTCCTTAGAATCATATTCTTATTACTCAGTAAATTGGCTAAACCTGGTGCTTTTAGTACCCAATTGAGACTGGGTCCCACTTCCTACTCCTTCTTAAGAACAATGGNTTTATCAAATCCACTATTCCATGAGGCAAATAGGACTAGATTCCTTAGAATCATATTCTTATTACTCAGTAAATTGGCTAAACCTGGTGCTTTTAGTACCCAATTGAGACTGGGTCCCACTTCCTACTCCTTCTTAAGAACAATGGCTAGGGACTTCCTTGGTGGTCCAGTGGTTGAGAATCCACCTACCAATACAGGGAACGAGGGTTTGATTCCTGGCCCAGGAACTAAGATACAACATGCTGCGGGGCAACCAAGTCCATGCACTCCAACTACTGAAGTCCGCGTGACCTAGAGCCAATGTTCTGCAACAAGAGAAGCCACCACAACGAGAAGCTTGCACATCACAACTAGAGAGAAGCCTCGCTTGGTTACCACAACTACAGAGAGCCCCTGGGCAGCAACGAAGACTCAGCACAGCAATAAATAAAAATAATTAANTAGAGCCAATGTTCTGCAACAAGAGAAGCCACCACAACGAGAAGCTTGCACATCACAACTAGAGAGAAGCCTCGCTTGGTTACCACAACTACAGAGAGCCCCTGGGCAGCAACGAAGACTCAGCACAGCAATAAATAAAAATAATTAATTAAAAAAAAGAAGAAGAATGGCTAAATTTACCTCTTTGCAAAGTCTTGGTTCTAATGTCTTCTTTGGTGGTGGTTCTCAAACTTTAGCACAAATTAAAATCTCCTGGCAGACTTGTGACGTCACAGACTGCTGGGTCCTGGTAGGTCTGAACTGAAACCCAAGAACTGAGCTCCCGGGATAATGCTCATGCCCTGCATCCAACACCGAGACCTTGAGAACAGCTGCTCTAGTTTATAAAAAATGGTACAAGAAATTCCAGTCTGCTGGGGGTNGACTGCTGGGTCCTGGTAGGTCTGAACTGAAACCCAAGAACTGAGCTCCCGGGATAATGCTCATGCCCTGCATCCAACACCGAGACCTTGAGAACAGCTGCTCTAGTTTATAAAAAATGGTACAAGAAATTCCAGTCTGCTGGGGGTTGAATTGTGTCCCTGAAATAGATATGTTGGATTCCTAACCCCAGGTCCCTGTTCATGAGATCTCACTTGAAAATGGGGTCTTTGTAGATGTAATCAAATTAAGCTGAACTCATACTGGATTAGTGAGTGAGTAAAAGTCACTCAGTCACGCTTGACTCTTTGCAACCCCATAGACTATAGCCCACCAGTCTTCTCTGTCCATGGGATTCTTCAGGCAAGAATACTGGAGCAGGTTGCCATTTCCTTCTCCACATACTGGATTAGGGTGAGCCCTAAATCCAATAAGTGGTGTCCTCATAGGAGAGATTTAGAGACACAAGACAGATTCACGAGGAAGAAGACCACCAAGTGATAATGGAGATCTGTCTCCATGCAGTGCTGAAGCAACAAGCCAAGAACTTCAGAGACTGCTAGCAACCTAGATGAGAAGCTAGGAAGAAGCAAGAGATGATGCATGCCTGGAGCCTTCAAAGGAAGTATGGCCCTGCCAACACTTAGACTTACTTCAGAACTCTAGCCTCCAGGACCAAGAGTAAATTTTAAGCCACCCAGCTGACAGAACTTGCCCATAGCAGCCATAGGGGATGGATACACAGTCATGGTAGAGACTGAGGATTTAGCCCAATCCGTCATCCTTCCTTAAACTCACATCCATCCCATGGCTTCCTCCTGTACTTCCTGGAAAGAGATTGGCTACATGACTCGCTTTGGCAAATGACACCGGGAAGAAAGGGCAGTGCTCCAGTGCTAAGCCAGACCTTAACCTCTTGCGTGCTTTTCTTTGCCCTCTTGCTTCTCTGCCATTACTATGACAATGGCTTCCCTTTTCAGCCTGGTGAAGGGGTCCTTCAATTTCCCCACAAATCTGCTGTGAGGAGCACAGTGGCACTAGCTTCTCGGACTTAAAGCTAAGCCAGCAAACCAAGCCAAGCTGAGTCTGCTGCTACTGCTGCTAAGTCACATCAGCTGTGTCCGACTCTGTGCGACACCATAGATGGCAGCCCACCAGGCTCCCCCATCCCTGGGATTCTCCAGGCAAGAACACTGGAGTGGGTTGCCATCTCCTCCAATGCATGAAAATGAAAAGTGAAAGTGAAGTCGCTCAGTCCTGTCCACTCTTAGCAACCCCACAGACTGCAACCTACCAGGCTCCTCCACCGATGGGATTTTCCAGGCAAGAGTACTGGAGTGGGGTACCATCGCCTTCTCCAAGCTGAGTCTCAGTTCAGTTGCTCAGTCGTGTCCGACTCTTTGCGACCCCATGAATCACAGCACACCAGACCTCCCTGTCCATCATCATCTCCTGGAGTTCACTCAGACTCCCGTCCATCGAGTCCGTGATGCCATCCAGCCATCTCATCCCCGGCTGTCCCCTTCTCCTCCCGCCCCCAATCCCTNAGACATTTGCTTAATAGTCTTATGTTTTCCAATTTTGCTGAGCTGGGAAATTATTCTCTAGGATTTTATATATATATATGTGTGTGTGTATATATATGTATACACAATTTCAATATGTTTTCTATATTTCAAAAGCAATGTAAGGCATTTTCAAGGGCAAAGTTGCCTGTTTTTTTATATTTACTCTTCACTTTACCTTAAGATTCTAACCCCATCTAAACTGATGCCCTGTTTGTTATATTTAGTTGAACATTATACTTGGCTTCCCCGGTAAATTAACTTTCCATGCCTGAAATGCTATATTCAACTGTGGGATCTTTCCTTCTTAGCCCTGTGAGTACAGCCATAGTGGTCCTGGGGTCATTGTTTTCCAGAACTGGCTGAAGATAGAACTGTGGAATCAGCAATAGGTCTTCAGTAATAATCATTTCCACAAAAGTACTGAACACTGTTCAAAGCTTTTCTACGTTTTCTCACTTTCTTCCTAGTGAAGCTCATGCCAGATTCAGGAGCCAGCCCCAGTGACCCCTCCCATCTTTTTTCACACCCACTGAAAATGAAGATTCATTATGATGACTCTGGGCTGTAAGTACAGGGCTTTATCAAATCCACTATTCCATGAGGCAAATAGGACTAGATTCCTTAGAATCATATTCTTATTACTCAGTAAATTGGCTAAACCTGGTGCTTTTAGTACCCAATTGAGACTGGGTCCCACTTCCTACTCCTTCTTAAGAACAATGGGACTTCCTTGGTGGTCCAGTGGTTGGGAATCCACCTTCCAATACAGGGAACGTGGGTTTGATTCCTGGCCCAGGAACTAAGATACAACATGCTGAGGGGCAACCAAGTCCATGCACTCCAACTACTGAAGTCCGCATGACCTAGAGCCAATGTTCTGCAACAAGAGAAGCCACCGCAACGAGAAGCTTGCACATCACAACTAGAGAGTAGCCTCGCTTGGTTACCACAACTACAGAGAGCCCCTGGGCAGCAACGAAGACTCAGCACAGCAATAAATAAAAATAATTAAAAAAAAGAAGAACAATGGCTAAATTTACAAAGCCTTGGTTCTAATGTCTTTTTTGGTGGTGGTTCTCAAACTTTAGCACAAATTAAAATCTCCTGGCAGACTTGTGACAACACAGACTGCTGGGTCCTGGTAGGTCTGAACTGAAACCCAAGAATCTTAATTAACCAGCTCCCGGGATAGTGCTCATGCCCTGCATCCAAGACCGAGACCTTGAGAACAGCTGCTCTAGTTTATAAAAAATGGTACAAGAAATTCCAGTCTGCTGGGGGATGAATTGTGTCCCTGAAATAGATATGTTGGATTCCTAACCCCAGGTCCCTGTTCATGAGATCTCACTTGAAAATGGGGTCTTTGTAGATGTAATCAAATTAAGCTGAACTCATACTGGATTAGTGAGTGAGTAAAAGTCACTCAGTCACGCTTGACTCTTTGCAACCCCATAGACTATAGCCCACCAGTCTTCTCTGTCCATGGGATTCTTCAGGCAAGAATACTGGAGCAGGTTGCCATTTCCTTCTCCACATACTGGATTAGGGTGAGCCCTAAATCCAATAAGTGGTGTCCTCATAGGAGAGATTTAGAGACACAAGACAGATTCACGAGGAAGAAGACCACCAAGTGATAATGGAGATCTGTCTCCATGCAGTGCTGAAGCAACAAGCCAAGAACTTCAGAGACTGCTGGCAACCTAGATGAGAAGCTAGGAAGAAGCAAGAGATGATGCATGCCTGGAGCCTTCAAAGGAAGTATGGCCCTGCCAACACTTAGACTTACTTCAGAACTCTAGCCTCCAGGACCAAGAGTAAATTTTAAGCCACCCAGCTGACAGAACTTGCCCATAGCAGCCATAGGGGATGGATACACAGTCATGGTAGAGACTGAGGATTTAGCCCAATCCGTCATCCTTCCTTAAACTCACATCCATCCCATGGCTTCCTCCTGTACTTCCTGGAAAGAGATTGGCTACATGACTCGCTTTGGCAAATGACACCGGGAAGAAAGGGCAGTGCTCCAGTGCTAAGCCAGACCTTAACCTCTTGCGTGCTTTTCTTTGCCCTCTTGCTTCTCTGCCATTACTATGACAATGGCTTCCCTTTTCAGCCTGGTGAAGGGGTCCTTCAATTTCCCCACAAATCTGCTGTGAGGAGCACAGTGGCACTAGCTTCTCGGACTTAAAGCTAAGCCAGCAAACCAAGCCAAGCTGAGTCTGCTGCTACTGCTGCTAAGTCACATCAGCTGTGTCCGACTCTGTGCGACACCATAGATGGCAGCCCACCAGGCTCCCCCATCCCTGGGATTCTCCAGGCAAGAACACTGGAGTGGGTTGCCATCTCCTCCAATGCATGAAAATGAAAAGTGAAAGTGAAGTCGCTCAGTCCTGTCCACTCTTAGCAACCCCACAGACTGCAACCTACCAGGCTCCTCCACCGATGGGATTTTTCCAGGCAAGAGTACTGGAGTGGGGTACCATCGCCTTCTCCAAGCTGAGTCTCAGTTCAGTTGCTCAGTCGTGTCCGACTCTTTGCGACCCCATGAATCACAGCACACCAGACCTCCCTGTCCATCACCATCTCCTGGAGTTCACTCAGACTCCCGTCCATCGAGTCCGTGATGCCATCCAGCCATCTCATCCCCGGCTGTCCCCTTCTCCTCCCGCCCCCAATCCCTTGAGCAACAGAAATCTTCCCAGCCCCATTCCTGTCCAGAGCCTTGGTCTGGACCTATGTTGTGAATACTTGTTTGGCCACAGTGTGATCTCGGCAAACACTTTTGCTTTTCTGCCTTAACTGTGAAATTAGGGGGTTTGGATTAGCTTGTCTCTAAGGTATTACTTTTTTTTTTAATTGGAGTATAATCGCTTTACAATGTGGTATTAGTTTCTGCTGTACAGTGAAGTGAATCAGCTATACATAAACATACATCTCCCCCTTTTGAGCCTGCCCTCAATCCCGCCCTGCCCCGCCCCTCCAGGTCGTCACCAAGCAGAGCACCGAGCTGGGCTTCCGGAACTTCGAACTTTCCGGCAGGTCCGCACCAGCTATCTGTTTTGAATGGTAGTGTGTACCTGTCAGTGCTACCCTCCCATTTGTCCCACCCTCCCCTACCCCCACTGTGTCCACAAATCCATCCTCTGTATCCGCATCTCTATCCCTGCCTTGCAAAGGTTCATCTGTACTATTTTTCTGGAGTCCACACACTTGCATTAATACAAAATATGCATTTTTGAATTGATGAAAATGTCTACTTTTAAGAGTATGGAAATTAAAACAAACAAAAATGAAGTATGAACTTGCAGTTTCAAGGGGGAAAATGGAGACCTAATCATCATTAGGTAGCTTATTCACAAACTCCTTCAGTCAGGCATTATTTATAGATGCATAATACATGTATGAAATATTCATTATGTGCCAGAGTGCTGGTGGCTGGAACATCAAAGGTGAGCAGAACTAGAGTCCACTCCTGTCCCCGTGGAACAGTCAAGACACTGATACTACTTAAATGAAGCGGAGGGTGTGGAGAGGAAGCCAGCACTCAAGAAGGTGCAACACGACTCAGTGATGCTCTGCGATGTGTAAAATGGATAACCAACAAGGTCCTACTGTACAGCCCAAGGAACTCTGCTCAGTATTATGTGGCAGCCTGGATGGGAGGGGACTCTGAGGGAGAATGGATACGTGTACAAGGATGGCTGAGTCTCTTTGGTGTCCACCTGAAGCTATCACAGCATTGCTAATCATCTATGCTGCTGCTGCTGCTGCTAGGTCGCTTCAGTCGTGTCCGACTCTGTGCGACCCCATAGACGGCAGCCCATCAGGCTCCCCTGTCCCTGGGATTCTCCAGGCAACAGTACTGGAGTGGGTTGCCATTTCCTACTCCAATGAATGAAAGTGAAAAGTGAAAGTGAAGTTGCTCAGTTGTGTCCGACTTAGCAACCCCATGGACTGCAGCCTACCAGGCTCCTCCGTCCATGGGGTTTTCCAGGCAAGAGTACTGGAATGGGGTGCCACTGCTTTCTCCACTAATCATCTCTACTCCAATATAAAATAAAAAGTTAAAAAAAAAAAAAGATTCAGTGATGGGTTAACAAAGCAGTTAACAGAGGAGGATGCCAATCACCTGTTTACTTCTTATCCAGACATTTTGGTCTCTATCCCTTTAACGGATTGTGCAATAGAAGCTACAGATTAGAATCTCCTAGAGTACTTGAAAAACAGAAAAACAGCACTGGGTATGGGAGTCCTGCCTCCAGAGACTCTGATGAACTTTGTTAGCCTTGGTATTATTATCATTTTTTCAGTCTGTCTCCACCCACAAAATGGGACAATAACTGCCTTCTTTAACAGGATGTGCCCTATGTTTGCTTCTACTGCTGCATAACAAACTAAACACATATAACACAAAATAGGTAAATTTAGCAGGTTAAAATAGGCTGGTTTATTAGCCCACAGTTCTATAGTGCAGACGGTTGAGTGGACACACCTGTGTTCTCTACTCAGGTTTTACAAGACCTAAATCAAGGTGTCTGGCGGTTTGGAAGTTTATCGGAAGTCTCTGGGACAAACAGTCCATTTCCAGACTCACCCAGGTTTTTGGCAGAATCCAGTTTCTTAGGACTCCAGGGCTGAGGTCCATGTGCCCTTGCTGGCTGCCTGCTGGGGCCCTCTTTACCTTCAAATAAGTAACCAGAGTGTTGAGTACTTTTCATGCTTAGAGTGAGTTCCCCTCCTGCCCTTCTCTTGCTTCTAGCTGGAGAAAACTCGATTAGACTAGGACCACCTGGATAATCTTCCCTTTTTAAGGTCAACTGGGTCTCCTGCATGCGTGCTTGCATGCTCAGTCATGTCAAACTCTTTGAGACCCATGGACTGCAGCCCACCAGGCTCCTCCGCCCATGGGATTCTCCAGGCAAGAACACACGAATGGGTTGCCATGCCCTCTTCCAGGGGATCTCCCCAACCCAGGGATCAAATCCACATTGCCTGCACTGGCAGGCAGGTTCTTTATCACGAGCCACCTGGGAAGCCCCTACTGTGCCTCCTCAAAATGACAGGAGGACTGTCATCACATTCCCAGGTTCAGGGATTATAGCACAGACTCTTGAGGGCCATTTCTAGAAATCCAGTCTCTCATGTATCACATGAGTCCAGATAAGTGCCTGGCACACAGTAGGTCCTCAAACCATACTTGGTAAATGGAATGGAACTATCACTTTGCTATGGCAAAGGATGAGAAGGCATAGACAGAGTGGCTGATAAACAGATCATTTATCAATTAGTTAAATCTAAGCAGATTATTCGTTTAAAGACAGTAGAAAACACATTCTGTGGAAGAGTTCTACAAATCATACATATACAGCTCTATACATTATATGCATGTGAACAGCACACACCTAAACAATCAGAATATCCCTAGGTACCCTCATGGTCCTAATGCCATAGATTAGTTTTATCTTTTTTTTGAACTTTGTATAAATGGAATCACACAATATGTACTTCTGATTTTCTGGCTTTATTTGTTCATCATTCTGTGTGTTGTGATAAGTAGCCTCTAAGATGACCTCCAATGATTTCCTTCACCTGGAATTCATGATCTTGACTAACCCTCTCCCCTTGAATAACCTGCATCTAACTAATAAAATGGGGTTCCCCAGGTGGCACTAGTGAAGAACCTGCCTGCTAATGCAAGAGATGTAACAGAAATGGACTTGATTCCGGAGTCAGGAAGATTTCCCTGGAGGAGGAACTGGCAAGCCACTCCAGTATTCTTGCCTGGAAAATCCCCAGGACAGAGGAGCCTGGTGGGCTACAGTCCCTGGGGTCAAAAAGAGTCAGACATGATTGAGCAACTGAGTGAGCACACACACACACACACACACACACACACACACACACAGTATATTGGATACCATATAAATTAATTTATCCAACCTATTGTTGATGAACATTTGGGTGCTTCCAGTCTGTAGTTATTACAAAAATAATGAACACAGCCATGAATAGTCCTACATGTCTTAACAGTCCTATAGCCTAGAACAGTTCTATATGTCTTTTGGAGAAAGATGTGTACGCACATCAGTCTGGTACACACCTAGGAGTGGATCTTNCCAACCTATTGTTGATGAACATTTGGGTGCTTCCAGTCTGTAGTTATTACAAAAATAATGAACACAGCCATGAATAGTCCTACATGTCTTAACAGTCCTATAGCCTAGAACAGTTCTATATGTCTTTTGGAGAAAGATGTGTACGCACATCAGTCTGGTACACACCTAGGAGTGGATCTTCTGGGTCACTGGATAAGGATATATTCAGTTTAATATGCCAAATGGTTTTTCCCAAGTGGCTGTATCAATTCGCACAATGCCAGTAGTACATATGAGTCCTTACTGCTTTACAATCTTGCCAAGAGTTGGTATTTTCTTTTTGGGGAGGACCATTCTAGTGGGAACTGGTTTTGTTTCCCAAGGTTCTCAGGTAATATTAATATTCAGCCAAAACTGAAAATCCCTGCTTAACTACTGCTTCCCCTTTATTAGGCTGAACCACATGAATCCACATTTGTAGGATTTAAAAAGGTAAATACTGGCTATTTCTTGTGGCTAAACTAATGATTTCTTCACATCTTATTTACATTTATGCTAAAAATGAAACTCAAACTGAACTGCACATCAGTGGGGAAATACCTTAACAACTGGATCTAAAATGAAATTTTCAAGTTAAAAATGGATTTCAGTGACTTTTACATTTTAATATTAACCAGATCCTCAAGAGCTTGAAAACAGACCAATGATGTGCACCCTCACTGCCGGTCAGAATCTCCTGTGGGTTTTAAAAACTTAAGTGTCCCTGCCCCAACCCTCAGGAACCCTAACTCTGTGAGATTAAGGTGAAGCTAAGAATGCGTGTTTGTAAAAGGTGAATGTACGGACAAGGCTAAGAACTGTTGATACTACCTATCCCACGGCTTTCTTTACCACTCATTCAACCTAAGGAAAGACTTAACAGTTATATACTTGGAAGAGAAGCACTTGTGTGTTAGTTCCTTCTGGACTTTAGAATGCTGACCTGCACGTCAGGTTGGAAAAATTATTTTGCCCTGAACAGGACTCTCTCTACTGTACCAAGAATGGAAGGCTTGGATTGACTTGAATACAGCTCTATGAACTGAGTTAAAAAGTATCACCAACAGCATTTACTGGTTACACACAGGTATTTTTAAAAGTGCCCAGACACAACCATGTTACCCAATAGGAGGACTAAGCATATACTCCGTGACCATAAACCCAGGTGTGCATGTACACACCCAGAAACAAAAATGCTCAGTTAAAAAAAATTATGACCAAGAGGGGAGGGACAAAGAAAATCTAAGTAGTCATCATGACAGGAAGAATCGGATCCTGGTATTTCCTTATTTTCCAGAGTAATTAAAAATTAAATATAGGGCTGGGGCAGATCATCTAGGGGCTGGGAGGAAGCAGTGCCATATGCAATTCTGAGCTCAAGGCCTTTTCTTTTATTTCAAACTTTATTTATTTTTTAAATTTTGTATTGGGGTATAGCCAATTAACAATGAGCCTTTAAAAATCTTACTAGAGTCCTGAGTCAGATTGGTTCCCAGTGCAACCGATATGCCCTTACCTCTGCCAGCGATAAATGCATATGCATTTTCACATGAAGGGGAAAGAAAAAGGTCTGGAAACTTTATTTTTATCAGTATTTACCAACTCTGGAATTCTACTGCCTCCCGCGTGATTCTTTTTCCTGTCCTCTTCTAGTACTCCAGCACCTGGAGTCGGGACACACGTGCCTAAGTTGAAGGAAAGCACTGCTGCTGCTGCTGCTAAGTCGCTTCAGTCGTGTCCGACTCTCTGCGACCCCATAGACGGCAGCCCACCAGGCTCCCCCGTCCCTGGGATTCTCCAGGCATGAACACTGGAGTGGGTTGCCATTTCCTTCTCCAGTGCATGAAAGTGAAAAGTGAAAGTTAAGTCGCTTAATCGTGTCCGATTCTTCGCGACCCCATGGACAGCAGCCCACCAGGCTCCTCCGTCCATGGGATTTTCCAGGCAAGAGTACTGGAGTGGGGTGCCATTGCCTTCTCCGCCCTAGATGGTTTTAATTACTAGACTCTATCAACAGACCGCCAAGGGCTCCCAGGCCAGCCAAGCTGAAAGCCTCCGCTTTTGGAATACAAGTAGTTTCCAACATCTGACATGCTCAGGTGGAATCCTAGTTCCTAGATTTTGTTCCTAATAACCCCTTGGAGAGACGCCTGTGCGGAATTCTCAAGCCATCTCCCATCCCTACGCTGCTTAGCCACCTGAACCACCTGGAAGATCAGAACACAGTCCTATCACCCAGCAAGACTCTCCCTAACCCACCTCCCAGGTCTTAGAGGAACAAGTTTCAACCGCACCCAGCACAGCGGCTCTCTGGCCCAGGCGGAAAAACACACCTGGCTGGTGAGTCTGATAACCTCACTAATTAGGTGGCCAAGGGGGTCAGCGACAAACCCAGAAGGTCACACCTCAACCCCCGCCGCCTCCTGCCTCCCGCAAGAGCCCTGCCAGGTGCTTACCCTCTTCTAATCGACAGGGACGATCTCAATCACGGGTCTCTACTCCTGGCGCGGAACGAAACCCCGCGCGCGACATCTTGGGAAATGTAGTCCCTGCCTCCTCGGTGTCCTCGGGTCCACCCATGAGACCCCCCCACCCAGAGGGATTTCTCTGCCTGGGTCCGATTAAACCGGTGCTGCCATCCCACTGTGGGGGCGGGGCCGCCCCCTACGGAGGACTAGGGGTGCTCTCCCGGGTCGGTGGGAAGAGAGGAAACTACAGTCCCCAGGCTGCTCTGCGCCAAGCCGGGAGCCGGCAGCCTCGCTTTGCGTGACCGCGGCAGGTTGGTCCTGGAGCAGATGAGCGCAGAATATTTAGGCGAAAACGCGAGGAGGGGGTGGGATCGCGGGGCAGGAGGAGTATCTCCGCCAAGAAAATTATGCATGCGTTAGGGAAGCTCTGAGAGAATGGCTGTGGAAGGTAAGGGACGCTTGGGCATTTTAAGCTCCCTCTTAACGCGCGCACCCCAATACACACATCCCCGCTGAAGCTTGGGGAACCTGGGGAGGAAAGGAAAGGGGGTGGTGGCGAGCGGGCCCTTTCCTCTTAACACCTCTTCTTGGCACTCACCTGAGCCACGGAAGGCCAGTGGGCGCTTTATTCAGTTGCTTTAGAAAGACAAGTAGATTGCGCAGGACTCTAGGGTTGGAGGCAAAGAGTGTCCCTAATGCGAAACGATGTGCTGGAAATGGGGGGAAAGCCCGAGAGATCGCCTTGAGATTTCAACCCCGAGGTGCCCTTTTTGATGCTCCCCACCTCCCACCCCATACACCGGAGCCAGCTCTTTGGCCTCACAGCTGGTAGATGCTCGCTTTGCCCACCCCCGCTCCCCTCGCCCGCACGTGGGAAAGGACCCTCACCAGGTGCGTCATGGGGAAGCATGGACACTGGGTCGAGGGCCCCACGTCGTGTGCGCCCAGAAGCGACAGCAGTGGATGTACCCAGAGGGTGGAGGTGTCCCTACACCTGCCTCTGTTCATACAACCCTTCCGAGGCTGGAAGAGTTTACAGAAACAGTCAGGGATGAGGGCAATCAACCTCTTCGATTGGGGTAAATCCTCTTCTTTGAAGCCCACCTTCTTCTTTCCTCATATAATTTTGGCCTTTGGCTTTACATTGCCGGCTCTATGATCCTGCTTCCTTTGAACTTCCCGGTTGAAAGCCGGGATGGGCGGTTTGTATGGAATCCCAAGTTTTGTTCAGATTCTCTCACCTTGGAAGACTGGCTTTTTTGCTGAGGGTGCTTTCTGCGTAAAATGTGTGGGCCAGACGGGTTTATGGTGTCGCACTAGTAGCCAAACTGTGCCTGAATGATGAAGTGAAATGAGCCTGAGACCAAAGGGGAGCATCCGATCATCTCCAGAATTATGGTTTCTGAGTTGTGGCTCAGGTCCTAGAGGAAATGGGTGTTGGAAGGAGGGCATGCTTGCCAGCTGTGGCAGGCTTCTTGCCAAGGGGAAATGAGCCTGCTCCTTGGAGGCCGGAGGCAAGAAGAAACCAGGAGAGCCTACTGGCGTCCTTCTCCCCTCCCTACCCCACCCCAGGTGAGAGCAACTGAGCTACTCTGACTCTTGTTAGATTACTCCTGTTAGTTACTTAGCAGCTTGAAGAAGCAACACCCCAGCTCCTGTAATCAACATCCATTAACTTAGAAGACTTGCTTCTGGGCTGTCTGAGGTTTGAAGATTTCCCCAGCTGGGCACTTCTATCTACCTGTCTGCCTACCTTTAATGTATATATTTGGCTTTTAAATTATTTATAAAATTATAAGTATACACACACACACACACACACACACACACACATATATATACATACATGATCCTCTGGAGAAGGAAATGACAACGCACTCCATCCAGTTTTCTTGCCTGGGAAAATCCCATGGACAGAGGAGCCTGGTGTCCTACAGTGCATGGGGTCACAAAGAGTTGCACAAAGGAGCTTCTAAATAACAACAAATCATATATGTGACTTTGAAAAAATAACCAGCTTTCTTTTCCATGCAAATTAATAGTAGAGTGAGAATCTGACTTTTTGCATTGTTACAGTTGATGGTAACTGAGACAAGACTTGAGATGAAAAGAAAAAAAGAAAAAAAAACCAAGATAAAGTTCACTGAGCTGAGGCCAAGGGCAAGCTGACCTACTGGCACCCTCTCTATTCACCCCTCAGATGACATGATATCTTCTCTTCCCCACTCTTCTGTGTCCTCAAGTGAAGGGCACTCCCACTGGTTGCCAGTCCAGGGTATACTTGAAAACAATTTCCTGCTTGCTGGAAGAAGTATAGAATTAGTCATATTTCTTGTCTGATGGGTTATTATACCAGTGAAGCCAGACCTTACAAAAACAAAGGCTTTGAAAGGAAGTATGCCTGGACTGTGGAGAGCTTATTTTATTTTCTAGTGCCTTGTTTGGTTAAAGTGGCTGTCTAGTAAACAGGAGATCCTGAGCTGGAATCACAATGAGCTTCAACTTGAAGAATAAAGGGAACGTTTTTAACTTTGGCTGCAAATATTCCTGTCTCTGGTCTTTACAAAGGCGGGGTTCTTGGTTTGAACTTGGCCCTTCCTGGCTACTCTCACTTGGCCTTTCAAGGCACAGGGTAAACTTCTCTGGGAACTTGTCTTAGCCCTCCTTTCCCTCTGACTTCTGAGTGGTCCGCCCAGTCTGTGGGAAGTGCCTGTAGCATTCTGTTCCCTTAGCACCTGTGCTTCTATCCATCCTAACACTTGCCTTAGTTCACGTCTCTCACTGGACTCTGGTGAAACTGCAACCCCTTAGGAGTGGAGACCGTATGCTTTTGACATTTTATACTCCCAGTCTGTAGTATACTACCTGACCCGTGATAGGTATTCAACAAATACTCATGAAATGCATGGGAAATAAATCCGTGGAGCTTTTGTAACTGACTCCCTAAGGGTGCATGGAACTTTCTGAGGATTTCTGAGAGTTTGAAGGTAGGGAGGCTTTTAAAGGAAGTGCCTCACTCTCTTTAGTCTTCCGATGCTCAAAGGCTCTTCTAAAGCAGTGGTTTTCATCTGAGAGGGATATTTCTGCCTAGGGCATGTTTGAGATAATGCAGAGTCTGGCTTGATATTTTGTGGCCATGGGCCAGCAATGCTAAATGTCCTGCCGTGCACGGCCTTTTCATACAAAATTCCCAACCTAAGACCAAGGAACAACCAGTTTCCCCAAGTTCACTGAGAAACACTGAGAATAAGGAATTTCACCAGTGGGAATGGTATAGGAAATATAATACATGTTACTTAACATCTGAGATTTAGTTTCTGCATCTAGAAAAAATAGACACACTACTGTTTAGGTACTACTAAAGTTGCGAGTATTAAAGAAAAGGGCTTATTAATGGTACCCAGAAGGTGGATTCTCCGTAACTGTTATTTGTACTACCATCCTTCTTTCAAAAAGCAATACTGTTTGGAATCTGTTTTCTACCCTGAATTTTTCCTTATTCATGTCATTTTTGGTAATTAGTAACAAATTAGAATTTTTTTTTTTCTTGCAGTGTGTAACCTGTTTTCTTAAGTAAGCTTGAACTTGTAAAAGTGTTAAGAGCAATTAAGTGGCTCATTCATTTTGTTGAACTTGTAGCTTTGAATTTACATTGAAAAAGAGATGCTGTCTGTGTATTTTATGGCTATCTTGAGTTAGGTTTTTTTAAAATTAGTTACAACATCCTAGGTGTAGTCCCTAACCTGGTTATGATCCAAATCTTATACCTGTGGGCAACTTAAAGTTGTGTTTACCAGCCACAGAATGTGTGATGGTCTGCATTCAGATTGAGATTGTTTTGGCATCCATTTTCTTCTTAAAAATATGTTGTAAGAAATTACTCCATTAAGCTGGAGAACTAGGACCTCTAGAAAGGATGTAACCTGCAGAAACAGAGCAATCCATTCTCCATAGAGACTGTGGAGACAGTTGTATCCATTGAGACACTTTTCTAACATGAGTTGTAGGCACAGGGAAAAAGTGGATTGATCTGGCATCGTGTTGCATCCACCTCCGTATTCCAAGCTTGGTACCTGACACTTTGGCAGACCTTAGTAACTTTTTCTTGAGTGAAATATTGGGTTAGCCCCAAAATTCATTCAGGTTTTTCCATACAGCGTTATGGAAGAAAGTGAACGCACTTTTTGGCCAACCCAATATAAATGTTTCAGAGCAAAAGAGAACTTTTCCTTCCTTGGTCCCCATTTCCTCTCCCTGCGTCATCCTCAGCTGTATAAGAAAAATGGAATGGAGAAATACTATATATAGTGTTTCTATTCCAGATCTAATAGAATAATAGTTCCTCTTCCATGGCAGAAAGATGAGTCCCAATATTCACCACCTTTCCAAAAAGATTTCCAATAGAAGGCTGTGTGCTGTAAGTGACATTGGGCTAGGGGGTCTGCATTTTCCATCTAAAATGAACAAGCTAACTTATCAGATAGCCTCTGATTACTCATTCAGTGCTCACATTCTATAGTTTTTCTCCTGTGAAAGAGTAACAAAACTGCCCATCACCAAAATATTGTGAGGATAAGTAATCCTAACAGTGGCTGGGAAAAGAGGAAGAAACAAGATAGTTGGAACCTTTTAGCAAAGAGAAGCAGTTACGAAAAGTTACTGTACCCTACTGGCCTAGAACTGAGTTACAGTCGCAATGCGAGATAAAGACATTGTCTTGATTAGAAGGGTACAGGAGTTATTTTTTTCTAACTTTGGGCTGGATGGTAAAGTGGAAATGGCAACCCATTCCAGTACTCCTGCCTGGAAAATCCCATGGATGGAGGAGCCTGATAGACTGTAGTCCATGGGGTCACGAAGAGTCGGACACTTAACTGAGCGACTTCACTTTCACTTTTCACTTTCATGCATTGGAGAAGGAAATGGCAACTCACGCCAGTGTTCTTGCCTGGAGGATCCCAGGGACAGCGGAGCCTGGTGGGCTGCTGTCTGTGGGGTCGCACAGAGTTGGACATGACTGAACCGACGCAGCAGCACCCCAGCAGCGAGTTTACCCCTTACAGGAGCACCTGTCTCTGTGACATTGGCAGCCTGGAGTGCAGAGAGGAGATGGGCTCCTGCAGCAAGAACCTGGGACCCAGAGAGAGACAGGCCCCAACTATGGATGCCTTGCTCCCTTTTACAGGCTTGCATGTGTCTACTTGTCTTCTCCTCACCACAGGAGAGCCCATCGAGAGTGGAGAGAGACCAGCAGAGCTCTCCTCTTGGATTGCCCCCCATGGCACAGGAATCGAGGAGGAAGATGGCTATCTGGGTGCTAGCCCACCTCCAGTTTTTCTAGCTGCGTTTCCATGTGGGGAACATGGTGCACTTCTGCTTGGTGGGGCTTTTTGCCTGACCCATGATAGACTCTCCATGAGGTTGGGTGAACGAATGAGTGGCAGATTGAATGAAAGGGTAAGCTTATGGGTGCATCTGATTTCTGCAGTAGGCCACATGTTCTCCCCAAGGAGAACCCTTAGCTGCATTCATCTGCAGAAGTGGACATTGTAAAGGCAGTGCAACCGTCAGCCTGCTTCCGTTGTGACTCTGGGTAGCATCCGGTGTCAGAGTTCAGCTACTTGCTACTCAAATCTCCTGCATTTCACTTTTCACCAAGGATCTTTTTTTTTTTTCCCCGTCTTTTCTTAATATTTATTTTGTTCTGTACCCCACAAGATAAGACTTTCCTGAAGCAGCAGCTTAGCCAGTCATTCTGTTTTAGGACTTGAGACTGATGAATGGAAGCCCATCATGGAAAGCTGCTGTCAAGCGACCGTGCATGAGGGCGAGGCGGGAGCCCTAGCCTGACTTCCTGCCGCTCCCAGCTCTTCTCCTGATCTCCAACTGGTTGGACAGGACTTCAGTCTAATCCTACTCTTACCTGGCCCCACCCTTGCTAATTCCTTTCAGGCCACCCTTCTTTCTCTTCTGTGTCGCTATGCACTTAGGCCAGAAGGAACCAGGGCTGGTGCTGAGAAGGTGAAGGCATATGGGATATGTGATAACATGTAGCCAGTGAAGCTGTGTTCCATCCACATGCTGAGTGAGTCACAGTAGATGCCCTGGGGACACATTACGGGAGGGGCAGCCAGGGATCCAAAACCTGTTCCTGTTCTCTGGGGAGTAAGCATCAGACATTGTACATTTGGTGAATTAGGAGAAAGAGGAGAAAATTGTGGACTCTCGCGTTGGGCATTTGCTGTTAATAAGCTGAAGAACATTGCCTGTGTGCAAGGAACTCTACTAAATTTGGGAGGGAGTTCATAAAGAGGAAAGCTTAGCCTTCCCTTGTGTCCACTTGGCTGGAGACAGATTCAGATGAAAGCTGAATGATACAAGTGCTAAATAAAAGTACAAGCAACATAACGTGGGAGGTCTGAGAACAGACAGAGCATTTAGTTCAGAGCTGGATGGGATGACCTAACCAAGGGGACCGCCTTTCAGTGAGCTTTGGAACACAATACTCATGAGTGGGGGATGGGGGAAGGAGATAGAACAGAGGGCTGTGAGTGGGATGGGTGTTCCCTAACAGCGTTCCCCCCACCGAGTTCTAGCTTTGTGGCTGTTTAGCCCTCTATGGGCAGGGTGGTGAACGGGCATGCGCCTGACATGTCTGGTACATTCTTTTTTCTATGGGCTGCATTATCCGCTTGGCCAGACCTCTAGCACTCCCCACAGCCTAGTTGGATCTTGCCTGTGGTCCTTTTGTCACAAGAGTGAGTTAGGAAAACTGCTCTCCTGATTCCTTCCCAATTTTCTGATGTGGATGTCACAGCACTACCAGCTTGGAGCTGGCTCATGAGAGCACACTTGGCTATATTTAGTCTGATTTTTCTAAAGTGTGGGTGCAAGAAGCTGCTCGTATAGCTTGCCTCCCAAGGGAAGAGCACACGGGTGGTGGTTGTTGGGTGACAGGGGGCCGCCTCACTGCCTTCTCTTTGCAGCCTTTTTCCCAGGGCGCCTGGTGCTGGGAGGAACCAGCTGGCAAGTTCAGTTCCTTTGTTCCTCAGCTGCTGTTAATGCTCTGGAAGGTGTTTGGTGCTAGTCTGTCCAGAAGTCATTTTTATAGCCCAGTGGTATTACAGTGTCTATGTATTAGCTGCTAATGAAGGCATGCAGATCCTCAGAGTTGGGATAACACCAACAAAATATAATAGGTAAACTAAAAGCTATCCTCACTGTTAAGTGTAGTATTTTATTTTATTCATTATGTGATTCCCTGACATTATGAGGTTAACAGCAGGAAGTAAAAGTGATCATAATTGCTGTTGTTCAGTCACTAAGTCGTGTCTGACTCTTTCCGACCCCATGGACTGCACCACACTAGGCTTCCCTGTCCTTCTCTGTCTCCCAGAGTTTCCTCATAATATGAGTGTGTTTATTCACTAAAGACTCGACACTTTCTCTCCACCAAAAATTTACTTTCCACTCAACACCCACAGTTTTGTAGGTTGGGCTCTCTTAGTCTGATAATTGCTTAGTTATACAATTGTGCATGCAAACTGACTGCAGAGACAAATTTTGGATCATGCAAAAGAGGAAGAAAACTCATGGGCTCTATGAAAGTAACATTGGAAAACTGACAGAATGAGGCAGCTGTGACCCAATTAAGATTTGGCTTAGTTAGGCCAGGTAACCATTAAACAAGAGAAAATTGACCTACCATGCTGATTTGATAGGAACCAAGGAAAGAATTAGACCAAATAAGGATTAAGAGAAGTCTCTGGTAAAAAATGATGCCCTGAAATACTTTGGGGAGAAAATGATCTCCTTTATAAATGGGCTGTGAAAAGTCAAACATAAAATGAAAAATGTTTTTTCCTGCAGATATAAATCTTGTTGGAGGAGCTATATAACAAAAAATAGATTTTTTTTATTCTAAGAATTAACAGATACTTAAAATTTTAATCTAAGTCGACTAAACTGGAGATGAACATCTCCATTTCTCTCTCCAAGTATCATTCAAACTGTTTGATTCTTAATTTTTGAAACTTGACTCTGTATTTCCTTCCCTCTCTTTCTACATTAGTACTTTAAAAAGTTTAAGGTTCAGATTATTTAGGTATAATTTACATTCAGTAAAATTTACCTTTTGTAGTTCTTTGAGTTTTGACAAACGTATACAGTTTATTCAGTCTTGTAACCATGAAGAAAATCAAGTTCAATTCCTACACCCTGAAAAGAATTCCTGTTTACTTTAGTTACTCTTTGTTCACAGTCTCTGATTAACATACTTTTCTGAGTTGTCTTTATACTTCTGCCTTTTCCAGAAGGTTATATAAAATATCATATACTATGTTGCCATTTGTGTCTGAATTCTTTCATTTAGTATAATGCATTTGAAATTCATCATTCAGCCCTTTTAACTGGTGAATAGCAAGCATTCCATTAAATGGATGTACCACAGTTTATTCACCAATTATATATTTAGATTGTTTCCAGTTTGGGGTAATTATGAATAAATGACTGTTAGCAGCTGCATACAGGTTTTTGTGTATACATTGTTATTTCTCTTGTATGAATAGCTCAGAGTGGAATTTGAGTCCGTGTGTGTTTTAACTTTATAAGAAACTGCCAAACTGCTCTCTAGAGTTACTGTCTCATATGTATTTTTCTCAATTTGGATTTTTTTTCCTCTGTTAATCATCTGCTCATAATGAGGACCTCACAAGAATAAGAGAATTACATTAATGGGGACAATTAGAAGGAAACAGTTTTCCAGAAATGTGTTCCCTGAACTATATTATGGAAGAACGTGCAAGTAAAGCAATGGCAAATATGTATCTTGGTTTCCAGGTTAGTCCAGACTTCAAGGATGGATTCGGCCTGGAAACATCACTGGTTTTACATCCAAAAGAAAGCTGTTAAATTCCCTTTATAATAAAAAGTAACAGGAATTTTCCATCAAGTTCTGGATATTTATTTGTTGTTTTGTTTTTTGTTATTGTGGAAAACCAAATAAGGAATGGAGCCCAGATGAGGGAGGGCTTCCCTTTGGAGGAAAATTGGGGAAGAACATGCTTGAGAGGCCATAGATGAATTGAACTGGAGCAGGAAAACTTTACTTCCTATCCCTGGAAGGAATTGGTCTTGCCTGCCAAGGGGAGCTTCCGGTGGAGCCAAGGACTCCATTTTATGAAGCCTAAGAAAAGGTTAATTGATTCAATCTCTAGTGATTTAAATTTTAAGTGTGGTTGTGTGTGATCTGATTGAGAATTGGGTCTTTCATGAGCTCTCCCTTTATACAGTGGGAGCAGTGCTTGATTCACCTGCAAAGATCAGATTTTGCTCAGCCACAAATTAGATGGAGGGCTTTCCTACGGAATTGCTCCCAAGTGCAAAACATGGTTTTGGAGTTATAATTTGGGTATGGATGCATTAGGATTTTCAGAATTTCCCAGTGGTCTTTGGGGTATTTGAGTTTGGGATAGCCCAGAATTTGTATGATACATGGTTGCCTTAATGTAGTGCTACCCTGTTGGAGGTTGTAAAATGTCAGTTTAGGGTTTTTGTGTTTGTTTTTGAGAAGGTGCCTGTGCATTACATAGAGGTGAAATAATATTAACCAGGCTTCAATAGATGAGCATTGCACTTAATTTTGTTGAGTTGCTTATTTCCCCCATGATGACAGTGGTTTATAGCTACAGGAAAGAGGGCAACCAGTAGCCAAGAAATGGACATTCACTTCCTGGTCTTGGCTGAGTCATCATCTTTTTTTTCCCTTCTGTCTCTGAGGTTAGAACCAGGTGTGTGTCGGTACTCTGTGATGCCTTAGTTTTTGCTTTCAGTTTGTTTTCTGCTCTCTGAGATAACTTCAGTTCAGTTCAGTCGCTCATTCATGTCCGACTCTTTGCGACCCCGTGAATCACAGCACGCCAGGCCTCCCTTTCCATCAGCAACTCCCGGAGTTCACTCAGACTCACGTCCATCGAGTCAGTGATGCCATCCAGCCATCTCNTTTGAATTATTTATTTGATTTCCTTTTATCCAATTCATTATGTTCTTTATTTCTCTGGCTGCTATTTTTGAGATGATAAATTTCCTGGACTGGTTTTTATTTTTGAAACCTATGTTTCCTATTTCTCATCTCTTGCTTTTTGTTCTGTTTTCTGGTAGATTAATTTTATCTTTCAAACTTCTATGGCACTTATAATTTCTACTATCATTTTTAACTTTCCAAAGAGATTTTTTTTAGTTTTCTGAAGTTTTTATAGCATCCTAATCTTGTTTTTTTGATGTAATCTTTTTATATTTTATTGAGGATATTAATGCTAACATTTTTATTTTTTCAACTGAAATTTATTTCACTCTGTATTTCTTCCAGTGCACTTTTCTTTCTGTTCTTTCTGGTCTTTTTTGATTGGATATTGTCAGATGTTTGTAGATATTAGCCTTTCCTTATATTTAAATAGCCTGTGCTAAAAATTAGGAAGTTCTCTTTAAATTGGGTCTGTCAGTCATGGTTTTCATTGTAAGATGAATTGGCTGAATATTTTTTAGGACAAGGGACTGGGTCATCTTATGTCAGGACTTCTAGGGGTTTTTGTTGTTGTTGTTGTTGTTGTTGTAGGTGGTGGTTTGTTTTTAATTGGGCTGGGCTGGTTAATTACTCAGAAGAACCTATTCAAACTCTAGTATCTGATTGCTGAGTATAAGCGTTGTCACCAATTAACTTCCATTATCTAGGTATATTTTATTATTTTGAAGAAAGTTGGCAACCTAAGCATAGATTTTCTATGAATGCCCATTTCCAAAGAGGATGCTTTTAACCAGAAATTTTCTTCCACTACAATTACAACCTGTGTGTGTGTGAGTTCCTAAAAGAATAACTGGTGCATAGTAGGTGCTCAGAAAGCAACTGTTGCCTGAATTCATATTTTTCTCAGCACAACAGGCTTTTTGCACAATGTACAATGGGATGAGAAGAAAGCCTCAAGTTTCCTAACTTCCATCCTAGTGCTGTAGTATACATATAATCACTCAGATTTGACAAAAGCAGTCAGGCAAACTAACATATTAATAGAGTCAACCCTGAGAGAGAGAGTGTTCTGTTTATGGAACTTCTTGGAGTAAGAGGGTATTTTATATTTGAGACCAGGGGTGGTGGTTGAAGTGGCAGCCAGCTATAAGTCAGCCTGGAAAGGGTGACTGGAAAAGTGCTGGCTCAGATCACAAAGCTGCTCCTCTTAGGAACCTGCAGACCCTTGTGTGTTCAGATGGCGGCATTTTGGAACTTGATTTAAGCACACATTCTGCTGACTGCTTCCTAGAGACTTGCACATCTGCTCCTTTCTGCTGATTGGGTCTTTTTGAACTTAGAGAGATGTCCCCATGGGTCTCCCACAGCTGCCTCTTTCCGTTCTGACCTAGCTTTTTCTCCTCGCTTGTCCTCTGTGTCTTCCCACCAGTTCTTCATCATTGGGGTGGAAATGGAGGAGAGCTGGGTGATGCTGAGCTGGCCTCTATGGAAGAGCCAACTGTGGAACCCAGAGGACTCGCCTGTTGGCATGACCACGTGCTCTGTGGTGACGCCTTTGTCGTCTGTTTGAACATCTGGGTTCCCAGTCTCAGAGAGCCACCAGTAGGTCAAGACTCCCTGAAAGAAGAAGGAGGTGAGCAAGATCTCTCCCCTGAGGGCAGTGAGTCCATGTTTAAAGATAATCTTTCAGAAAAGCTTGAACTTAGATTCCTTCAGCCAACCATGTTGGGTTTGTCAGGAGATGAGAGGAAAAAAAAGGGTACTGTACGGGGAAACAGGGTCATAATGAGGAGAGTGTGGTATCTGGAAATACATAAAGAAGAATCATTCACTGTGTATCAAGGAAAATAAATTACTCAGTTAACAAAGCTTTATTAAAAAAAAGTTTTTTATCCAGTTACAAAGACCTAAAAGCATAGTTTGTTGCAAACCTGAAGGTTTTAAAATATTTTTTACATAATTTGCTATATTCTGTTACAATCCTAGAGGGAGATACTATTAGAAATTCAAGAATTAAAAAATGCAACATAGCAGCATTTCCTTACCAGTCAATTTAACCTTTTAAAATAATCATAATTACACATATATTACATATAGCCTTTGGAAAGTAGAAAAAAATATTATCTAACTTCGAAAGACAGCCACTGGTAGTATTTGGCGTATTTTCTTCTAGGCTTTTTCTTCGTATGGTTTTTGGTTTTGCGTAACAGGCATAAGGCATTTTACTTGCCTCATGGTAGATTTTTTTGGCCTTCAATTGGAGTCAACTGTGGTTATATTCTGATAATACATGTCTGTGATTTATTCTTTTCTTGTCATGAAGCTGAATAAGCAGTGCTTTAGTTCTTGGCTTGAATAAATTCTTTATATGCTTTTAACATAAAACATTGTTCAGATTAGAAAGTGAATAATCCTTAGAGCAAAGAAGTATGATGTATGTTTCACAACCCTTTTTTTTTTTTTTAAGTATCAGATCTTTAAAAAAGAAAAAAGTCAGAAGCACAAAAATGGCTTGGGGAAAATGTGTGAGACAAAGATAAGATTTTTAAGGTTTCCAGATGGGAGGCAGTCTCTCAGTGGCCCTAGGACACATCATAGATGCCTAGCATTGCTTATTAAATAGACAGTAAATTTTATTACATATAACATGGTGGTCTCAAGGCAGAGAGGGAAACCTTTATCTTTTCCCTTGGAAAAGGCATGGAAAAGAACAGTTGCGTGCAATGGAGGCACTGCTGAAGCCAGTTGGAAATTCTGGCCCTGCCTTCACTGCTAACTAGTTGCTGCATCAGAGGCACATGCCCTCAATATCATAACCAGTAAAATGAGGTTAAACTATATGATTTTAATAAGTTTCTCTCCTCCTCTGACTCAATGAGTGTATGATCCTGGGACCCAACACTGAGAATATAAAGATGCAGAAACCCAGCAACTTGACTCTTCCTCTTCCTCTTCCTTCACATCTAGTCAGTTACCAGGTTTGACCCATTTGACTATCTAAGTCAGGGTCTGGCAAACGACCATCCTAGGACAGAGTTATGCTCATTAGTTTACGGATTTATTGCTGCCTTTGTACTGCAGCTTCCCTGGTGGCTCAGCTGGTAAAGAATCTGCCTGTGATGCAGGAGACCCCGGTTTGATTCCTGGGTCGGGAAGATCCTCTGGAGAAGGGATAGGCTACCCACTCCTGTATTCTTGGGCTTCCCTGGTGATTCAGCTGGTAAGGAATCTGCCTGCAGTGCAGGGGACCTGGGTTTGATCGCTGAGTTGGGAAGATCCCCTGGAGAAGGGAACAGCTACCCACTCCAGTATTCTGGCCTGGAGAATTCCGTGGACTGTGTAGTCCATAGGGTCGCAAAGAGCCAGACATGACTGAGCGACTTTCACTTTTGTACTGCTATGGCAGAGTTGGGCAATTGCAACACTGTCTGGTTAGCAAAGCTGTAAATATTTACTATCCAGACCCTTGACAGTAAAAGCCAATCAACCCGTGATCTAAATAATTTACAAACACATCTCCTCTTATTCTCACTACCTTTGTCCTAACTTAGGTCTTCATCTCTTCTCACCTGGAGAACCCAAGAGCCTTAATCATAGGGTTTCTCATTCTAGTTTTGAGCCTCCCAAATGTGTTGCATACAGATACAGGATAATTTTTTAGAAAAAATTTGAAATGGCAGTTTGCTTGCTTAAAACCCTCAAGAGGCACCGTGTTGAACTTAGGATAAAAATCCCGGTTCCTTACCTAACACACAGTTTGAAAACCACTCCACTGACATCTGAAGACCCTTCTAGTCATGAGATTAGGAGTATGTTTGATGTGACACATGTGATATGAATTTCAGCTTTAGAAAACCCAACCTAACTCAACCAGGCGTGAGTACAAAGAGGCTTTATATTGGCTCACCCAAATAAGAAGCCTGGGAGCAGAGCTGGATGAAACCTTCCCCAAGGCTAGGTTTCTAGTTAACGTCACCTGAAATCTGTTTCTCTGTTGGCTCCTCTGCTGTGGTAGCCCTGTTCACACAGTGGCTTTCATCTTGGGAGGTCAGCACCGCCACAGCAGTTCCTGCCTCATAGCCTCCTGTGGACACATCTTATCCGGCACAAGTGCAGAGGTCTCTCTGATTGGACAGCATAGGTCATGTGACTGAGGGTAAGGGACTGTGCTGAGAGCTTTAGGGCCAGTGCCTGTGCTTGAGCTCAGGAATCAGTGACATCCCCCCTGAACCATAAGGAGTGGGAAGAGGAGGAGGGCATTATCCCCAAGGAAATATTGGGCTGTTGTGGAAACAGGATGGAGGTGGACTGGTACAAAATAACCAAGATTCACTGAGCATGCCATGAGCAGGAGCCCTTTGACAGTCGTGCGGTAGTAGTTGCAGTGAGTACCTGGAGAGGCAGACTATCACAAGATCTGGGAACTGTGATTGCCTTTCTCAGTGGTTTTCATTCTGGCTCTTCATTAGAAGGACTAGATGCCTGGGCTCTTCGAGGACCAGTGAACTTGGGAGCTCTTTCTGGTTGGCCAAGTAAGAATGATTTAACAAGTTCTCCAAGTGACTGTAATGTGTAGCTAAGGTGACCCATTGACTGGGCTTAGATCCTGAGTGCATTTACTGGTCTATGGAATGGGAACAATTCTATCGTCCATCCAGATTTGGGGAATGAATAAACGAGGTGATTCTATCATCCATCATCCAGCCAAATTTGGGTGATGTATGTAAGGAATGTAGCCTATCTACTTACTCAAGTAAAGGGTAGTTGGGCTTTTGTTGTTGTTGTTTCTAAATAAGAGCCCAGTTACGTTGGATTAGGGCTCACCTTCATTGCCTCATTGAATGAGGCAATGCCCCATTTTACCTTGATCACTTCTTTAAAGGTCCTGTTTCCCAATATAGTTACATTGGGGCTTAAACCATTAGCATATGAATTTCTATGTGTGTGTAGGGGAGTCACAATTCGGTCCACAGCAGGTACTGATCTTTTCATTCTCTGATGATAGCTAGTGTTTCTTTACCCAGAAAAATAGAGACATACATACATGTTAAACCTTGCATACGTTTGTGGACTTTGAAAATGCCTGTTAAAAAGGAACATTCGAAGCAGCCTTGCAGAGGAAAACAAACACCAGCGACAAGGAGGTGTGTAAAAGAAGACAAGCCCATTCATTCATTCACTTACTCATTTAACAGTTATTTGCCGGCTGCTGCTGCATGAACCGGGCCCTGTGCTGGGGTTATAACAATGACATAGGCAAGGCTCCTTTGTCTCGTGACTGACTTTTTCCATTTCTGGAGTCGGGCAGTAAACATCCACAATTCTGTATCAGAGAGCACCTAGTGCTGTGTGTTAGAGAATCAAAATGGAGTGATGGATGGTGCTTGCCTGGGAAGCCATTTAGATTTTGTGGTCAGGAATGTCTTCGCTGAGAAGATGACGCTGAAGTGGAGGCCTGAATAACAAGGAGTCAGCCGTGCACAAAGGGGCAGAGGGTTGATGGCTGATGAAATGCCTGCTAGTCCCCAGTTTATTTTAGTATCAGCTGGCAGAGCCACCTCCTCCAGCACCAGCTGCTTCTCAGATTCCCTTCTGCTGCCCACAGAGCCAGCTCTCAGGATCTGCTCTGAGATAGGCATGGCTCTTGTGGATTGCTCCCCTCGCTCTGGATGTCTTTCTCTTATCCTATTGCAGAAATGTTTAGCTCACATGTTCAAAGCGGGTGAAACCCATCGAGGCAAATATCGGTGCCTCTAAACTCTCATTGACGTTCCCAGAGCTTAGTCGCTATTGTCTCCTGCCTGAATTAGAGTTACCATTGTAAGGAGAGAAGTTGGCCTTGGTGTTGTGGTAAATGCATAAACAATCATTGTGCTGTGTAACAGCAGAGTTGTGCTTCCATAACAACATGGGAATTAAAGGGACCTCAAACAGTACCTGGATGGGATGGAGAAGATGTTCCCTAGAAGCTGCATCCTGAGAGGTCCCCACTGGCCTTAGCATAAAGAGCAGAATCCTACTGTGGCTTTCAGACTTCTGTGGGTCTGGCACCCACAGAATCGTTAGTTCTCTCTGCCTCTCAGCTAAGAGAGGCTGGGATCTGTTCTACTCTGTGTGTTTCATCCTAGGGCAAAGTTTGAAAGAGCAGTTGCCTCCAGGCATGCCCTTTCCCTGCTTATGACAAGTGCATGCGAAGCCAAGCAAACTTCATAGCACGCTGAACTCTGTTGCTCACATCTCCTACACTCAAAGCCACTGGCCAAATGAACTCACACGGTCAAGACAAAAGTCATTGTATAGGAACGTATTCTGCGAGAGCAGGAGAGTGAATGTTTATCAAGCAGTACTCTGATCCACCCCAGCAGCATGAGTGCTTAGAAAAGGAAGTGACAACCCACTCTAGTATTCTTGTGCGAAAAATCCTATGGACAGAGGAGCCTGGTGGGCTGTGGTCCATGAGGTCGCAGAAGAGTTGGACACAACATCTAAGGCAATCTGATCCACCCTAGCAGCGTTAAGTGCTTAGAAAAGTGCCCATATAGGTTGACCTAAATTAGAAACAACAGTATACTATCTAACAATCTAATGTCTGGAAATGGGAAAAGAGAAGTTTGTCAACATATTCACAACAGAGTTGAGGAAAGATTATTATATAGGGTGAGACAGGCATATCAGATTTTTGGGAGGAATGAGTAGGCTGGTTGAAAATGGAAGGTGGGGCAAAGCTTGAGGATTCCGCTGAAATTGGAAAGTACGAACTTAGAGCAGTACCTTTCTTCTCGTGGTTTCTAATAGCAGCAGCCAAGAAGGCAAATAGTTGGACTGATAACTTTCTGTGAACTGAACTTCATGTGCTGGATCCCCACTCCCTTCTCTCTAATCTTAAGCAGAGACTGAGAGAGTGTAACAGTTGGTGTTTACAATGTTTTAATTGCTGTCATACTGAGAACTGACTAGAAGCATCTTTAGAAATAATTTATACCACCATAAAATGAATTGCTAATCTTTCAGAGAGTATTCTTTAGCATTGTTTTTGTTTGTATACCAGCCAAGAAGAGCTAGACCAATCAGTGAAGAAACTGCTAAAATATTTTAGAAGCATTGTCTGATCTGAAGAGCTAAGTGGCAATATAAATCCTTTCTCAAATACTCACTCACACTCGCTGCTTTTTGCTTGTGGTTTTCTCGTCATTGTCTCCTAGGGCAGTGTGCGTGTATGTGCTTAACATGTCTACAACATGGACACCCACCAGTGCTCAGTGATAGGACTCACAGGTGGGAACATAAGGGCAGTGGAGTATGTGCTGACTTGTACCAGCTGGCATTGTTTATAGTCCTTATGCTGACCCCAGTATTGAAAGCAACAAAGGTAACGATGTTGATAATTAACAACATGATCCATTTGATGCCTAACTTTTGAGTGGTGACTTGAAGTGGTAGCATAGTGCCCTGAATCATGAAAGAAAGCTTTGGGAGTTCAGATGAAGTAATACAAGTATGTATTGGGATAAGGGAGACGGTTCTAGTGAAACTTAAACTGTATATTTGACTCAGGTGGTAAAGAATCTGCCTGCAATGAGGGAGACCCAGGTTCGATTCCTGGGTAGATAAGATCCCCTGGAGAAGGGAATAGCTACTCACTCAGGTATTCTTGCCTGGAGAATTCCATGCACAGAGCAGCCTGTCGGGCTACAGTCCACTGGGTCACAAAGAGTGAGACATGACTGAGTGACTCTTTCACTTTCGAACTGTATCTGAAGGCCACATGCATATCAACCTGTGAATGATCTCATCATAGTTATCCATGTTCCTGAAACATATTAAATTTCTCCCTGCTCAAAATCTTGCTTTTCCAACTGTTTACTGAAAAATATTACCTCTTATCCTTAATACTCAAGACATCACTCTCTCATTATAATCTGCTCCCAGATTATCCTGTCTCATCTTCATGATTTTTTTTCATTTAGATTTTGAAAGACTTTTTCCTTCTTGTAAATGCTCCAGACTTCCCTAATCTGCACTTTATATTTTCTGTTTTTTTAAATTATTGGTTTATACTTGATTTGTAGTATTGTGTTAATTTCAGGTGTACCACAGAGGGAATTAATTATACATATATCCAAGGCTTCCCTGGTGGCTCAGAGGTTAAAACGTCTGCCTGCAATGTGGGAGACCTGTGTTCCATCCCTGGGTCGGGAAGATCCCCTGGAGAAGGAAATGGCAACCCACTTCAGTATTCTTGCCTGGAGAATCCCATGCACGGAGAAGCCTGGTGGGCTACAGTCTACAGGGTCGCAAAGAATCAGATGACTGAGTGACTTCACTTTCACTTTCATACATATATCCATTCTTTTTTTTTTTTTTCTTTCCCGTTATAGGCCATTACAGAGTACTGAATCGAGTTCTCTGTGCTATACAGCAGGCTCTTATTAGTTTATCTATTTTATATATAGCAGTGGGTAACTGTCAGTCCCAGTCTCCTACTTGGTCCTTCTGCTTAGATGCCTTCTCCTGATCTGTGAGTACAGACCTCACCTCTTCAAACCCAGTCTAAAATTCCAAGTTCCTGTGAAGTCTTGCCTGTTTAGAGAAGATGGTGGTGGTAGCTGGAAGTAATTATCCCTTCTCATTTTGGAAGCCTTTCATCATTACTTCTTCAGCAGTGTTTATTCCCACCCTGTCTTATCATCTGCAAATAACTGTTGGACTGCTTATTTATGATCATTATCATAGAAATGTTCAATCTTCTAGTTTTCATAGACGAGTAATTTCTTAAAATGGGGGTGCTGAGTTCCTATAACTTTTTTGTTAATATTAAAACATACGTGCACAGATTCAGAGGTACTTGGTTTTCCCAGGTGCACCAGTGGTAAAGAACCTGACTGTCAATGCAGGAGACATAAGAGACGCAGGTTCAATCCCTGGGTTGGGAAGATCCCCTGGAAGAGAGCACGGCAATCCACTCCAGTATTCTTGCTGGAGAGTCTTATGGACAGAGGAGCCTGGTGGGCTACGGTCCATAGGGTCTCAAAAGAATCGAACATAAATGAGGGTACTTAGCAAACTCACAGCACAGAGGTGCTCACAAACTCTTACCTAACTTCATAAAAGATACACAGTTGACATCAGGAAATTCAGGGAAAACAATATCAAAATGAAGGACACAGCTTTATACTGGAAACACGATCAGTGGAAAACTCCTAAGAGTCTGTTTTCATTGAGAACCAATGACATTTACATCGCATATATTTCTCTTCTCTGGGAAGGCATTTGGGAGCCACTATTTTAGTACACTGTGAGCTTTGCCAGAGCTGAATTATCTCTGATTCCTAATTTATCTTTGTCTTGCTCAGATATCTTGGGTCTCTAAAAGCTTATAACAGCACCACCAACAAAAACTGATTTGTGCAACAGAGCAAGGAGCTGGGGAGTAGATGTTTCAAACATCTGACAGTTGTCTAGAATAACCAAACAAGCACACCACTTTTATAAAAGTGCATCCGAAATGTGTATGAAAGGATGATAGACAGGTTACGAGGGATCTTTGTCCTCAACGAGCAAAAATTTTTACAAAATTCCAAATTATGGCATTATATTTCATCATTTTCTTATCCTTAAAATGTAGGTTTGTTGTTGTCCAGTCGCTAGGATGTGTCTGACTCTGCAACCCCAGGGACTGCAGCACACCAGGCTCCTCTGTCCTCCACTGTCTCCCAGTTTACTCAAATTCATGTCCATTGAGTTGGTGATGCTATCTAATTATCTCATCTTTTGCTGCCCACTTCTCCTCCTGCCCTCAATCTTTCCCAGCATCAGGGTCTTTTCCAGTGAGTCAGCTGTTCACATCAGGTGGCCAAAGTATTGGAGCTTCAGCATCAGTACTTGCAGTGAATATTCAGGGTTGATTTCCTTTAGAATTGACTGGTTTGATCTCCTTGTGGTCCAAAGGACTCTCAAGACTCTTCTCCAACACCACAGTTCAAAAGCATCAGTTCTTCAGTGCTCAGCCTTCTTTATGGTCCAGCCCCCACATCCACACAGGACTACTGGAAAAATTATACCTTTGACTATATAGACCTTTGTCGGCAAAGTGATGTCTCTGTTCTTAATACACTATCTAGGTTTGTCATAGCTTTCCTTCCAAGGAGCAAGCATCTTTTAATTTCATGGCTACAATCACTGGCTGCAGTAATTTTGGAGCCCAGGAAAATAAAATTTGTTACTGTTTCCACTTTTTCCCCTTATATTTCCTGTGAAGTGATGAGACTGGATGCCATGATCTTAGTTTTTTAATGTTGATTTAAGCCAGCTTTTTCACTCTCTTCTTAAACCTTCATCAAGAGGCTCTTTAGTTCTTCTTAACTTTCTGTTGTTAGAGTGAGGTNGCTGCAGTAATTTTGGAGCCCAGGAAAATAAAATTTGTTACTGTTTCCACTTTTTCCCCTTATATTTGCTGTGAAGTGATGAGACTGGATGCCATGATCTTAGTTTTTTAATGTTGATTTAAGCCAGCTTTTTCACTCTCTTCTTAAACCTTCATCAAGAGGCTCTTTAGTTCTTCTTAACTTTCTGTTGTTAGAGTGAGGTTATCTGCATTTCTGAGATTATTGATATCATAGCAGTCTTGATTCCAGCTTGTGATTCATCCAGCCCAGCATTTCTCATTATGTACTCTGCATATAAGTTAAATTAAAAGGATAACAATATATAGCCTTGCCATACTCTTTCCAATTTTGAACCAAGTTCTTTTTCCATGTCCAGCTCCAGTCATTACTCCTTGACCCACATACAGGTTTCTCAGAAGACAAGTCGGGGGTCTGGTACTCCCATTTCAAGAATTTTACACAGTTTGTTGTGATCCACACACTCAGAAGACTTTATAGTCAGTGAAGCAGAAGTAGATGTTTTTCTGGAATTCCCTTGCTTTCTCCATGCTTCAAGGAATGTTGGCAATTTGATCTCTAGTTCCTTTGCCCCTTCAAAACCCAGCTTGTACATCTGAAATTTCTTGGTTCACATACTGCTGAAACTTAGCTTGAAGGATTTGGAGCATAACCTTTCTAGCATGTGAAATGAGTGCAGTTCTATGGTAGTTTGAACATTCTTTGGTATTGCAATGAAAACTGACTTTTTCCAGTCCTTTGACCACTACTGAGTTTTCCAAGTTTGCTGACATACTGAGTGCAGTACTTTAACAGCATCATCTTTTAGGACTTGAAATAGCTTGGCTGGAATTCCATCACCTCCACTAGCTTTGTTCTCGGGGTGTCCAGCTCTAGGTGAGTAATCATACTATCACGGTTATCTGGGTCATTGAGGCCTTTATTGTACAGTTCTTCTGTGTATTCTTGCCCCCTCATCTTAATCTCTCTGCTTCTCTAAGTTCCTTACCATTTCTGTCCTTTATTTTGCCTATCCTTGCATGAAATGTTCCCTTGATATCTCCAGTTTTCTTGAAGAGGTCTCTAGTCTTTCCCATTCTGTTGTTTGCCTCCATTTCTTTGCATCGTTCTTTTAATAAGACCTTATTTATCCTTGCTATTGTCTGGAACCCTGCCTTCATTTGGACATATCTTTCTTTTTCTCCTTTATCTTTTGCTTCTCTTCTCTCCCCAGCTATTTGTAAAACCTCCTCAGACAAGTGCTTTACCTTCTTGCATCCTTTTCTTTGGGATAGTTTTGGTCAGTGCCTCCTGTGCAGCGTTACAAACCTCCTTCTGTAGTTCTTCAGACACTCCATCAAATCTAATTCCTTGAATCTATTTGTCACCTCTGCTATATAAGGGATTTGATTTAGGTCATACCTGAATGGCCTAGTGTTTTTCCCTACTTTCTTCAATTTAAGCCTGAGTTTTGCAATCAGGTGCTGATAGTTTGAGCCACAGTCAGCTCCAGGTTTTGTTTTTGCTGCTGTATAGATCTTCTCCATCTTTGGCTGCAAAGAACATAATCAGTCTGATTTTGGTATTGACGATCTGATGATGTCCATGTGTAGAGTCATCTCTTCGGTTGTTGAAAAAGAGTGCTTGCTATGACCAGCAAAACTCTGTTAGCTTTGCCCTACTTCATTTTGTACTCCAGGTCCAAACTTGCCTGTTATTCCAGGTTTCTCTTGACTTCCTACTTTTTGCATTCCAGCCCCCTATGAGGCAAAGGACATCTTTTTTTGGTGTTAGTTCTGAAAGGTGTTGTAGATATGGTTATTTAAATCACTGAAACAAATATAGAAAAGCCAGAAATCATTTCCAAATTCTTGTTTTTTCAGTTCCTTTTCAATTAACATTTTTAGAACAAAACAGTTTGATTTCAGCATTGGGAAGAAAGATACTTTTTTTTTTTTCCAAGTTTGTACTAGCCACTAGAACGTGCTATAATGATGGAAATGTTCAGTAATCTGCACTCTCTGATATGGTAGCCACAGCAGCGCATGATTGATGAGCAATGGAAATGTGGCTGGTATGACAGAGGAACTAAATTTCATTTGTTCTTAAATATAATTAAAATAGCCACATGCAGCTGTTGGCTCCTGTGTTGGACTGTGTGGCTTCAAAGGATTGACCAAGGAGTATTGAGCTACACTTTGTGGTGCTAATTTGGATGGCATCTTATCAATTTTCTTAGTAAACCTGAGAAACTTTAACATGAGCATTATTTTAAAAAAAATTAGTCTCCAGGAAATGATATGCCTATTAAAAGCCCTATTGACTTTTGAGCTACTTTTAGTCCTCAGATCACCACTTTTTTTAAATTAATTATATTTTATATTTAATTGTTTGTTTCTGGCTGCACTGGGTCTTCGTTGCTACATGGGTTTTTCTCTAGTTGCAGAGAGCAATAACCATTCTTTGTTGTTGTGTACAGACTTCCCATTGCAGGGGCTTCTCTCATTGTAGGACATAGGCTCTAAGGCATGTGGTCTTCAGTTTTTTCAGCTCATGGGCTCAGTAGTTGAGGCTCTCAGGCTTGAAGAACACAGTCTGAACAGTTGTAGCACAAGGGCACGTACGATCTTCTCAGACCAGGGATCAAACTTGTATCTCCTCCGTTGGTAGGTGGATTCTTTACACACTGAGCCACCAGGGAAGCTGTATCACAAGGTTTTAAAATGCTGATTCTCAATCTTTAAATTACGATCGTCTATTTCCTCCATTCATTTTTACCTTAGCCATTTTCATGGTGGCCTTAAGTGGGTCAAGTCTTTCTCTTCTGATTTCTAATTCCCTCCTTCTTCTAAAAAATACCTTAGTGATAGAAAATGCAGCATCCTCCATATGTTAATTCTACATTATTATACTTCCTCCTCCCTTCTCAAAATACCAGATTGTACTATGTAAAGACTTTTTAAACAGTCAGACACTTTCAGTTCATTAGTTTGGTTTGACAGACAGCCATCAGCTCACCTTTAGAGCATATGTTTCAAGGTGCAGCAATTTGCTTTTATTTTTATTTCTGTCCTCATTCCTCAACTCTCACCAAGGTCATTTATATATTTGAAAAACTGTCATTTTTTTTCTTCTGGCTTTGCTTCACCTTTTTTTTTTTAAATTTCATTTTAGTTTTTCCTTTTCGCTTAGGGCTCCTACTTTTCACGTCTGTAATGTGTTTATCCTTTAAAGTTACATGACACCACTTTGCTTGTTTAACAGTTGTTAAAATTGTTAATGCCAAATATTCCTCTGTTTTGATAGATGACAGAGGATGTAAATGGAGTGTGGATGCTCACTGACTATGCGCTAAGTGTCAGGTGTCCCATATGTGCCATCTCGTGTTGTCAATACAGTAACAATGCGTGGCTGAGTAATAGGGTTGTATTAGTATTTCCATTTCGTGGAAAAGAAGTGGTATAACTTGGCTATGATGAAATACATATAGTTAGTAAGTATAGACCTTGGGCTTGCATCAACGTGTAGCTGAATAGAGGGGAGGGATATGAATAAAAACACAGGATTCAGAAACATTTGTAGGGACTTCACTGGCAGTCCAGTGGTTAAGACTGCTTTTCAGTGCAGGGAATGTGAGTTCAGTGGGCAGCTAAGATCCCACATGCTTTGTGGCCAAAAAAATGCATCATAAAACAGAAGCGATATTGTTACAAACTCAATAAAGACTTAAAAATAGTCCACATAAAAAAGTCTTAAAAAAATAAAAATGAAAAACAAAACAAACCCCAAAACATTTGTAAATATTTAAGTGTATCGAGTGTTTATATTTGGAGTAGGCAATGGCACTTCACTCCAGGACTCTTGCCTGGAAAATCCCATGGACAGAGGAGCTTGCTAGGCTGCAGTCCATGGGGTCGCAAGAGTCAGACACGACTGAGCGACTTCACTTTCACTTTTCATTTTCATGCATTGGAGAAGGAAATGGCAACCCACTCCATTGTTCTTGCCTGGAGAGTCCCAAGGACAGGGGAGCCTGGTGGGCTGCCGTCTATGGGGTTGCGTAGAGTCGGGTAAGACTGAAGCGACTTAGCAGCAGCAACAGTGTTTGTATTTTGTTACATTTTAAAGATTACTTTATATTCAATATGCTATTATCATTCAGTTGCTCGGTGAGTCCAACTCTTTGCAGCCTCATGGACTGCAGCACACTGGGCTTCCCTGTCCTTCACTATCTCTTTCATTATACTCAAACCCATGTCCATTGAATTGCTGATGCCATCGAATCATCTCGTCCTCTGTTGCCCCCTTCTCCTCCTGCCCTCAATCTTTCCCAGCATCAGTGTCTTTTCTAATGAGTCGGCTCTTTGCATCAGGTGGCCAAAGTATTGGAGCTTCAGCATCAGTCCTTCCAATGAATATCCAGTAGAAAGCAAGTGCTTTAAATGTTCAGGTCACTGAGTTCTGATGCTCACATCGTGTTGTGTAACTGCAGCAAGATGTAGAACACTTGCCTTGCCAAGGAAGTTCCCTTGACTCCACAATGAAATCTTTGTTTCCTCCACTCAGCACTTGAATGTGTCCACTGAGCTTTTTATTTTGAATATTATTTAGTCGTGATATTTCCATTTTTCTTTTGTCTTTTTTTTTTTTTTTTTTTTGAGATTTTCTTGGATGAAGCTTTCTGAGTGTGTGTGTGTGTGAGAGAGAGAGAGAGAGAGAGAGAGAGACAGGTTTAATTACTCAATGAAGGATTTTTAACATGGCCCACTTTTAACTTTTTGTCAAATNTTTTTTTTTTTTTTTTGAGATTTTCTTGGATGAAGCTTTCTGAGTGTGTGTGTGTGTGAGAGAGAGAGAGAGAGAGAGAGAGACAGGTTTAATTACTCAATGAAGGATTTTTAACATGGCCCACTTTTAACTTTTTGTCAAATAATTCTGAGATCTGTCATCTTGGTATTGGCATCTATGGATTGATTGGTCATTCCTCATTCAGTTTGAGGTCCTCCTGCTTCTTGGTTATGTGGGATCTTTCAGTCAGAACTTGGAGATTTTCATTTTATGTTATGAGACACTGAAGAGAAGTGTTAGTTGCTCACTTGTGACCCTGTAGACTATAGCCCACCAGGCTCCTCTGTCCATGGAATTCTTCAGGCAAGTATCATGGATAAAAATGTTTTAGTCACCATTGTAAACCACCTGTTTTCTTATCAGTCTGATACCTGAGTCCTCTAAAGCTTCACAGAACCTCCGAGTTTGTCTGCCTTTGTATTCTCCTCATGAAATAACAGTTAATGGAGGTTGTCCAAAGCCTTCCCCCACTGTCCTGATGGTGAAATGTGTAAGTTAAGCATTATCTGAATTTCTGCTGNGATACCTGAGTCCTCTAAAGCTTCACAGAACCTCCGAGTTTGTCTGCCTTTGTATTCTCCTCATGAAATAACAGTTAATGGAGGTTGTCCAAAGCCTTCCCCCACTGTCCTGATGGTGAAATGTGTAAGTTAAGCATTATCTGAATTTCTGCTGTGTTTAGTCCAGATATCATGGGTGGGGAGGGTGAATACTTGCTGTGGTTGCCACAGTTAAGTCGTCTTGGGGAAATGAGATTCTCTTAATCTGTTTTACAAGGGGGATGTCATCTCTGTGGACACATTGAGTCAGCATGAGTGTTCTTCACGTGGCTCAGAGGAGACAGCGTCCCGACACAGCTGCACATGGCCTGAACACCTGGCTGGGACTGACACTCACCCAGGTTCCGCTGTGGCAGCCACAAAGCAGTTGTCAAGGCTACCATCTACTGTAGGGCAGACTCCTGAGGCCAGTACAGTGTGTTTTGGGCGTCCGATCCACAGTCCTTGCTGGTTTCCCCTCCTCCTCATCAGCAGAGTGCCTTCTTCCTCTCCAGCCTCTTCTTGTTCAGAGGAAGGGGTCCATCTGTTACTGGTCCCTTCCAGGCTGGCTAGGAATGGACATGCCCTCTTCTAATGCCTCTGAGTTACCCATTTAGAAGTTTGTTTTCCTTTGTTCTTTTTGACAATGAGCAAAGGATTTCAGACTGTATCTAAAACATGTTAAGTTTTGGCGTATGTTTGCAGAACCACATTGAGCTGACCAAGGAGAAGTTTGGAAATCCTATTCTGTCTCCTCATAGTCTGACCCAAATGATAAAATTGAACATGATTTAGTTTATCTAAATTGCCTGGGAGTGGGGGAGTGCAGAATAAGTCAGAGGTGAGTTCCCCAAAGATCCATGAGTTTTGGGCACTTTTTAATGATAAAGTGAATGACCCTGGGGTCTCCAGAACATGGTTCTACTCTACCCTGGAACAGGGCTCACTCAGCAGACTTGTTTTTGTAAAGGGCCAGCTGGCAGATGTTTTAGCCTTTGCAGGCCATATGATCTCTGGTGACTTCCCTGTGGCTCAGACAGTAAAAAATCCACCTGCAATGCAGGAGAATTGAACCCAGGTTCAATTCCTGGGTCAGGAAGATCCCCAGGAGACGGGAATGACAGCCCACCCCAGTATCCTTGCCTGGAAAATCCCAGAGACAGAGGAAGCTGGCAGGCTGCAGTCCATGGTGTTGCAAAGAATCAGACAACTGAGCGACTAAGCATGCATGCCTGGTCTTTGTTACCCCTACTCACTTTTGCCATTGTAGCACAAAAGTGGTCATAGATAATATATAAATAATTAAGGATGGCTGTGTTTCAGTAAAACTTTATGAACACTGACATTTGAACTCCATATATTCTTTTCAGGTCACAAAATACTCCTTTAGGTTTTGGGTTTTTTTTTTCTCCCAATAATTAAAAAATGTAAAAATTATTCTCAGATCACAGGCATATGAAAACAGGTGGCAGACTAGATTTGGGCCATGGGCTGAAATTTGCTGACCTTTGCCCTAGGGGATGTCCACTGGACAGTTTCCTTTGCCCAAATAGCCACTGTGCTCTGTATCCACTAGCTTAACCCAGACTTATATTCCTGAGACATTTCTGGTACATCGCTATATTCTCATGTTAAAATGTTAGTGACCTGGCACCCAGGAACACATTCATTCATACAGAAGTTCTTATGAATATTGTGGATACCAGAGTCCTACATTTGAGTAAGAGTTTTGCCTCAGGTCTCCACAGTGGAAGACCTGGATTGATCTGCCTCTGATGATAATTTTCTTCATAACAACATGAACAGTGTATTCTTAATGTACACCTTCCTTGCTAAGGTACTATTATACTTATGCAGCTTCCTAAGTCAATGGGAGTTGTGCAATCCACACTGGAATATTTTGGTAGGATTTCAGTGTTTGTTTTTTTTTTTTTTTTCCCCTTCCTTAAGGAAGAGCTAAGCAACCATATGTAACTAGTTAAAATGGAATCATGTGTCAGTTTGGAATGGATCATTTGATAGTCAGAGGATACTTGATTCAAAGTGACTTAACAAGAAGGGATTATTTCTCTGTCAGAGCACCAAGTCCAGAGGGAGGCAACTATGAAAAGAGTTGCGTAGCCCTATGGTGGCAGAGCCAGTGTGGCCACTAGCCTCTTGACTTTCACTTATGTTTGGAGCCCTGTGGTCACAGAAGCTCTGTAGCAGCCCTAGAGAACACATCAGCATTCAAGACGGAGGGAAAGAAGGATGGTCTCCACATCTGTCCTCTTTTGTCAGTTCCAGGACTGTCTCTTTACCCATCAAATGCCTGCTTAGGTCTTCTAGGTAGGAATCTGCTAGCAGCCACTTGTAGCTGCAAGGGGAGCTGGGAAATTGAGTTTTGACTTGAAGCTGTGTTGTGGGAAATGGCCACGGAGGAGAGCACTGGGAATGTTTAGCCAACTGAAAGTGTCTGCTACAGAGAGCAAGCAGCCTTTTGTGATGCCTGGGTGACGTCTAGAGAGTAGAGTTCTGCTGAGTTTGAATCTGAAATACAATGCATGAGGCACTTCCTTAATTAAATAGGTGCTTGGAGTGTGTCTAGTATGTGTTTATTATACATGAGAGGTATGAAACAAGGGCCATGTCCTCCAAGAACTTTATCTCTAGCTAATAGCAAGAAATAGACATGAAATTGTAAACAGTCTATCTCAATTTTAATAGCTAAGGCTGAGGATTGGAGTATATTAATATTTGTGTCATAAGGTCATGTGTTCATTTAGCAACATTTATGAGGTGCCAAACATGTCAACTGTTTAGTTTGCAGGTATGCAGATGAGTAATGCAGTTTCTGTTCTGCAGAAAGCAGTCAAGTAAAACAGCCGTTTGGGGAGCTCTAGGGTTCTGTGATTTACCATAGCTTGAGTTATCCAGTTATGTTGGAAGAACTTTTATTTGCTCTTTTTTGTTGTGTTTTTGTTTTTAAA
>SJYA01002171.1:929884-985462 GCA_006410615.1 Neotragus moschatus | reverse complement strand
ACTCATTTTAAGAGCTCACTGTTAGCAACTTTAAAGCCGCAGTGGCAGCACTTCAGGTAAAGACTGCAAGCCTCCTGCAGTATCAATACTAAAAATCCACTAGCCACAAGACTGTGAGATTAGGGAGATCCAGAAACAGTAAGATCTCAAAGCTGACCTGTGAGCAACTGAGCCCATTAAACTGAGTAAATAACTTTAGTGAAAACAAGAAAGGGTCGTAATGAGGACAGAAAAGAGAAAGCAAATGGGGGCAGCTTTTACATGATGAACAAAGAGATGGAGGTCACGGCATATAAGAGGCCATTTGAAAGTGGCTTGATTTGTAAATATCAGGGACATGAAATTTCAGGGAAAAGAAAATGAAGCCGTCAGGGACAGTTTTAAATAAATATACCCAAGCACAGAAACATAAATTGGCTACTGGATTTGTAAGTGAAGAGGGAACAGTTATGAAGGATTAAAAGTGTCTATGAAGAAGGCAACATGCATAGAAAGTCAAAATGCCGTATCCCACCACATGTCTATAGAGATCTTATGTTCTGTACACTCAGTATTTACCAGCAGAGAAGATATAATTTTGATGTAAGGCGTGTTTCTGTAAAGATAGATGATTGCTGGTTCATTCAGCAGCTGAACAGATGTTCTCTGCTGCCTGTTACGTGCCAGATTCTGGACTGGGCAGTGAAGATGAAGCTGGCAGTTTTCAGCAGTGAGACAGATCAATTAGACAGACATCCCCAGACAGCGAGGAGATGAAGCCCAGGATGCCAGAGCTCATAGAAGACTTTGTGAAGACGCTGGAACAGACACATAGGCTGAGTAGGAGTTCACACCCCAAAGAAGGAAGTAGGATTTGGGTGGAGTAGAACCTCTTTCTAGGAGGAGGGACCAATGTGAGCAAGAGTGAGGGAAGTACGAGAATCTGAGTGGGGAGATGATAGCAGAGGAGGACGGGAGATATTGGAAGCTCCCAGCAGCTCAGTGATATTCCTCAGGATGTGAATTTCAAGGCAGGAAACAGCTGGGAATCATGCTTGAGTATGAACAAAAATACACATTTTTTTTTCTTTTCTCATTCATGTCTAAATCCCCCATCTCCCTACACAAGCTCACCTCTTTTTAATAATCACAGTTTTAGTATATTTAATTGAAAATTCGTTGTAAGTAGGCTGATCTTTGGAGATGGAGAAGCTGATTGTTATTAACAGTAATTAGCCTCATGCTCTCATAGGTTGCGTTCTTTTTATTCGACTACCTGAACCGGGTATTGTGTTTGGTTCTCCAGCATCCATTCCACCCCTGCTTGTTGAGTAACAGCAATGTGGTTTGGGGACTTGACCTTAGGTGGTTTAAGGGTAATCCTGCCTCCACTACCAGTGTTTTAGTTCACTGTTGGATGTGTGTGATTCATTTTGGACCAGTGAGAAAAATCCAAGTTTGGAGGAGAATTGAGGGAGGAAAACTATGGTCAGCCAAGCTGTCTCTATTGCTAGATGTGAACCAGAAGCTTGTAGCTGTCGTGCCATGGGGGACCCAAGCTTAAGGTGTTGTTATGGATGGTAGAATGGAGAAGTGAAAAGGGTCTTGATGGCCCTATTGAACTGGGAAATCAGCTAACATAGAACTTTTCCCATTACTGGGCTTCCTCTCCTGAAAGTTAATGATTTTCTTCACTGCTTAATCTATTTTGGGTTTGTTCATCTGAAACTTGAAATCGTCTGCAACCTAAATGATACATGATCTTTGTGACCTTCAGCAGACACTGTATGACTTTTTATGATTATAACCCTTTGAGCCTCATTTCCCTTGTCTGTGAAATGAATATAATTATGTATCAGGGTTTTTCATGAAGATTATTTGAGATCCATCACAAAACCCGAGGGCAGAGGCATGAACTAATACGTGAGTGCCTACAATGCACCNTTCAGTTCCCAGCACATGCATCATGCTCACCTTCATTTTATATGTAAAAGAGATGACCAGTACCAGTTTGATGCATGAAGCAGGGCACTCAAAGCTCATGCTCTGGGACAACCCAGAGGGATACAGTGGGGAGGGTCGAGGGAGGTGGGTACAGGATGAGGGGAACACATGTAACCTGTTGCCAATTCATGTTGATGAATGGCAAAACCATCACAATATTGTAAAGTAGTTATCCTCCAATTAGAATAAATTAAAAAGCAAGTACACGCCTGAAAGAAAAAAAAAAAAAAAAGAGGTCTCTCTGGGCTGGATGTAAGATTTGAGAGTCATGGGCAGATTGATTGTATCAGAAATGATGAGAAGGGATGGGACTTGTTAAGGGAGAAGTGAGAGCTAGGAACAAAATACCTGCTTGACTTTTTACTATTTGCTCAACAAATATTTGTTGAATATTGAGTGGATGCTCAAACAGTAGGGAAGATTCAGAAGCTGGAAGGAATGAATGAACAGTGTTCCAGATGGAAGCACAGATATAAGCTAAACTGTAGAGGTTGAAATAACTGCATGTGTGGGAGGCAGTGCCTAAGTTGCCTGATTTGGTATTATCATCTGTAATGTGGGGATTAGTCACTTGCTCAAGGTCGAACTTCTTGAAACTGATGCTTCCTGCATTTGTGCTGCCGTCTTTCTGACTTCCGAGCTCGGGATTTGCCACCATACCATGGTCCCTCTTCCCCAGATTATTTCCTATAGTTATGGTTCCACCCCTCAACTTAGAAATGTCTTGTTTCTTCCCATGTAGACCAAACGAAGTATCGTCTTTCATGGACACCTTCTTTATAGGATCGGTTTTCTGAGTTAGATTTCTTTCCTCTTTCCTAGCTCTCCACTGCGGTTTGAACCCACGGGGTATTGATCACCCTGCCCATGGTGAAGGTATTAAACTACAAATTGAAGGTGAAGGTGTTGAGTCTCAATCCATTAAAAATAAAACTTTCCAGAAGGTGCTTGACCAAAAAGGAACCCCCAAGCGACTGCAGACAGAAGCCGAGACAACTAAGGTAGGTAATATTCCAATAAGTTAAAGAGATTCTGAAGCTGCAGCTTCTATATTTTGTGGTCCAGCCCCAGGGAAGAACTGACAGTACTTTCATTAATTATTGTTGGTGATTCAAAAAACACTGCTCCTCGACTGCAAGTCATAAGAAAGGGAAATAGTGACTTCCTCACCTTTAGAGTGAAATCAAAGCACATTTGTGGTCAGTCTTAGAGCATGAGGCTCTGAGGATGGTATAGGATGAGCTATAGAGATGAGTGCCTAGACTTAACAATGTGTTTACCAGGCTCAAGTGATCATTTGATAATATTGGACAAGTCATATGACTTTCCAAGCCTCAGATTCTTCACCTATAGAATGGGTACCAGAAGCACCATCATCTCCGTCAGGTTGAACAGATGAAATAATACTGTATATATACAAGTATTTTGCAAAAGGCTCAGTTGGCTGCATGAGTATGAGGGGATTTTGCTGACCATCACAGTAACAAGTGATATTTTATGAAATATATACATGTATTCCAGGTACTGTTGGAAGGACTTTGACATACTGGCTTATTAGGTTCCTGTAACAATTTTGTCAGGTAGACAATAGTAAACAGGACCCTGGTTAAAGATATAATTGCTCTATTTTTTTGCAGTGTTCTTCAGTCTTTCAGTCTTTAATATAGGTATAAGACACACATTGGTAAACTGGGAGTTTAAAGGATAGATGATTATTTAGTAAGAGCAGCCTTTTTCAAAGGTTCTCCATCATGGAATTGGCACTGTATGGATTTTTGTCTGAAAGCAGTGAAGATGCTTTTGTTGGGGTTGTATGTTAGTTTGCCCCTTGGAAATTGAGAGAACTCATCTTCCTAGGATATTTCCTTCGAAGAGACTTCCTTTCACATGTTTGTTGAGGGGATGAATATATGCATGCCTTGGAAAGCAGATGTTGCAGTCCCCCAAGAACAGCCTCAAGTAGAAAGGTCGCTCGGCTGTCATACAATAACTCCTGCCCACTCCCGTAAAAAAAAGAAAAAAGCCTTCCAAGATCAGATGTGAATTTTTCTACCTTGTCTGTACTTTTGGATAATTACCAATTACTTTAGTGCAGGTAATTAAAAGCTGATGACAAAAGAGTGTGTGTGTATCTGTGTTGTAGGGAGTGGGGAACAATTAGCAAGGGAGATATTGCAGATATGTTGCACATTTTAGCTGAGAGAAATTACACCTCGTAGAAAACTGGTTGGTTATTGTTATGTGAGAGGAGCTGGGAATAAGTAAGCCCTATTTTGACATCTAAATCTGGTCAGCCAGTGGTTGGTTCCATCTTGAAAGAGGGAGAAAAAAAGGTCTTAAAGGTCTTCTTTAATTAGGAAGATAAATGGTTTATTTAAGTAGGATCTTTTCAGAGATGTATAAACTATTAAGCATTACAGCAGAGGAAAAGAAAACAAATTAATTGACAATTTCCTGATTTTAATTCAACTTTAATTAATTTAATTCAACTTTTCCAGATTCTCTTTTATTTGCAGAACAGATTTGGTGATATAAGAAGTTGGATTCAAACCTGATAGGATTTGATAACTTCTGAATTATCTGGAATGTGTGATGGGGTAGTAAAACCAGTTTTCATGTCAGTACCTTTTTGCCTCTAGTTCACTTTACATTTGCTTTGCGGAAAACCTACTTCACTGAGAATGCAGTCATGTTTAATGAACCTGTCCTCAGGTTTAGACTCTAGTTGCAAGCCAGATTCGTCTGAGTTTTTCCAGGTTGTCTACATTGACACCCCCAAACTGAGTTAAAAGGAAATTCTGAATGTCTTCACATTGACACGTTTAGGAGTGAACGACTAGGAGCTCTTGTTACAAAGTATTTATTTTTTCATGGAGGACTTGATGACAGTGGTGGTTGCTGGGGAGCAGGGGCAAAAATAAAAATAAGGATTACTGCAGACCTATAGTGTCACATACCCTAGAGATTCTGTACCACTGACAGTGTGAACATGTTCTGTGCAAGTATGGGCACGCTGAGATGTGCCTTTCGGTTGCACACCAAGGATTATTGGAGTTGTGAGTCATCCTTTTTCTTTAGGTAAATAATTGAATCTCTGGTAACTTGACCTACTCTACACTTACCTTATAAAACCTCTAGCTACAGATGCATCATGTAAAGCCACTTGCAGAAATGCAAATCACTACAGATTTTCTGGAGGACAATCTGATAGTTATCAAAACTTTAAATGAGTGTAAGTTTTGAGCCAGTAATGCCCTGTCTAGGAACTTATCCTAAGGAAATAATCATCCAGATGTGCAAAGATGGCTGCAGGAGAACATTCACTCTAGTGATGTCTATAACATGAAAACAATGTTCATTCATAAAACTTTGGCCAGAGAGATTGTGTATTCATGGAATTGAACAGAATTCTGTCTTTTTAAGGGTGACGGAGACCTATGTATATTTATCTTCGTTTGTTTGGAGTGCTATAAAACACCTTAAACTGGGTGGCTTATAGTATTATTCAGCTGTATAAAGGAACGAAGTAGAATCATTTGTAGAGATGTGGACGCACCTAGAGGCCGTCGTACAGAATGAAGTCAGTCAGAAACGGGAGAAGAATTATTGTGTATTAACACATATATGTGGAATCTAGAAAAATGCTATAGAGGACTTATTTGCAAGGCAGAAATAGAGATAGACGTAGAGAACAAACGTATGGCCCCTAAGAGGGGAAGACCAGGGGGTGAATTGGGAGATGGGGATCGACATATATGCACTATTGATACTATGTATAAAATAAATAACTAATGAGAACCTACTGTATAGCACAGGGAACTCTACTCAGTGCTTTGCAGTGACCTAAATGGGAAGGAAATCTAAAGAAGTAGGGATATATGTATACATATAACTGGTTAACTTTGCTGTACAGCAGAAACGAACATAGCATTATAAAGCAACTATGAAAGGAAAGTTTTAGTCACTCCATCGTGTCCAACTCTTTGCAGTCCCAGGGACTGTAGCCCACCAGGCTCCTCTGTCCATCCAAGCAAGAATCCTAGATGGGTAACAAGGGATCTTCCTGACCCAGGGATTGAATCCATGTCCCCCACAATGCAGGCAGATTCTTTACCATCTGAGCGACCAGAGACTGTACTCCAATAAAAATTAAAGAAACTGGATGGTTTATAAACAATAGAAATTTGTTTCTCATAGTTCTGAAGGCTGGGAAGTTCAAGGTCAAGGTACCACCAGCTGGAGTGTCTGATAAGAGCCTTGTTACCCAGGTCATAGACATCTGTCGTCTCACTGTGTCTTCACATAGTGGAAAGGGACGAAGGATCTCTCTGGACTGTCTCTCATGGGGACACTAATCCCATTCATGAGGGCTCCGTCCTCCCAAAGACTCCTCCTCCTAATACTATCACATTGGGAGTTAGGGTGTGCATTCTAGGGGAATACAGATTTTCAATCTATAGCAGTGTTTATGCAGGCAAATGAGTGCGTTGCTGTTACAGTAGGGGGAGAGGAAGACGGGCAGGTTCCTGCAGTGTGTAGCATGTTCCTATTTTCCTATAAATATCTTTTCCCCATAAAAAGGCATCACCGAGTCTGAAAGATTTCATTCCATAATTGTTTTAAATTTATTTTTAAATGCTTTTATTTTAAAATTTTATCTTTATATTTTTAAATTATTTTTATTTATAATTGTTCTATAGTATTGTATTGTTTTCTGCCATACATCACCGTGACTCAGCCATAGGTATACGTGTGTCCTCTTCCTCTTGAACCTCCCGCCTCTTACCCGATCCCCTCCCTCTAAGTTTGCACAGAGCACTGGGTTTGAGCTCCCTCTGTCATGTAGCAAATTCCCACTGGCTATTTTACGTACGGTAATATATATGTTTCTGTGCTATTCTCTCAATTTGTCTCACCCTCTCCTTCCCCTACTGTGTCCGCAAGTCTGCTCTCTGTTTGAATCTCCATTGCTACCCTGCACATAGGTTCATCAGTACCATTTTTCTAGATTCCATATGTATGTGTTAATATACAATATTTGTTTTTCTCTTTTTAACTTCACTCTGTATGATAGACTCTAGGTTCACCTACCTCAGAACTGACTCAAATGTGTTCCTTTTTATGGCTGATAGTTAAGTCATATATGACTCATGAGACCCTATGTGCTACAGCACAGCAAGCTTCCCTGTCTTTCCCCATCTAGAGTGTGCTCAAACTGACGTCCATTAAGTGGTTGATGCCATCCAACCATCTCGTCCTCTGTTGTCCCCTTCTCCTCCTGCCCTCAGTCGTTCCCAGGATCAGGATCTTTTCCAGTGAGTTGGCTCTTAGTATCAGGTGGCCAAAGTGTTGGAGCTTCACCTTTAGCATCAGTCCTTCCAATGAATATTCAGGGTTGATTTCCTTTAGGATTGACTGGTTTGATCTCCCTGTTGTCCAAGGGACTTGCAAGAATCTTCTCCAGTACCACAGTTTAAAAACATCAATTCTTTGGTGCTCAGCCTTTATGCTCCAACTCTCACATCTGTACATAACTGCTGGAAAAATCATAGCTTTGATTATACAGACCTTTATTGGCAAAATAGTGTCTCTGTTTTAATATGCTGTCTAGGTTTGTCGTAGCTTTTCTTCCAAGGAGCAAACGTCTTTTAATTTAGTGGCTGCAGTCACCATCTGCAGTGATTTTGGAGCTCAAGGAAATAAAGTCTGTCACTGTTTCCACTGTTCCCCCATCTATTTGCTATATGCTGATGGGACCAGATGCTATACTGGTTTTTTGAGTGTTGGGTTTTAAGCCAGCTTTATCACTTTCCTCTTTTACCTTCATCAAGAGGCTCTTTAGTTCCTCTTTGCTTTCTGCCATTAGGGTGATGTCATCTGCATATCTGAGGTTATTAATATTTCTCCCAGCAATCTTGATTCCAGCTTGTGGTTCATCCAGCCTGGCATTTCACATGATGTACTCTGAATTTAAGTTAAATAAACTGAGTGACAATATGCAGCTTTAACGTACCCCTTTCCCAATTTTGAAACAGTTCCTTGTTACATGTCTGGTTCTAACGGTTGCTTCTTGACCTTCATACAGATTTCTCAGGAGACAGTTTATATCTAGAACTGAGATTATGGGGAAAATTTTCTTCTTCTGCACTCATTGGAGTTTCTTTTTAATATATGTACTCTTTTAAGTATAAAGGAAATCAGTCCTGAATATTCACTGGAAGGACTGATGCTAAAGCTGAAACTCCAATACTTTGGCCACCTGATGTGAAGAACTGAATCATTTGAAAAGACCCTGATGCTGGGAAAGATTGAAGACAGGAGGAGAAGGGAACGACAGAGGATGAGATGGTTGGATGGCATTACTGACTCGCTGGACATGTGTCTGAGTAAACCCCGGGAGTTGGTGATGGAGCCTGGCGTGCTGCAGTTCATGGTGTCGCAGAGAGTTGGACACGACTGAGCAACTGAACTGAACTCTTAAGCATATTTATTTAAAGCTCTTTTCAGGTTGCCCATTAACTTAAGCAGCTGAGCTGTGACTCTTCCTATTTGTTGAACTGGTGTTCTACCTTTGAGGCTGCTGTCTTTCCTCCCGTGAGTCCGAATTCTTGCTGAATGATTTGCCAAGGAGGAGAGCTGTCTTGGGGAACATGCCGTGCGTTGAGGTGCTTTTGTAGTCTGTGTGCTGTTGAAGCAAGCACTGATGAGGTGCTTTTGTGCTTGTCTCTTCCTGAACTGATTGGGAGGTAGCAGCTTTGACCAGGTGTTTAATTATGTCTCAATCTGATGTTGTCTTTGCTACTGATTATGCAAATAAAGTCCCCCCAGATGTGCTCTCTCATCTGCAGCTTCACACAGGAGCCTGGTTCCATCTCCCTGTCATGTCTGTGGGCTCTGCCATTACGGGTCTGGCCAGGCGGGGCTTTGAAACCAATCCTTATTCCAGATCTCCAGGAGGCGTCTTGAGCTTCATCATTCCTCATTGCTATGGGCACTTGGCACCTAAAGATATCTCTTCCTTGATTTCAAGTATGGCAATATATAAATTTAAAAATATATTTTCTAGCATCTTTACATTTCTAGAGTCTGAGAGGGGATTGTATAGCATAAGTGTAATCTACCATCTTGACTGTGAAATTCATATTGCTTTTAAAGTTAAAAAATCTCTGTCTACACATCCTTGGAAAAAGCATCTTTCTGTTTATCTTAAATGTGATTTGGAGACCCTTGCCCTCAATGACTCAAAAGACTAGAGTTGTAATTCTAGAAAGAGGGTTATCCATGTCGTTGGCTGTCTTAAATGAAAGAGAAATGACATAGAAATCAATAAAGAACCAAACTCACTTTTAAGCCTTATTACTGGGTAGCATAGGGTCTAGTTGGGAAAACAAAAACAAAAACAGATACATTTGATGTGTGAATTTGCAAAAGGCATTTACCAATGGGAGTCCTAAATGCCAGTGAGGACTTGGGAATCCAGAGAGTACAGGTGCCTTAGGGATCAGTGTCTTGGCTAGCACAGACATAGAACATCATAGAAAGTTCTATTGGACAGGCTGCTCTGATCTGTGGAAGCCATTGAAGTTTTCTGGTTATAAGAGTAAGATGAACAGATGGAATTGTGTGGACATTTTCTCTGACCCTTGTCCTTGGGCCTGGGGGGACATGTGCTTCAATCATGAGAAAAAATGTGGAAAGGGGAGTCTGTTTTGAAGGTTATAGCCCTCAATTGTCTGATGGTTGGAATTTGCGTTTCCATACCAACTCAGGATCTGGACTAAGATCCATTGGTAGATAGCATGCTGGCTGTTCCCCACCTTGAAATTCTGGACTGTGTCCTCACAGGTGGCCTAAATACAGCATTGGGAATTTGAAACTCTTGACTTCTAGACTTGATCTTCTAGGTGCTTACGAAGAAACCTGCCCTGTGTTTTCATGCCTGTAACGTAAGAGTTTCATAAAGTTAATCTTTATTTTTTCATGCCAGCAATGCTGATTCACCAGAGCATATAAAGCAGTGAATCAGAATAATGATCGAGAGTCTTGATGGCTTTCTGTGTGTCTCTTGTTTAGATGTGATTGACTCCTATGTTTTTATTTATAAAATCTCCGTCTTGCAGCTGAGAAAACTAAGAAGGACTTGCAAAACTTAGCTTCTGGCTAAAAAGTAGAGGAATATGAAATTGAAATCTAAGTATAATGACTCTAAAACCAGGATTTTTTTCATCTCTTTAACATTAAATGTACAAATGATTGATTTACTTGGAAAGAAAAGAGAATCCGTTATACCGAGAATCAGGCCAACGAGACGAAGAGGTTAAAACACTGCACATATCCTTTCTTTCTTGGGGAGAAATGCAGTAGATCCTGATTGCTGTCTTATATAAGGAAGAAGCGGTGCCAGCATCCAAAGCAGTGAATAATTGCCCACATTTGGCTCTGGGCTGCATTATGTGAATCTTTGGCAGCAGATAGCCTTTTCTCATTAGGCTAATATTAGATTTAGTTTGTATTTCTTTGGCACAGAGTTAAAGGAGCTGGCCTGGAGTTTGGTGCTGGAGGCGGGAAGAGGAGAAAGCCTGGTGCTTGGGATAAGCCACAGGTGGATAAAGGAGAGCTGACTGTAGGGCAGCTGGTGGATGTTTGTTAGAGTGGGAAAGGAAACATAATCTGGGATTGAAACAGAAAGCTCTGAGAATTCTGTCTTGGGTTAAAGATGAAGGGGGGGATTGTACTTAACCTTGATCAAATCACATTGCTCAGCTGCCTCTGAGAAGGCCTACAGCAATTTGGGGATAGAATGATCTAATTCTTGGCTATCTGTATTTCTTGGCTTGGGGAGTAAGAATGTCTCCAAAAGAGGCTGCCAACCCAATATACTGTCACCAGTGATAGGAAAGGACATAATGCATGGGAAACATTATGACCACATACCTAGTTAAGAATTGTCAGGGGTCAGAACAAGCGAGATGAGCCAAAATGACTTCATGCCGTATGAGTTCCAGGCCCCTCCTGCACATGCACTGAACACTTGAAAAGATCTCAGGAGAAACTGCAGTCAACCCGTATTTGAAAAGGTAAGCATTTATAACTAAAGTGTTGAGCTCTGAAAAGTGTGATAATGGAGCCTGCATGGGAGCCATAGTTTCATGGAATAATCAAGAAGGCCTTAGGGAGCATCCGACTACCTAATTTATTGCATAGGTGGTGATGAGATGACATACCTTCTCAAAATCTTGAGGCTAGTAGTGGCGCAGCCTGACCTAAAACATCATAATTCTGACACATGGCTAGGGCTTGCCACTCTATACGAAACAACAGGTGCCACAGCCACTTAGTTGGTATTCCTTTTCTTGTGTACCCAGACTGCAGTGCATGCCACCTGAGGATAGAATGAAAAGCTGGCCTCAGGGGAAGTGGAGCCCCTATCAGTGGGTGGATCAGAGCCCAGTTACCATTCCATTGACAATTTGACACAGTAAAGATAGTCTTCTGGAAGAAAGGGTGAGTTCTAGGGGTGGCTTGTCTGATAGCACTCTGCCCAAATGCTTTTCCAGTCTGAAATGCTGGGGACCAATATGTAAACTTTTCAACCATGACAGCAGTTACAGAGTCATGCCTGTCAGAACTGATTGAGAAATTTCAGAATTGCCTGCCTTTATATAAAGGCAAGTGTGTAATTTGAACTTAAGAAAAAGACAAACATAAGAGGCAGACGTGACAGCAGTGATCTGCTTCTGTGGCTGTGCTGAAGAGACTCCGAGTCCTCGATGGGAGACACTGGAAAAGCCCAGAGGCATCTGAGAGCCCTGGTCAACTCAGCCAAGTGAAGACTCAAGAAGAAGATAAAAACAGAAGTTGGGAGAAGCTTACGGCCAAGTAAGATGAAGAGCAGAAGGTGGTAGAAGAAAGCAGGGCTGGACCTTTGTCGGTACCCATAGCTTGAGGGCTGATGCCTGTTCCAAGTGAGGGACATTGTAGTTCACCAGATGGACAGCATCTCTGAACATATACATACACTTTTCCCCCTTTGACCCTCTCTCTCCCTGTACACACAGACAGATGCTAAAACATTTTTATAAAATGTGTATTGTTGCATAAGATTTTCAAGTATATTTTGGCTTTTCCTGGTATCTTGCATCATAGTTACTTTTGAACTATGAATACCTGGACTCAGGTGACCATGCGATTTGCAAACTTTGACCATAAAAAGCCAGTTAGTAACTGGTTGGGTGTTGCAGTCCCCATGTGACTTTGCAGAAGTGGATGTATTTCATTGAGATGCCTACAGGTGGACTTGTGTGTAGGTGCACGCCTGTGTGTCTTCCCTGCTTCATGATGTCTCAGTTGCACCTCAGCCAATGGGAGGCACTGGACAAGGTCGGCTTTAGACACTGTACACCCAGGATTCTGGACAAATAAATGTTAGGTGTGTGGGGAAGGGACACTTTAAGTCATTTTATAAGAACACCCTGCCTTCTCTTCTCTCTTCTCTATAAATATACAAATGGCTAACACTTACGTTCTATTTGGGTATAACTTGCCAAAAGTTAATAGTTGTGACAGGGAAAAGCGTGGTAATAAGTAATACATCATTTTAAACTGCCCTGTTATCTTTCGTGGGGCTTCCCAGGTGGTGCTAGTGGTAAAGAACCCAGCTGCCAATGCAGGAGATGTAAGAGATGCGGGTTCAGCCCTTGGGTCGAGAAGATCCTCTGGAGGAGGGCATGGCAACCCACTTCAGTAGTCTTGCCTGGGAAATCCCATGGACAGAGGAGCCTGGCAGGCTACAGTCCATAGGGTTGCAAAGAGTCAGACACAACTGAAGTGACTTAGCAGGCAGCAAGATATCACTCATACGTTGAGAAAGAGAATGATTTTATATTAATGATTGAATTGAAAAAATAGTATGTTGCATTATGTAGAAAAGAATGTGAATTGTCGAGGCAGTTCTGTTGTTGAGAGATAGATTATCCATCAACACATCATGTTCATTCTCCCCCTACTGCTTATTCTGAAATCTACTCATGTTCCCACATCCGCTGCTATCACCCAGACCCACCTCGCTATCTCTTGACTTGCTTCCACTTCACTCCTGCCCTCCTGTGGTTCTCTTCCCGCACAGCGATCTTGAGTTAAAGGATACTACGCACCTTCTCAGCGTCCTTTTAACTTAAAGTAAAAATCCAGACTCATTCCTGTGGTGAGAATCCAAGACATTCAGGCTTTGCTTGGCCTCCCCAATCTCACCTCATATCAGATTTTCCTCTGGTCATCTGAGCTCCAGACATACTTGTCCTGCTGGAATATGCCAAAGTCATGCTCTCTCTTGAGCATGTTGGTACCTGCCATCATGTCTGCCTGTANTGTGGTGAGAATCCAAGACATTCAGGCTTTGCTTGGCCTCCCCAATCTCACCTCATATCAGATTTTCCTCTGGTCATCTGAGCTCCAGACATACTTGTCCTGCTGGAATATGCCAAAGTCATGCTCTCTCTTGAGCATGTTGGTACCTGCCATCATGTCTGCCTGTATTTACCTCCTTGATCATTGCACCTTGATTCCCTGTCACATAGGTCCCAGCGCAAATGTTTCTCTGCAGAGAGGCCTGACCACTCCAGTCACGCTTTCTGATATCATGGTGTGTCCTTCATGGAGCTTCTTCCTGTCTGAAATCATCCTGTTTATTTTCTGTCTCTCTAGTAACATGTAAACTCCTTGACAGCAGTGACCTTCTCTGTCTTATTCACTGGTACAGCATCAGTGCCTGCTGCAGTGTCCAGCGCATCTTAAAGAATACACTTCTGATAAATGAAATGTTAGTTGGTGTGACCCAGAAGTTCCTTGCCTCTGGGTCTTCCTTTCTTTTGCCCCATAGTGTTTATCTTTGGGCTTCCCTGATAGCTCAGTTGGTAAAGAATCCACCTTCAATTCAGGAGACCGAGTTCAATTCCTGGGTTGGGAAGATCCACTGGAGAAGAGATACACTACCCAGTCCAGTACTCTTGGGCTTCCCTTGTGGCTCAGCTCATAAAAAATCTGCCTGCAATGCGGGAGACTGGGTTTGATCCCTGGGTTGGGAAGATCCCCAGGAGAAGGGAAAGGCTGCCCACTCCAGTATTCTGGCCTGGAGAATTTCATAGACTATGTAGCCCATGGGGTCACAAAGATTCGGACACAACTGAGTGACTTTCACTTACTCCACTGAACTATCTTTAGTCTCTGTAGAGGTGAGCAGGGGGATCCATCTTGCTGTAATGATTGTTAGTGGCAGAGAATGCTTTTCTGGATGGTGGGTTCAAGTGGAACATTGTTCACAGGACAAGCAAGGGTTGCATCCATAGCTCTTTAGTTACCCTTCTTCTTCACAGTTCTAGCTTGTCCTTCAGGCTAGGGAAATACCTGTTTGTGGTCTGTGGTTGGCGTTCCAAACTTGACTTAGTTAAAAAGTCTCTGACCTGCACATCAGTCCCTCTGCTCCCTCCAATGTTGGCCAAGATTCCACCCCCACCCACAGCTCTCTTCATAATCCTCAGTATAAGCATCAGCTGACTCCCCTAACTTTTCCCCCTTTGCCTTGAAGTTATAACCGGATGATAAAAGAAAGCGGCTTCTCCTTAAATGATCAGGAAGTCTTAAATTGAGAATCAGACCACCAGGTATCAGACAACACCTCGAACATTATTGCCAGGGATTTATGAATGAGAAATAGTTTTCACGTGTTGCTGTTACATGTGACCNGCTGACTCCCCTAACTTTTCCCCCTTTGCCTTGAAGTTATAACCGGATGATAAAAGAAAGCGGCTTCTCCTTAAATGATCAGGAAGTCTTAAATTGAGAATCAGACCACCAGGTATCAGACAACACCTCGAACATTATTGCCAGGGATTTATGAATGAGAAATAGTTTTCACGTGTTGCTGTTACATGTGACCGCAAATATTTTGTTATAGCAGCTTTGGATGCTGTAACAAAACAACATAGTTTATAACATAGACTAGGTAGCTTCAATAATAGACATGTATTTCTCACAGTTTTGGAGGCTGGGAAGTCCAAGATCAAGATGTCAGTCTGTTTCCAGGTGAGGGCCCTCTTCTTGACTTGCTAATGGAAGCATTCTGCTGGTATCCTCACGTGATGGAGAAAATGTGAGCTCTAGTCTGTCTTTGTCTTCTGAAAAGGATGCTGATCCTTCATGGGGCCCCCATCCCCATGACCTCATCTACACCTAATTATCTCCTAAAGGCCCTACCTCCAAATACCATCACATTGGGGTTAAGAGCTTCAGCCTGTGAGTTGAGGAGGGGCCACAAACATTTGGTTCAGAATATATACCAAGTGTGCATTTTGGTCCAACGCCAAATGACCAAGTGTCCAGTCACTATTTGGCTGAATAGCTTCATCCTAGAAAGAATGTCTGGCATACAAGGATAAACCTGAAATACTAATAAGAATATCTGTTTATTACAACTTAAATTTATACCAAGCAGATATTTTTTTTTTAATTGCCATTGTGGTGCAGTGGTATCACATGCAGAGTCACAGCTATCGACTCCTGTGGGTTTTATTTTTATTTATTTATTTATTTTTTAGTTTTTATTTTTTAGTTTGTTTTGCTTTACAATACTGTACTCATTTTGCCATACATTGACATAAATCAGCCATAAGTGTACCTGAGTTCCCATATAGTGCACATTTGTGATACTAAAAATATACTCTTTTCAACTGAGATCAGTGGAGGAGCAACAGATGTTTTAGTCAAGCTCTGCCCCTGCAGGTCGTGCTAATGATGATATTACCAAGTCATTGAACTTTCATCCTCTCCACTGAAAACTGACTGACATGAAGACTTCAACTCTTGGGCTTGCCATGTTGGTTGTAGCTCATGAGGCGTTTCATTGAAATAGTCCCATAAATGAAAGCTTAGAATTGTATTTAAAGAAGATACTTGCTAAGCGTTCTCACGATCAAGCTGAATTTTATTGCCATCCCTGTGGTTTTCTGTCTTAAGAAATGTTTTCACAGTACTGTAAAGCAGGAATTTCAATTCAGTATGAATTGAAAGAATGAATTGAATGATCTCATTCACGTGCTGCTCAGGTCATGTTGTTCCTCCGCTCAAACCCCTCTCATTGCTCCCCATTTTCCTNGGTGCAGTGGTATCACATGCAGAGTCACAGCTATCGACTCCTGTGGGTTTTATTTTTATTTATTTATTTATTTTTTAGTTTTTATTTTTTAGTTTGTTTTGCTTTACAATACTGTACTCATTTTGCCATACATTGACATAAATCAGCCATAAGTGTACCTGAGTTCCCATATAGTGCACATTTGTGATACTAAAAATATACTCTTTTCAACTGAGATCAGTGGAGGAGCAACAGATGTTTTAGTCAAGCTCTGCCCCTGCAGGTCGTGCTAATGATGATATTACCAAGTCATTGAACTTTCATCCTCTCCACTGAAAACTGACTGACATGAAGACTTCAACTCTTGGGCTTGCCATGTTGGTTGTAGCTCATGAGGCGTTTCATTGAAATAGTCCCATAAATGAAAGCTTAGGATTGTATTTAAAGAAGATACTTGCTAAGCGTTCTCACGATCAAGCTGAATTTTATTGCCATCCCTGTGGTTTTCTGTCTTAAGAAATGTTTTCACAGTACTGTAAAGCAGGAATTTCAATTCAGTATGAATTGAAAGAATGAATTGAATGATCTCATTCACGTGCTGCTCAGGTCATGTTGTTCCTCCGCTCAAACCCCTCTCATTGCTCCCCATTTTCCTTGAAATAGAAGCCAGGGTCCTTTCCGTGCCCTCCTGGGCTCTGCGTGATCTGTTCCCGGGTAGGTCGCTCGTGTCACCTGCAGCTACACCCTTCATCTTCAGGCTGCTTCTGGATTCAACCGGGTACCTTCCCACCTGGGAGCCCTCGTGCTGCTTGTTCCCTCTGCCTGCAGCTGCTTTTCCTCAGTATGCCCAAGACTCTCCTCCATCTTCTCAAAACCTTTATTCAACCGTAACCTCAGTGAGGCTTGCTGGGCTGTTGTGTTTAAATAACAGACTCTTTCCCAGTGCTTCTGATCCTTGACTCTCATCATTCTCACTCCCACACTCAACATACCCATGACGTTCAAAAACAGTGTATCATCTTCTTATCTATTACACATATTATTATTTTATGTCATCCCTCCAAATGTAAATTGTGTGAGGGCAGGGACCCGATTTTTTTTTTTTTTTAATCAATCCCTAAAATGGCAAACTATGCTTGGTATGTTATAGGGACACAATTATTTGTTGTGTAAATGAATTCATATAATCAATGTGCATTTAAGTTTCACCTGACTGATTAACTTTTAATATAAAAACAACCCAGGAGATTAGCTTCACATAAATACCTACTTTTATTGGAAAGGGAATTTTCACATAGCAATAATAAGCCCTAAGGAGCATCCCTCTCTGTGTCACCAGCAGCGTAGTGATGGTCAGAGGTGTACGTAACCCACGTGACCAAATCATCGTTATTTTGCACAAGGTCAAGGTTGCCAAAACTAGAGCCAAAATGGCATTTGGCTACTTGGCCTGCCAAAAACCAAGGCTGAAGACAAATCCTTATAGAATTTTGGCCAAATGTCACCAAAAGCTGAACTTCATTGCCTCCCTATTCTTTATATAATTAAGTAGTTTAGCTCATAAATGCGCTCATGTCTAACTTGCACATGGTGTAATCTTTTGGGGGAAGAAATCTGATACCAACCTTTTCTCATGCTGTACTAAATAGACAAAGGAGGGTTAATCCTATTGATGCCCTGAGTAATAGTAACTACTTAGAGGTAGCCAGAACTGTAACAAACAGGAGAGAAAGTAAAAGTGTTAGTCACTTAGTCTTGTCTTGACTCTTTAGGACCCCATGGACTGTAGCCTTCCAGGCTCCCTTGTCCATGGGAGTCTCCAGGCAAGAATACTGGAGTGGGTTGCCATTTCCTCCTCCAGGGAATTTTCCTAGCCCAGGGATCAAACCCAGGTCTCCTGCATTGCAGGTGGATTCTTTGCCATCTGAGCCACCAGGGGAACCCAGATGGAAGAAAGATGCATCAAAGCTTGGATTTGTTATCAAGCAGAACTTTTTTTAAATCGAGGATATGTGATTTCAACATTTTGATTGCTCTTGATATCAAATAGTAAAGGACACTGACCTGCTACATTGGATCCAATCCCCAGTCTACCCTGCTACTTTCTCGCTGTATAACCTGGGGCCAGTTTCTTATTCTTTCTCTGCCTCAGTGTCTTCATCTGTCCAGTGGGGATAATCATAGTGCCTACCCCTTTGGGTGGTTGCTCATATCATTGGGATTTGCGTATAAAATGCTGAAAACGGCTCCTGGCATATAGTCAGCATGCTGTTAACTTTGCTTCTATTGTTGTTCTTCATATCATCGTTATCCTTGGAAAATATTTTGGCGAGATGGATTAGAGAAAATAACTTTTTCCAGCAGAAGTTTTGAATTGGCTGCCTGTACCCATATTGGGTCTATCAACAAGTTTTGTTTGCCCACACACACTTAAGGTTTAAATTAATCTTCTGCAGCGGAAAAACCCTAACTTTCTCCCTTTAAATACTCCAGATTTCCCACTTCTCTTGAAAATTTTTTAAAAATCTGGAAATGATAAGCCTAAATTGGTACCAGCTGGAGTTGTCAGCAGCTGCCCCTTTATGATGAATAGTCTCTCTACTTTGGTTCTGCCTATGCCTGGCCCTCTTCATTCATGAGGTTTCCTGCCAGGCTTCTTTAGGGAGTTTAAGTTTGTGACCTTCAGTGTAAAGGACACTGACATACTTACATAGTATAAAAAGTATAGTAAGCCCTCTCTTATTTAGTGACAATGACTTATCTCCTTAAAGTGCACATATCATTCAACATTCAAAGTATCTGTTAGACCCCTCCTCTGGTGACAGTGTATTGAATAAGATAGAAGTGGAAACTGGATCTCAAACATGAACTATGGCACAAGTTCTGATATATATTTGGGAGGAAACCAGCTGAGGTCTGAGAAACTGAGATAGGAAATAAAGATGGAGCTAAGGCTAGGGGACTGAAGGAGGAAAGGGAGAAAGGGTGCATTCTGAAATGAAATCTAAGTGTTAAAAGGAGCAGCCTTGCCAAAAGATGGGACTGAGAACACTTCCTGAACCAGAGTCAGCTGGTACAAGGGCCCTGAAGTAGGGAGGTGTGTCTCCTGCTGAGGAAGGGAAAGAGACCTATGTGGCGGGTACATGGATGGCTCAAGATGATGTTAGGGATCCTGTGGTTTTGCCTGAACCTTATATTTCGTGCGATGGAGAAATCGATGGAAGGTTTCAGGTAGGGGAGGGGCTTACAAAGAGAAGACCCTATCTGCTCCTCAGAGCAGGTTGGAAGTGAGAAAGAGGAGAAATAGACTGGGATGGAGATACTAGAGTGGATGGAGGCCTGGCGTGCTGTGATTCATGGGGTCGCAAAGAGTCGGACACGACTGAGCGACTGAACTGGACTGAACTTGGAGACAGAAGTGATAAAATGAGATTAGGTATAATCCATGAGGCAAAGGGAAGACGTGAGGATGACGACTAAGCTCCTGGTTTGAGCAGCTAACCAGACACTGGTGTTATTTAATAAAATGAAAAAAAAATGTTAAGGAAAGAAGATGTTAATAGGGGGAAATTTGAGGTGAAATCAGAAGTTTCTTTTTGACCATAATTAATTTTACGACTTCAGAGTTACATCCAAGAGAAAATGTCAAGTAAGTCATTAAACTTGCAAGTCCAGTTTCCAAGGGTGATCTGGGCTACAGCTATAGGTCAGCGGTAATGAGTGTCATATTGTGGTGTGTATCTGTGTGTGTGTTGCAGAGGGATGAAATATGTAGAAACTAAGGGATATTTCAGAAGTCCTGACTTTTAAAAGGTGGTATCTCTGTGGTTTCCCTGACTCTGTGCTGCTACTTGGACTGTTAGCCTTGTCCTGTCATTATTGAATTTTGAGCCTAAGGATTAGGCTCTTCAGTTTGGAGGGTAATGACATAGCCTGAAAGCACTTGGGTAGAAGTGGATCATCTTCACTTTTTTCAGCTTTTTTTTTTTTTTTAAGCTCCTCCCCCCATCGTCATGTTTGCCTACTGTTGACTGTTTCACGCATTTGGTGGAAGGAGGCTAGTGCATTGCATGGCCAGTTGGAAAAGGAGTAGGGGTTGGGGGGATGAACAGCAGGTCGTTTTTAAGCTTTGAAGACGTCTTAACTTTCTGTAGGGATGTGAGAGTCTCTGCTCTTTATCAGTGCTATCATTATAGTTGTCACTTACGTTCACCAACATCCACTTCTCTCCTCCTGGGCTCCAGTCAGACTGCACTTGCTGGTATCCCAGAATGCCTAGTTCCAGACAGTGGCCTGTAAGAGACACACACTGCCCTAATGGACTGGGGCTAGCAAACACTCTGGTGCAAACTTCCAACTCCCTTTCGGGCAGTGTGGTAGACACCAGTTCAGATGGCAGAGCACAGAGTCAAAGGAACTTTGATCACCAGGTCACCACAGAGACTGCCCAGGAGCTGACTTGGAGCTGACCTTGTATAAGCAAGAAATAAATTTTCATTGTGTCCCAAGAGTTTGAGGAATGTTTGTTAGTGCAGCATGTGTTGTCATTTAGTCGCTAAGTCATGTCCAACTCTGTGACCCCATGGACTGTAGTTCGCCAGGCTCCTCTGTCCATGGGATTCTCCAGGCAAGAATACTGGAGTGGGTTGCATTTCCTTCTCCGGGGGATCTTCCCAGCCCAGAGATCGAACCCGTGTCTCCTGCACTGCAGGCAGATTCTTAACTACAGCGCCACTAGGGGAGCCCTGCTGCAGCATGAGCCTAGCTTACTCAGTTTAATCCAGGTGGCATCTGAGAACAATGTCATAATGTTGTCCCAAACCTAAGCTCCTCACAGGCAGGCATCTTGTTGAACGTCAAGCCAAGTGCAAACCCTGACAAAGATGGGTGGGCTCAACTAATCCTCTAAAGTCAGTGCCGATTGCGACTTTCTTTTCAACAGATGGAGACTCGTAGTGCCCTTTTCACTTTGAGCAACCGAACTAAAGTTAAACTGCTGTTTGAAGATTTTAAAGCTTTTCTCCTGGGCCCTGGTGATTGTTACCAGCATCGGGACATTACGGGACACATCTTCCCAGTGCCCCATTAGGTGTTCGTCTGTAACTGACAGCAGCTAGCCACCATTCCCATCTCACGTTGTTGCTGTGACTTCCTTGAGCTCATGGTTTCTTCTCAAATGTATCACTGAGTGCTCAGTGCTGTACCTGGTCTGCCTTGTTGGGCTTAATTGTTGCTTTTTTCCAGTGTTATTTGTGTGCACGTGTATGCATGTATGCAGTTTAATCCACTGAAGCAATCATTGAGTTTTGGAGACGCTGCCCTCTTTTTCCTTCCAGAACGCAAATATGTGCTGCATCTCTCCCTATTTATACATCAACTCTAGGAACCTAGTGCTTCTCCTTGAATGACCCCTTTCCCTCTTGGGCTTAACTTGGCTAATATTTATTGGCAACAACTGGGGTTGAGTGCAGGGAAGTTATTTGTAGCAGCTTATTAATGTACTTCAGTGAGTCATGGCAGTTTCTAGCCAATGCCGCCATTTTGTTGAGGATGGTCCCCAGTGGAACCCCACAATTTGCAGCAGCTTCTCAGGAAGCACAAGGCTTGTGTGCCTTGATGGCAAACCCCAGAAAATATAGGGGAAAGGAGTGGTCATAATCAGCATGAATGTTTGGAATCGTCCAGCCTTCTCATTTTTACTGGTGAGGAACTGATGGGCAAAGAAGAGGGGTGGTTTGGAGAAGCTGTAAAAATGTTAGAGATGAAATTAGGAGTCAGATTTTTCATCCTGTCTCTCCATCACGGCCTTTTTTTCATGGGACTTTATTCAATACTTACTCCAAATATTGATGAGAAACTTCTAGTTGTATAGGGGTTGGTTATTTTCAGCATTTTAAGGGTTTCTCCACCTTTTTCCTGGAGACGATCTCTTTGGAGCTATCCCTCAGAGCAGGGTGGGAGATGGCCTTTAGCTTTATACTTGGGGCCTGGAGAGTGATGGCTATTAATGAGATTGGAGTGAAAATCTGCCACAACATGGATGTACTTGGAGGGTATTATACTAAGTGAAATAAGTCAGAGAAAAACAAATACTATACATTACCACTTTTATCTGAAATCTAAAAAAACCAACTAGTGAATATATATAACAAAAGACTCATAGAAAGAACAATCTAGTGGTTACCAGTGGGAGGAGAGGTGAGAGAGAGAGGTATAGGATTAAGAGGTAGAAACTATTATGTATAAAATAAAACTACAGGGCTAGATTGGACAGCACAGAGAATACAGCCAGTACTTTATAATAACCACAAATGGAGTATAATCTTTAAAAACTGCAAATTGTTATGTTATACACCTAAAACTAACATATTTTAAATCAACTATACCTCAAAATAAAATAACAATCTTAGTGATTGTTTATAAAGTGTTTCCTAGGCTCATGCGTGCATTTCCACTCTTTAAAAAGGTATATATAATATTTGATAAAATAGAATAGCATATAAAATATGTGTGTATGACTAATAGTAAAATTAACACTGGTGAATCCACCACTGAACTTATGAAAGTCTGCTCACTTTTAAATTCATCCTCTCACTTTTAAACTCTTGAGCTTTCTGGAAATGACTGGCTTCCTTAGCTTTATCCTTCTTTTTTTTTTTTTTTTTTTTGGTATTTTCTCCTTCTATAAAATGCTGTTGGCTAAATGTATGTACCAGTTTTCTCTATATTTACACAAGCCATGATTACAACAGTCTTTACTTTTATTTTTTAGCGTTATCCCTCATATATAGTGATTTCCGAGACTGTCATCAGCCTCTTTCTGGTTTTCTTACCATTTCCCCCTCAGCAGTGTCTGTGCAGATGACCAGCCGGTCTGACCTCCAGGCCTGACAGCTCTCCTGAGCCTGCTTCCTTCATTTTCAAGTGCCTAGTGGACAGTCCCCCTGGGACGCACTGCAGTTACATCAAAAGGAACAGAATAAGGAAAGGCTGCATCCCTTCTTTGGCAACATATAAGTCTTTCACAGAAAAATCAAGGAGGAAAAAAATCGAATTTATATTATTATTTTAGATGTCAAGCCTGTTTCTCATCCATCTTGTAATTTTTCATAAGTGTTTATTGAATTTGTTACAGTATTGCTTCTGTTTTATGGTTTGGGGGAGCCTCTTGGCCACGAAGCATGTAGAATCTTATCTCCCCCATCAGGAATCGAACCTGCACCCCTTGCATTTGGAGGGCAAAGTCATTAACCCCTGGACCACCAGGGAAGTCCCCATCTTGTCATTTTTAAGAAAGGTATTTGTTTTTAGAAATGGTGCACACTTATTTAATATTATTTTTCTAAATTGTGTCTTACACTTGATTACTGAGTATCAGTTTCTAAATTTGTAGACTGAGTAGGAATTTATTCTTAACATTTTATAGCTTTCTGAACAAAATTTGTTAATCAGATAGTCCCTTGAGCCATAAACTTTAATACACTAATTTTTTTGTTTGTTTTTTTGCTTCAAGTCAGGTTGAGAGTTTTAATTTAATACTTGGCATCTTTTATTAAGGAAGGCAGTTTTAAGATTATGATTATAACCGCAGAGTTAAAATTTGAGATTTTATAAATGGTTTTAATTCCTATTTTAAATTAATCCTACAGAGGGAGTAATGCAGGTATAGCTTAAAATATAGAAATTTCCTTTTCTTTAAAAATTTGTTCTTACTAAATGGATGAATAAAAGGATTTATTTGCTATGCATTATCAAAAGTTTAAATTTCCTTAAAACTGGTCCTCAAATCTCATTGTTTCATCAAATGTCTTTTTTAAAATTTCACTTTTAGTCTAATTGATTTTTGTTTTTGTCCTGCAGTAGGTTTTATGGGGTCTGATACTTAGATAGTTTTGAAACTTTAGCTACAAAACTTTCAAGTACAAAAATCAATAGAAAAACCACGATGAGGTACCATTTTACACCAGTCAGAATGGCTGCGATCCAAAAGTCAACAAGCAATAANTCTATTTTTCACTTCCACTGTGTAATCATAAGGGATTTGATTTAAGTCGTAATTGAATGGTCTAGTGGTTTTCCCCACTTTCTTCAATTTAAGTCTGAATTTGGCAATAAGGAGTTCATGATCTGAGCCACAGTCAGCTTCTGGTCTTGTTTTTGCTGACTGTATACAGGTTCTCCATCTTCGGCTGCAAAGAATATATTAAAAGGCATGGTTTTGTGTAATGATTCAGTAAGTATGCCACTATAATTGCTACATGTGTTACATTACTTGGGTGCAAAGAAATGGAGAAGAGAGCATGTTTTTAATTTCAGCAAACACCTGTTAGCAGTTATCATGCGTCTGGTTCTGCTTGAAGTGCCTTTCATGTGTTACCCCTTCTAGTTCTAGCAGAATGGCATGGTAGATAACCTGAGAGCCCTCTCATTATAAATAACAAGAAATGCTAGATGAAATATACCAGAAATCCTATACAATGCATGGCAGAGCTTCTAAGGAAATTAAAGGAAACTACCAGCTGCTAGAAACAAAAAGGGGTCCAAAACCAGGAGATGAGAATCTGGCATGACACTGTGATGCCCTTGGTTGAAGGTTGACACTTGGGTTTTAAAACTCATGTGGAGTTAGGGAGTGAGAAAGTTGGAGCTGCTCCCCCAGCCCACATAAAATAAGAACTCTAAGAAGGCAGCAATTTCTGAGCAAGAGTAGTCTAAGGGTCTTCTCATTAGAACAGGAAAGCAAAAGAAAATGCCTGTGTCTTCATGTGGGTTCTGGATAGGGAAAGAAAAGTCTTCCTAGAAAAACTTGAATTTATGTACCTGGCTTCCTGTGAATTTGGAATTTATGTTTGTAATTCTCATGTGTTCCAGGAGCTGCCAGCTGAGAAATTAATCCCCAAATTAGCTTTGTGCCAGTAATAGCCTTGGGACAAATCCCAGAACTAACGTCTCTTCTGGAGGGAGTCTCTGAGATAATAAGGGATCAGTAAATAACTCTCTTCCATCACCTGGTCTGAGACCCAACTAAATTATGGTTGGACAGATGTCAATTAGATTGTCACCTCTGTTCCTGACACATCTGTTTGGAGAGTGAGTAGTATGGGCTTGCTAGTATTTCTCTCTCAAACCTGAGCGGCTTCATTGTGTATTAGCTCAGTTTCACAGCTGCTGATCACTCATATGGGACAGACCATTTACAGCAATTCCCTTCAAAGATTGTCTGGCAGTCATCCTTGTCATGGTATAATGATAGAAGGAAGAGTTCACTAGTAATATCAAAATTGCATGCATCTAATAAAATAGCCTCAAAATAGATAAATACGTTGAATGCAGAAATTGACAAATTGACCGTCAGAGAAGAAAGCTTTAGCTCTTCTTAGGAATTGAGAGCCTAGGTGGACCAATATTGGAAAGGATGTAGAAAATATGAACACAGTAAAGAATCTTGATGTAGTAGATAGAGCTAGACCCCTGGACTAACAAGGAGTACACACTCTATCTGTAAAGCAAGCTAAGGTGACAGAAGTAGGCTAAGACACACGTGCTCTAAGCTAGAGGTTGCATCTTACATCCTTGTATAGAAAATGTGAAAGAAGACATTTCATGAGTGTTAATTATAGGATTGATTATCATATGAAAAATAATAACCTAAATATTCAGAAGTAGAAGACCGGATAAATGAATTTTGTTCATACAGCAAATACTAAACATAATTCTAAATGATTGGTCTGCTGCTGCTGCTAAGTCGCTTCAGTTGTGTCTGATTCTGTGCGACCCCATAGATGGGGCCCACTGTCTCTGGGATTCTCCAGGCAAGAATACTGGAGTAGGTTGCCATTTCCTTCTCCAGTGCATGAAAGTGAAAAGTGAAAGTGAAGTCGCTCAGTCGTGCGCAACTCTTAGCGACCCCATGGACTGCAACCTACCAGGCTCTTCCATCCATGGGATTTTCCAGGCAAGAGTACTGGAGTGAGGTGCCATTGCCTTCTCCAATGATTGGTCTAGAAGTATCCAAAGCTCAAAATGCATAGGTCTCGATGAGTAAGAATCAAATTGTAGAAAGATATATGCCGCATGACAATATCAAGTTTAAGAATGTAAAAATATATTTATGGGTACATAAATCTTTGCCAACTGGTCCATGACCTGTGTACATACTGGAGGAAGCAAGAGTGGGGACCAGGTCTTACAAGGTGGTTTTGACTATGCTTGAAATTTCTCATTAAAAGCAATTCTAGAATACTGTGCTTAGAGGTATGGCAGCCACAGTTTCAAAGGGATAAACATTGAGCCTTTGAGAATATAAAAAATCATGTTCTAAATGGAGTGGTTTTCCATTTAAATCATTAACATTCCCTGGTAAGGTGATGGGTAGATTTCTGTTCCTTCCACTTAGATAAGTATCCTAACAAGGCATAAGACTGAGGACCCCAAAGCTAAATTCTGTACTTGTGACTCAGTGCTCATCTTTCTCTGACTTTTTCTAGTTCTCCATTCCCAGGATGTGATTTCCTCATTTTTTTTTCTAAACCAATTTAGTAGAACATAACTAATGACTAGGTATTCACTGAAAATCCCCAAATATCAAGGATTGGTAATTGGGTCCCCAAAATCATTTAAAAATCACTTTACTACACAGTAAGTTGACCTGATGTTCAAGGATCCAGGCATAACCCTTGCCCAATTTCATGTTGCAGTGAGAAGGAGGTTGCATTGCATAGTCGAGCTAATTATAGCTAACTGGTCTTCCCAGGTGGCTCAGTGGTGAAGAATCCGCCTGCCAGGAAGGAGACACGGGTTCAGTCCTGATCAGGAATATTCCCTGGAGGAGGGAATGACTAGCCACTCCAGTATTCTTGCTAGGAAAATCCCTTGGATAGAAGAGCCTGGTGGATTGCAGTCCATGGGGTCGCAAAGAGTTGGACACAGTGACAAACTTTTCATTCTTTTTTTTTTTTTTTTTTCAAACTTGTTCTTATGCTTTGTTTCTCTGTTCAGGAAATACAATGATAAACATATAACAGAGCTGATCTGCCCTTCATTGGCACACTATGTTATTTAGTTGAATGGGGGGAATGTACAGTGTGCTGATTTGCAGGGTAGAAGAGCCACATATTTTATGATTTTAATATTTTTAAATATCAATTGTCAATGTGGGCTGTAGATTTCATTTAGTTGTTTGATTCATTAAGAAAAGGCTTTGTGTAGAGTGTCCCTGTGATAGTGTGGAGAAAGACAAGCTTGTTGTTTATAATACACAGTGATACACTAGAAGAAACCCACTGGCATCACTGAGAGTGGGGCAGGGGAAAGAAGAGGAGGAATAATGTTGTTTTAGAGAAATATTTTAGGAAACTTACTATATTTCTTTTCTGGCACCCACTCAAGGAGACAAAAGTACCATCAGCAAACTGTGAAACTTGGCTAAGAATGTCTTAGTTGTTTTATTAGTGCTTTAAACAAAACTAAGAATGGAAATCAAGTGTAAAGATAAACAACATCAGGAAAAGACTTCCGCACGTGCTGAGAAAGTTATAATTGAAACGAATTTATCATTAATTGATCTAGGTAGTTACCGTGTTGCTTGTTTTTCTTAATTCTCACATTTGCTGTGTTAACAAACAACAGATGAATATCTTACTTTTGTCATTGTTGAAGTAGTGATTTTTTTTCTTTTTTACCCAGATCCCTGATGGGTCATTGTTCTTTATGACTTGAGCCTCTTACAAATGCACAAACCTGGAAAAATATGGTGAATTAATTCTCTGGACAGAACCCGTTATTTATATAGATATAAGCTGGCATGCTCAGTCACTTCAGTCACATTTGATTCTTTGTGACTCCATGGACTGTAGCCCACCAGGCTTGTCTGTCCATGGGATTTCCCAGGCAAGAATACTGGAGTGGGTTGCCATTTCCTTCTCCAGGAGACATGAATCTACTCGTCCACATATCTTTTACTTAGCTACTTACCTGGGCATCTGCCTGCCTACCCACTTACACATCTGAGACAGATAGGGTAAGGAAATGGCTCATGATTGTAGGGCCCGGCAAGTTCAAAATCATCGAGGCAGGGTGCAGACTGGGAACTCAGGCAGGGTTTATGTGTTGCAGTTTTGAGGCAGTATTTCTTCTTTGGGAAACCTCAGTCTTTGCTCGTAGGGCCTTCAGTTGGTTGGTGAGGCCCACCTACATCACAGAGGGTTTCTTTGGGTTCTCCAGAGAAACAGAACCAACAGGTTGGTTGGTTGGTTGGTTGGTTGGTTGTGTGTGTGTGTGTGTGTGTGTGTGTGTGTGTTAGTCACTTAGTTGTGTCCGATTCTTTGTGACCCCATGGACTGTAGCCCACCAGGCTCCTCTGTCCATGGAATTCTTCAGGCAAGAATACTGGAGTGGGTTGCCATTTCCTTCACCAGAAACAATAGTAGTAAGACATAAAACCAATGGTTTGGAAATATAAAATTAAGGAGCAGCAAAAATGGTTAGAAAAAAGGTGACCGGATGGGAGAATGCAGCAATAATACAGGAACATGAATGGGAATGGAGAGAACAATTTCAGGAGATTTTGTTTAAGAGAATATTCTGAACTTACTGACTGAATATGCAGGGAAAGAGAGAGGGCAGATCCAGAGGTAAAGCTGTGGTTCCCAGCTCAAGTGGCTGAGCAGATGAAGTGCCTTTTAAAGGAATAAGGAAGTCAGAAGGGAATGCAAGTACAGTGGACTCTTAAACAACGGGGATGGGGATGAGAGTGAGGGACTCCACTCCTCCAGAGTTGAGAAGAGGGGATAACTTTACAGTCGTGTCCATGACTCCACAACGGCAGGTTCAGACAACCACGGATCATGTAGTACTGTAGTATTTATTTTAAAAATAGGCATATAAGAGGACCCCTGCAGTTCAAACCTGAGTTGTTCAAGGGTCATTATAGAGAGTATGCAAGATTATCAGTTCTATTTTGGACAGTACTGCTGGAATTTGGAGAAAATTGGCAGTAGTTACCCTGTATAGCACAGAATTTAAGATTAGAGCCAAACAGAAATGTAGGATTTAACCAAAGAGGATAGTTCAAGTCATGAAAGAAGATGAGATGCCCCCAAAATAAGAGAAAGGAGTGTAGTACACCATTGTGGTTGAGAAGAAAAAGGACCCGAGGGGAAGAGAAGTTCCACAGGGAGTGAATTAAGAGTGGCAAATGCTGCTGAAATGGAAAGATGAGGACTAAGAAAACAGCATTTCTAATAAGAGGAAGAGGTACCTTGAGTAATGGATGGAGAAGCCAAATTCAAAAGGGTTAAGCAGTGAGTGATGGTAAGAAACTGAAATAAATTCAAATTCGTCTGCACCCCTCCTATCATTTTTCATCCCCAAAACACTGGTTAGATTTGCAGTCACAGACCTCTTTCCTTTTTTTGGCATTCTGTGGCCCTCCAGATAGTGATTTGAGTAATTATTCTTAAATAAATGTCCTTAGCAATCTTAGCTTAAAATCTGTTTGTTGGTCATTTCTGCGCTGTCAGCACTAGGTACTGGTACCTGGCTTGTCCCTGCTCCCCACCACACCCCGTGTGTGTGTACACATGATTAATGTAAGGAATCAGATCACGTGGTTATGGAGGCTGTTGTTCAGTCACTGAGCCATGTCTGACTCCCTGCGACCCATAGCCTGCAGCCCGCTAAATTTCCACATTCTTCACTATTTCCCAGAGTTTGCTCAGTTCATGTCACTTGAGTGAGTGATACTATCTAACCATCTCATTCTTTATCACCCCCTTCTCCTCTTGCCTTCAGTCTTTCCCAACATCAGGGTCTTTTCCAGTGAGAGAGCTCTTTGCATCAGGTGGCCAAAGTATTAGAGCTTCAGCTTCAGCATCCGTCCTTCCAATGAATATTCAGGGTTGATTTTCCTTAGGATTGACTGGTTTGATCTCTGCTGTGCAAGGGACTCTTAAGAGTCTTCTCCAGCACCACAATTTGAAACCATCAATTCTTCAGCACTCAGACTTCTTTATGGTCCAGCCCTCACATCTGCACAGGACTATATGGACCTTTGTTGGCAAAGTGATGTCTCTGTTGTTGGCAAAGTGATGTCTCTGCTTTTTAATACACTGTCTATGTTTGTCATAACTTTCCTTCCAAGGAGCAAGTGTCTTTTAATTTCATGGCTGCTATCACTGTCCATAATGATTTTGGAGCCCAAGAAGATAAAGTCTATCACTGTTTCTACCTTTTCCCCATCTGTTTGCCATGAAGTGATAGAGGCTGAGAACTTCCCAATTGTCTGCTGTCAGAAAACTGGAGACCCAGGATCTGCTGATATAGTGCCTGTCCACAAACTGGTGAGCTCAACCTTCCAAAAGAGCCAGTGGTTCCATTTGAGTCTCAAGGCCTGAAAAGACTCATGTCCTAGTTCAGAGCAGTTAGATGGAAAAAGGGTTCTCTTACCCCAAAGGCTCAGCTTTGTTATTCTGTTCAACTTTGTTTCTTTGTTGTTCTGGCCTTTAGCCAATAGGTTGGTGGAACTGACCATTTACATCAGGGAGGACAATCTGCTTTACTCAGTTTTAGACTCAAATGTTAACCTCATTGAAAACACCCTCATAGAAACAACTGGAATAACAGTTGGCCAATTATATGAGCAACATGACTCAGTCAAGTTGACACATGAAATTAACCCTTATATAGGCTGTGTTTTTTTTCCATTGTTAAAGTACTATGACCACTTCATATGTTATTAGGATACTAGGAAGAAAAAGAAAAATAATGTGTCCTTTATCCCACTAGAACTTTTCTTTCAGTCTTTGAAAGGCCATGTTTTAAAATATCTTGGAAATATTTGCAAAAATGCTTTGGATGTTTGAAAGCTTTCATCTCTTCTGCTTATTTGTCCCAGTTGTCAAAGCAAAAAGACTAAAGTGGGCCCTGGGGCCCTGGATGTTTGTCCAGTCGCTGCCACTCACTAACTTTATCTGTTAAGAAAGAAAGAAACTCTCCTGAGCTTCGGTTTCCTTATCTCCTTATGGATTGCTCGGGCTTGGCAATCTTTGTGACCTTTTCTGCTTGAATATTTTATTAATCTAGAATTTCTTAAGGGGGAGGTAAATGTCCCACTCTTACTACCACGTGCTGGAGGATTAGAGGTGGTGTACAGATGAACACTACTCAGTTTAATAATTTGAATATTTTACTGTGTGTTTGAACCAAATAAGATTTGCACACATAATCATGGTTTCCTGATTGTTGCTTAGGACAAGGTGAAAAGTAATAAAAGGAATCACTTTAGTTAAAAATATTAAGAAAATACATATGTTAGACTTATATGGAAAAACATTAGAATTGTTCCAAACATGGGCTGTATACAGTATGTAGTATTAACCTATGAATCTAAGTTGATGTGGGGTCATGATGCTTTTCATGAGACCCAGAAAGACCGCAGTTCTCGTAGCAGAGAGCAGCATAGATGCTTCATGAACGCTTTGCTCCACTTGCATGAGTATAAGCCGCCAAGTACTGTTCCAGGCATAGGAATCCTTGGGTGGGTGGACGTGGCTTTGGCCCTTGGTAGCTTATATATAGTCTCGTGTAGCATCAGGAGTGTAAATGAGTCACCATAACCCACTATCCTATCTGCAGCAGGGAAAGTACGTACTAGGGACCAGGTTTGGGATAACAGAGATGGAAGATCACCTCTGCCGTGGGAACACCAGGGAAAGCCTGAGTGCAGTCATTCTTGACTGACTGACAAATTGGGAGTGGGCATTCCAACTACAGGAAATAGGCTGTCCAAAAGGCTTTCAGTAGATCCTTGAGTGTTTTCTGATATTTCAAGCGGGAAGTCCCTGGAGAAGACGTTTTCCTTTTGTCTCCCCAGATCCAGGTGACAAGCCTGAGCTAATCTTGCAGTGGTCATGGATTAGATTCTGGGATATTTGCCATCTCTGCACTTTTTTGTTTCCTGGCTCAGGGTTTCTATTTTCTTTTCTTTTTAAATTCCGAATGAGTCCTAAGTAAGAATCTGCATATCCTATAAATATTCTTTTTCAATATGGCTCTTGCCATTTTAAAAAAGGCAAAGAGAAGAAAAATGATTTTCAGTAATCTTGGATGAGGGAAAATTTTGTACCCCTAATGAAATGCCTAAGTTTGCTTTTGTGTTAGCTGGAAGCCTACTGTAAAGCAGACCGATGTGGCCTTCTGTTCTACTCCAGGCGCCAAGAGCTTGCTGGGCTGGCTTCCCACTGAGTCTGTGTAATGCATTCCTTCTGTCTCACCCCATATTGCTGAGCTGCTGAGGCTGGTGACATCACCTTGGATGATAAAGCCATTCCCAAATGGTTACAAGTTGAGCTGACTAAATGGAGAGATGTGGTGGGGGTGTAGAGGGGCTTGCCACTTAGACTAATGTTGTGATTTCATTTGCCTTCTTAAAAAAAAAATTCCTCTGTAGAAATAGGAATGATTACACATTTCAATTTGAAGTATTTTATGGGGCGGATTTATTGCTCCATTGCCGCTTGGCCCTCAAGCAGATCCATTCATCTGTTCCTTTGACAGCCTGCAGATTTAAGCTTTCTCTCCCAGTGGGCCTCCTCTGGACACTTGAAGAGCTGGTGGGAATCATATGGCGAAAGTAGGTGTGGGCTGCTGGGACGAGTTATCTGATGTCCTGTGATTCTGGCTGAGGATTTTTCCTGTCAGGGCTGGGATTTACAGAAACAACCTCCTCCTCTCACCTCTTCTTTGATAACTCAGTGCTACTCACCATTGTTAACGTCTCACCTTAACCATTCCTTGGCCCAAGAGCCTTCCCTGAGCACCTGAGTCATGGGTGAGTCTCTTTGTTAACTCTGCTTCCCATCTCATCACAGTTGCCAGGCAAAGAGGGCCACAGCAGGCTCATGCCCTCAAAATTGTGTCCCTCGGACTTCCCTAGTGATCGGTGGTTAAGACTCTGTGCTACCCGTGCAGGGGACGCAGGTTCAATCCCTGGTTGGTGAGCTAAGAAACCACATGCTGTGTGATGTGACCAAAAGACATATATTAAACCAAAAAAACCTGTGTGTCTTGACCTGGAGGGAGCAGTGAGGCATTTTATAGTAATGATTCAGAGGGTGTGATCAGCTCACAGACGTCCTTCTCACTGGTTGGTAGTGAGGTAAGTGGGAGTCAGCATCATTGATCTTCTAGGTCCAACCTGTCTGGGGCCTATATGCTTGTGGGCAGGATACAGGTAACTTCTCCCACCTGATGGAGGTTTCAGTATCTGTAAAACAGCTCGTGTATCCCTTGAGGGGGAACCAGGACCCTGCTCCAAGGCTGCAGAATTGTTTGTTTTGACGGTTCCTTCCTTGTCTCTGCATCTATCTTCTCCCTTCCCTAATTGGCAACTATTTGAATCTGCTTGCTGGAACTCAGGGAAGGTCATGGAAGCTGAATGAAGCCTACTTCTTTACTGAAGAAATGGGGACACAGACAGGCTCTTGTGCTCAGGAACACCACAGGGTCCTGCACAGTATCAAAATAATAGTGTGTCAACATACATAGGAAAGTATGGGGTCTAAAAGAAGTAGTAGATACCATAACCTGGGATATGTAAATACTTGTGCATTATTTAGAATTACCTGAGCTGCTTATTGAAAAGTTTGCATGTCAATTTGTATATGTGGGCATGTGCATATGTATTTGTATAGTTTAGAGCTTTATCTCAGCCTAGAGATTTATGACTGTATGACTAATACTTGGGCATCTTCATTTATCAGTTGCCCTCGGGAGGTCTGTCACGGCCAGCATAAAACAGCTTGGGAGTCAAGGTCCTCGTTCACATTCTCTTGGCTTTCTTTCAACTTCTGGTCCCTACTCCACCTTTTTCTGTTTTTCTTCTTTTTTCTTCACTCCTTCTCTTCATTATATATGAAAGCATCTAGTACAATGTCTGGGCTTCCCTGGTGGCTCAGTGCTAAAGAATTCACCTGCCAGTACAGGAGACATGGGTTTGATTCCTTGGCTAGGAAGATCCCCTGGAGAAGGAAATGGCAACCCATTCTAGTATTCTTGACTGGGAAATCCCATGGGCTACAGTCCATGGGGTCGCAAAGAGTGGGACACAACTTAGCGATTCAACAACAACAGCAGTACAATGCCTGGCATGAAGTATGTTGTCAGTAAATCTTACCTTTTCCCCATTCCTTTCTGCTTAATATTTCCAAAATGAGTGAGTGATTAGATCATTTAGGGGGCAACATTGTAGGATGTGTTGAGGAAGAAGTGGAGTAGTCAGGTGAAAGCTATGGACTGACCTTTGTCCACGTTATTAGTCAGGAGTGAGGATTGCGGAGGCCAGAGGAGGGCAAACACCTATTTGTGTGGTTCTTCTGAAACAAGAACTTCCCTGGTGGCTCAGACAGTATAGCATCTGCCTTCAATCCGGGAGACCTGGGTTCGATCCCTGGGTCAAGAAGATCCCCTGGAGAAGGAAATGGCAACCCACTCCAGTAGTCTTGTCTGGAAAATCCCATGGGCGGAGAAGCATGGCAGGCTACAGTCCATGGGGCTGCAAAGAGTTGGACAGGACTGAGCCAGTTCACTTTCACTTCTGAAACAAGAGGGAAGGGGGTGGGGCACAACCTTTAAAAGAATGACATAGCCCGAGGACACTACATGAACTGATTAGAACCAAACATGGTGACAGAGCTCTGATACCAGACCCAAGAGCTTAGACCCTGTTCTCTAGGTAGATGAGCCCCCAGTGGATTTTTCTGAACAGGAGACTAATGGAGTAAATAGTCATTTAGTCCCAGTGTCTTGCAATGGGGAGATGCTGGCAGTAAAGTGTTGAAGGAGGATTATGAAGATCATCCTAGAAGTTGATGTGTACCTAAGATTTTGAATGTTGTTAGAAGGAAGGGAAAGTGAGGAATGGATGCAAAAATATCTTGCGAAGGAAGAGTCTTTGTTGTTGAGGGATATGGAGTCAAGTCCTGTGGTTTCCACTCTGAACTGAAATAGAGGCATGGGAAAGGGGAGCTTGCTGAAGGAGAAAATGAGTTACTGTTTTTTTCCCATTGGGATTTGACATGAAGGTAGGTCTCCTAAAGGGGGATGTCAGACTCCAAATGAGAGGCCAGGAAAGGTTATAGTGATAGAAATTTGGAAGTTATACACATAGAGGTGTAACTGGTATCATGAGTGTGAAGGGTGGTGAGCTTAGGACTAAATGCATAAACTCTGGTAATGTCCAAAACAAAGGACAAGCTTTTTTGATTTTTTTTTTTCTAGGCCTACAAGTATAGCCCTTTTCCCCTTCATTCTTAGGCTGTTTGTGTTTTCGTTTTTTTTTTTAACTGAGATAATAGCGATTTATAACATTATAGGTTTTGTGTGTATAACATTCTGTTTCTACTTCTGTATACACTATGGGACTCTCACCATCAAAGTGAGCCCATTTTACTGGTTAATTCTTTTTTTCTTTTACCTTCTTTCATCTGCTTTCCCTCTTTAAAATATATTTTACATATATATATATATAAAATCTATAACATGAAGAAGACAGCGGCACCCCACTCCAGTACTCTTGGCTGGAAAATCCCATGGATAGAGGAACCAGGTAGGCTGCAGTACATGCTAAGGGTCAGACACGACTGAGCGACTTCCCTTTCACTTTTCACTTTCCTGCATTGGAGAAGGAAATGGCAACCCACTCCAGTGTTCTTGCCTGGAGAATCCCAGGGACGGGGGAGCCTGGTGGGCTGCCGTCTATGGGGTCGCACAGAGTCGGACACAACTGAAGTGACTTAGCAGCAATCTATAACATTGTGTAAGTCTGAGATGTACCATATGATGATTTGATATATGTATGTATATATTGTAAAATCATTACTACACTAAGATTAGTTAACACATCCATCCCCTCCCATAGTTACCTTTTTTATTTTATTTTATTTTTTTCATGGTGAGAACATTTAGGATCTATTCTCTTGGCACCCTTCAGGTGTATCATACGGTGTCTTTCCCCTAGATTTATTGAACTTTGTGCTGTGCTTAGTTACTCAGTCATGTCTGACTCTTTGCAACCCCACAGGGACTGTAGCCCACCAGGCTCTTCTGTCCATGGGGTTTTCCAGGCAAGAATACTGGAGTGGGGTGCCATTTCCTCCTTTAGGGGATCTTCCCTTCCCAGGAATCAAACCCACATCTCCCATGTCTCTTGAATTGGCAGGGGGATTGTTTACCAGTGTGCCACGTGGGTATCCCTGTTGAACTACAGTTGGCATATAATATTGTGTAAGTTTAAGGAGCACAACATATTCATTTGGTACATTTATGTATTGTAAAATGATTAACATCTTAGGGTTAGCTAACACCCTCTGTCACACCCCATAATTACAATTTCTTTTATGTGGTGAGAACAGTTATGAGCTACTCTTAGGCAACTTTCAAGTATATAATACAGTGTCGTTCATTCCAGTCACCATTCTGTATATTAGATCCCCCAGAACTTGCTCATCTTCCAGTTGTAGTCACCAGGCTGTACGTTGCCTTGCTTCCCTCTTTTCTTTCTTTTCTCTCTTTTGGCCCTTTCCTCATTCCTTCACCCCTTCCACTTCTTTTTTCTCTAATTTTGTCTTCCGCGTCACTAATCGAATGCAAAGATGCCTGGGTATTTTGACATAGACTAGGGACAATCTTTGATGCCAGAGAGGAGCATAGGCAAAAAGAAAATACAGACAACCTTGAGAAGTCCATGTTCTGTTTTATATATTATGCACAGGACTAGTTTGTCCTTCAAGGGCAAATTATTCCTCATCATAGAAATAAAATTCATTTGGTTAAATGGGAATTACAGGCAACCCATCATAACTAATATGTGTATAGGCTTGGAAATTAACTTTTGCTTGGACATTATTTTAAGTAACTTCATAAAAGTGATTGTCATAAAATTGCCTTTCTTTGTTCTTTGGTTTCCTGATTCTGCAAGACTTGGGACAGCGCCCTGGTATTTCCATACAATGGTATTGAAAGTTGAAATAAAAGTTCTGCCTCCTTCTCCAGATGACTTTAAAAACATACTCCCCTACAAACGACAATTTTAAAAGGTATATATAAAATTGTACTATTTTTTTTTTTAGTGCGGTATGTTAAGGACTAAGTTTGTAGCAAATATTATCATCTCAGAAATATTTTTAGTTTATATTTAAAGCATTTAATTGTTCATGCTGCTGCTGCTGCTGCTAAGTCACTTCAGTCGTGTCTGACTCTGTGCGACCCCATAGACAGCAGCCCACCAGGCTTAATTTTTATGACAAATGCCTTTTTGAAAATTAATGGCAATAGATGTACCTGTTTTCCTACCGAGAATGAGATGATCTGCTCATCTGTACAGAACTGAAGGAAAATATCTTTTTGATGCATCATTTCTTGCTAGTGTCTGGATGTCCTGAAACTTACAATCCACGCAGGCAACGGAGACTGTTTCTCACTAGCTTAATAATTCTTTCAGCGTCATGTGGGGTAACGTGGGTAAAAGGGACTCTGCCCCTTTTCAGTGGACCTGTGCCCGCCATCTGCTCATCTTTACTTTCTTTGCTTTATTGTAAATGAGATATTTGACATTTGAAGATATTTTACAAGATGAAGATATTCATCTTCAAGAGAATCATGATTTAACACCTTGACTAATTTGGTCGGTTAGTACATTTGTGTGCCTTGGTACTGACATTTTGTCAGTTACTGAAGAGTGTGTGTGTGTGTGTGTGTATTTAGTCATGGGGAAAACATAAAACAACATAAAATATTTTAACATACGGAATTTGTCAATAGGGGATTGACAGTCTAACTGCATGGTGATTTATTGCTCAAAACAGGAAACTCTTACCACAACCAAGTGCTGCATTTTCCCACTGCTTATTTTGTAAATAAAGTTTTATTGGAACACAGCCATACGTGGTCATTTACATATTGTCCGATTGCTTTCACACTATAATGGCAGTTTTGAGGAATTTGACAGACTTTCTGTCCTGTAAAGCCTCAAGTACTTATTATCAGGTCCTTTACAGATGAGGTTCAGTTGATGCCAGGCTTAAATGCACTTAAATAGAAGTCAGTGACACCCCAAATGTTGGCTAAAAATGTCTCATGGAGAGGCATTTTCAGATTAGCTACAGATTCATGTAAAATATTATGTACTTGCTTGGAGAAGGGCAAACCAGAAAGACATAACCTGAAATTACTTTGGACAATTAGGAGTTCTAGTTCATCAGCAAAGTGAGCTTAATAGGTATCTACTTTCCTGGGTCACAGGATTTAAGGAAATCATACTCATACACCTGTTTTCTCTGGGTTGGCTTCTTGCTCTCGGAAAGACAGGTCCTTGTATCTCCAGGCTTACAGGCTTCTGTTAGCTGAGATTTAAGAAGACCCCTATTCTGTCATTTCAGTCTCTCTAATCACTTGCTCATGTCTGGACCAATCACTGGCCTTGCTGTTGTTTAGTCACTAGGCCACATCCAGCTCTTTTGTGACCCTGTGGACTGTAGCCCTCCAGGCTCCTTTGTCCATCAGATTTCCCAGGCGAGAGTACTGGAGTGGGTGGCCACTTCCTCGTGTAGGGGATCTTCCCAGCCCAGGGACTGAACTCGCATTTCCTGCATCGGCAGATGGATTCTTCACCACTGGGACCACCTGGGAAGCCCATCACTGGCCTACCAGGATGCCATGGCCTGAGAAAGGAGTATTTCCTATGAGAAAAGAATGCAACCAAAAACCAACATGCTAACTGCATTGTCTTTATCTTTGTTAGACCTCATTCTTTGACTTTACTCAAGCTTTGTATGTATTCTGGGCTGACAGATAGTTTTCATAGCTAAGGCCTAGTGTACCTGTGGACACTGACTGTATAGCCAGAAGCAGAGGTGCAGGCTTAAGGAACAGCAAGCTCCTTTCTGCAGCACCGGCAATAGAAACTGCAGTGGCTTATGGAGCTCCTGTGATATGTTCAGAATTCTGTGAATGGCACAGTCTTTGTGATTCGTAACTTTTTATCTGCCTTGACAAACAGTGAGGGTGATTTTCACATAACTAACAGATCTCTGTCTACATCCCAGGGGTTATGCACAATTCCCCGAATGCTGGCTTTATCGGATTCTTCTTCCACAAGAAAGCACGTGGGAAGACAAGTGAAGCAGACTTTATTACAGATGACCTTGAATCTGCTCAGAGGGTGGGGACAATCGTAAAGCACTCCCCAACTTTAGCACTTCATTATAACATTAAAATTAGTAATGACCTACCTCACTGCTGATCACAATACCTTGGGGACCTATGTCATGGTGGTTGAGAACCACTATCCTGGAAGAACTTGGAGTCACCTTAAGGTGATGGAAGAGGTTTATAAAATTATTCATGAGACACGGTAGATGGTTGAGTGCCTAATAAGTGGAGCCGACACCTGGAACAGTCGAGAGCATAAAGCATCCCACAGATAGAGGATTCTTGCATTTGTGGGCCCGCATTCGTTATAGGTCTCTGGTTTCAAGAAACAGAAATTCTTGTCAGTTAGCTTACGCAAAAAAAGGAGAAGGTACTGTAACAATAAAGTGTATCTTCTAGTCCTCCGTCATCTAAAATGACATCTGGCACACACTAGGTGCGAAGTAAATATTTAGTGAATGCATGGTCCCAGCCACAAAGTCATTAGAAACCCAGTGGTTTTCCATCTCCAGCTCTCATCTCTCTTCCTTTGTAATACTATGTATTATATATAGTATATATTATATTATAGTACTATAAAATTCAATTCACCTCTTTTTGGCCCTGCAGATGATTACTCAGCTTCCCACTTGACATGGCAGCCTGTGGCCACCCACAGCTCCAAGCTTATACTGTCCAGTTTCAGCCATGAAATGAGGCTGGCTTGACTCCTTCATTCCCACTTTGGATTCTGGGAGAGCGAGAGTCTGGCCAGTATGAGTTAGTAATGTCCCTCTGGCAGATCAGTGGTGCTGCAGACCCTAGACTCCCTAGGATCTGCGTCAAGCAATATGGGGAGTATTCCCAGACACAAGGGAATTCATTGTAGCTGAGAAGTCAGTCCAGGGTGGCTACTCTTGACCCATGAGATAAATGAGATGGAAGGTGCTAAAGCCAGCTCTCCATGGAGTTTGCAGCAGGCCAGGATTCTCTGGGAATGGATGGTTATAGCTGGAGTCAGAATAGTTAAGCCTTCCGAGTCTTAGGTAGACTATCAACCCTACACTTCTGTGTTTATTATCACTCGGCTTCCATGCCAGCCAGGAGAACATAGAATTGTCTTTTGAGAAAATGTTGATCTGAGGCATCCTCATTTTCACGGTAGCAGTTAGCTGGTGCTGAATAATAATGGAATTGTATTCTTGGACTTCATGATTCCATCTCTGAGCAAATGCAGAGGAGACCTTGGCAGGTATCTCTATATATGATCAGCAATGCCAGCGCCCCTCTTGCTGGTAAAGCGGTGCAGCAGACATGAGTGACAGTTTTAGACTGTTTGTACTGAGTGTAATAATGTTTTTGTGTGGAATGTACTGTGCTTTACTCTTGAGAGATGGCTTGGTTTGGTAGAAAGAGGCAAACAGGTTTATTAATACATCCCAGCAAAGCCACTTGCCATCTCTGAAGCATCAGTCTACTTCTTTAACCTTTGTGAGTGAGTTTTGTCATTTGCCTAATGGAGATAATGACATTTCAGGAGAAAGAAAGAAAACAAATAAATAGATGCTTACTTTATAATATACACAAAAATAAATTCCAGATGGATTAAAGAGCGATTATGATGAAGTTTTAAAAATTTCAGAAGACAATGTAGGAGAAAGATTTTCTTAGGCATCATAAAATTAAATATTTCGAAATACAAAAGAAATCACTATGAACATAGGTAAACATAGGTGACAGTGTGGAGAAGACGTTTGTAACATATAAAGCAGACATTCAGTTAATATTCGTAACATGTTCTGTAAAACAAATATCCACAACAAATCAGTAAAATAAGTCACATAAATAGGCAACTTGGAGAAGAAATTTTCATGTCACAATAAACTTATAGAAAGACTCAACTTCATTAATCAAAACATTCATTTTTTAAATGAGATGCCCTTGCATTGGATTAGCAAACATTAAAAAAAAAAAAAAAGTGATGTGGAACAATGACCACTTTCATACACAATGAGTGGAAGTATTTTTTTTTTTTTTTTTTTTTAGTGAAGGCTCTGTTTGTTATTTTGGCATTAATTCTAAGATATAAAATGTGTATGCCTTTCAACTCAGCAATTCTACTTCTGGGAATCCCATCAAGAATTCAATTGTGCACAATAATGTATGTTTCAGGACTCTTATTTCAGAATGTTTTGCTGTATAGAAAAAAATGAGAGCCAATCTTTATCAATGGGAGTAGTTACATTATGGTATCTATCATTAGAATGAAAAATTAGAAACACACTAAATCCCATCAAAAAGAGGATAGCCAAATCAATCATGGTATATTCAGTAATTTTGTGGAATATGATGTAGAGATTCAAAAGAATGAGGGAGATCCAAAAACAAGACTATGGAAATATTGATAGTTCTCCAAGATCTCTTGTTAAATGAAAAAAAAAAAAAACTGAATCATGGAATCACAAATACAGTATGGTCAATTTATATAAAAGGTACTTATATTTGTGTATATTTATTAAAAAAATAGAAGAAAAATGAAGGGTCATACCAATTTGACAGTAGGGGCCTTTGTGTAATGTTTCAATGTATAGATGAAGAGTGATAGTCATACTTTCTGTATTATTGTGATATTTAACTATTTTAGGTGAAGCATTTCCAATTTTTCATACCATAATTTAACTACTCTATTAATAGGTTGTTTTAAATTTTTTCCTTACAACAAAATGTTTTTAAACAAGAATCTTTGTACATGCACTTTTGTGTTCAATTGAATTATTGATGGGTTCCTTAAAGTAGAATTGCTGGGTCAAAGGGTATACACATTTCATAAGTGTTAGTTGCTCAGTCATGTCAGACTCTTTGCAACCCCATGAACTGCAGCCCACCAGGATCCTCTGTCCATGGGATTTTCTAGGCAAAGACACTAGAGTAGCTTGCCATTTCCTTCTCCAGGGGATTTTCCTGACCCAGGGATCAAACCCAGGTCTCCTGCACTGCAGGCAGATTCTTTACTGACTGAGCTAAAAATAACTTAAACAAAAGCCTTACTAAAGAATAGTTTCATTAACAGTTTATGAAGGGTTCGTTGTTCTACATTGCTTGCCTACGTTACTTGCTTGGTGCATAATAAGTCTTTGATATCTATTAGCATTTTTCTTCTTTTAATTCTTTGGCAGAATGGGTAAGAATTGCATAAACTAAGAAATATTCAGTTAGTGCCTTCTGTATGACCTGGGGCGAACTTATCTGTAAGGACCTTCCAACCTGCCTCTGTAAACAGATTCACTTGAAATGTGGGTTTGCAAAAGGAAATTAATTAATCTGTTAAATGAAAAGTACAAATAAAAGTACATGGGCAGTTGGCAAGGCTGATGCGTTTGGCCGTGTGGGTTGGGCATTGCACAGTCTCCTAGATTTGTGCAGGGGTTGTCTACTTAACTCTCTGCAGTAGTGAGATTCTAGATGATCAGAAAGAGCTGGAGTCTTAGAGAAAGTCATAGGAAAGTTGGGATTTAGAGTAGTCATTAGGGAATAGGAAGAATTTGAGTCAGACGATATGAAGCAGTGTGCTATTCCCAATGGTGACGAGGGGAATAGCAAACCTTTAGGAAGAACATGTTCAGGGCTGAGGACACAGCCAGAACCCCATGACTTATGCTTGCTTCCACCTGTGTTTGCTTCTGTTTGCTTCATGTGTGACTTCTTTAATTGCTAAAATGATAAAGGCATAGTCTGGCTTTGATGTTTCAAAGTTTTAGAAGCCATACATTCTTGGTTTAAGCAGAGTTGAAGAGATTCTGGGTTGTCGACTTCTAGTAGTCAAGCATAGAAGAGGCTGATTCTGAACCAGAATGCAAAGTCATTCATTTCCCAGGAGAGAGGCACCTGAAACAAGACTGAGACCCAGACGTCTGGTGCAAGAATTGGCGGCCCAGCAGAAGGCTGCTTGATTAGTCCAGACGAGGGGCTAGGGTTCTGGCAGTCTTAGGAGAGATTTCCAACCGTTACTGGATTTGTTTATCTACTTTAGTAATGTCTATGCCTAGACTCTGTACTATTTCCTAGAATGAGAGCATCCCTTTCCTATTGTCATATCAGAATTTGATGCAGACTAAAATGCTTATCTATCCTACTTTTGTCATCATCATTTTTCAACTTATCCAAGAGTTTTTGGTACAGTTAGTCCTTTTTATCTCCTTGCTCCCTTTTATGAGTTGCTTCTTGTCTTTTATCCCTGTTTTAATGTTTTATTGTACCTTTTGTTTTAATCTGTCTTGATTCCTTTTTTAGAAGACAGGTATACAGTAAATTATGTTACTTATTCTTGCCACACATTTCTACCATGACTTCATCGCTTCATGTTGGGCACGTTACAATTAAGTTGTTAATTTTCTTTTGTTAAGCTGCATTTTCTGATAACTTTTGGCCCCTTCCCCAAGCAAAATAAGGTGGCTTATCGGGTGGCTCAGTGGTAAAAAGTGTCTGCTTGCAACACAGAAGAAGTGGGAGACGTGGGTTTGATCCCAGGGTCAGGAAGATCTCCTGGAGGAGGAAACGACAACCCACTCCAGTGTTCTTACCTAGAAAATCTAACGGACCTAGGAGCCTGGGGGGGCTACAGTCCATGAGGTTGCAAAGAGTTGGACACAACTGAGCTAGTAAGCACACAACAATGCAAGCAAAATAAATCCACCCTTTCCTGTGTGTTCTTTCTTCGGAAGGCAGCTATGCTCACCACTCTACCACCAACACACACTCATGTGTGTTCTTTGTTTCTGCATGTGTGTGTTAGAATGTCTTATCTACCTGTGTCTTCATGACCAGACTGTAGAGTTCTGAAGAAATCAAAGACAAGGTACATTCATTCATGCGCTAGGCACCATGCCAAGTGTGGCTATAAAATAAACGATCAATCACATCATAGCATAAGTATTCTCTCTCGTTGGAGGCATACAAGGGTAGGGGAGCATTTAGCAAGAGCCATGGAACTGAGAATAATGCTAATGGATTTGTGAGGGGGCTGGATGTGAGCTCCTGTAAGTTGCTTCAGTCATGTCCAACTCTTTGCGACCCCGTGGGCTATAGCTCGCCAGGCTCCTCTGTCCATGGTGTTTCCCAGGCAAGAATACTAGAGTGAGTTGCCGTTTCCTTCTCTAGGAATGTGAGTAGGTAGGAGAAGTAAGCAAACGACACTGTTGTAGTAAAGAAGGCAGAATGCATAGTAGGGACTGCCACATGGCAAAAGCCTGGAGTGAGATGAATGGAAAACTGAGAGGGATGATAGTAGAGTGAAGATAGGAGCTAGATTAGAAGGACTTTGTAAACTTGACCTTGGGATTTATCTGGGAAAATGGTTACACAAAATCAGGTCCCTGCCACCATGCTTCCTAGTTGCAACCCAGTTGCCTTGCCTCTGTCCTGGATGGAGCAGTTACAGGCAAGGCAGGAGCGCTTGGAGACCTGATGGAGTCCAGAGCCAGAAGGCCAAGCTGGGAACCAAGTAGTAGCAGACAGCCCTTGGGAGTATCAGGACACCCTGCTTCCTTGAAAGACTTGGGTCTGCAGAGTGCTGTGGACTCTGGGACTAAGGGCAGCATCACCCCCTGGAAGTACCTCTTGGAGGACCTTCTGACCCCCAGGGACCCAGGCTGAGAAATGAGAATACATAGGTTGAGCTTCTCCTTTCTGTGTGAGTAGGAGAATGCCGGCTTCTCCAGCTGAGGGACTCAAGGAAAAAGTGTACTTCCTTGGCATGCTGTATTAGTCCTGGCAGTCTCAGTATAATCTGTGAAAAGTCAAGTCCCCTAAACCTCAGTGACAAAAGTACAGCAGTTTCCTTTTTCATATTATACGTCAGTTGCCCATCATTGGAGGTGTCTCCACATCAGGAACCCCAGCTGATTGAGGCACCACCATCTGGAAAGTCAGTAGTTACTAGTGCAGGAGGAGGGTAAAGATGAGTAATTGCACACTGACTCCAGTGTTGCCTCTCCAAGGTGACACATATTTTCATTGGGTAGAACAAGTCACGTGGGTATAAGTAACCTTAGGGGTTGAAGGGGAGTGTAATTCTTTCTGTGCAAGAGATGGCAGGAACTGTATATCGGCAGGCAGTGGAAATGTCCCCCACGCTTAGAAATGGCAACTGCCAACCCAGCCATTGCTGGTCCATGTGCCTTTGACCTCTTACCAGATTACTGTGTAAGAGCCTCAGCAGCTGAACCTGAACCTCAGGGATGAATAGAGCCAGGAAGAGGCAAAATAATAATAATAATAATAACCTAAAAGGAGCCCAGAATCCAGAGAGAAGAAAGATATGGAAAACACTCATAATAGGTAGCAACTAACTCCTGTAGGGGTCAACAAATTATAGCCCATGGACCAGATCTGGCCCAACCATTGTTTTTGTCTGACCCACAAACTACAAATGATCTTACGGTTTTAAATGATTGAAATAAATGGGAAGAAAAATAACATATCATGTGTTTTACAACGTGTCATACATTATTTCCTAATGGCTCAGTGATAAAGAATCCACTTGCAGAAGACACAGATTTGATCCCTGGTCCAGGAAGATTCCCTGGAGGAGGAAATGGCAACCCAGTATTGGTTGCCAAAACCCAGTATTGGCCAAAAAAAAAAAAAAAACCCTATATTTTTGCCTAGGAAATCCCATGGATACAGTCCATGGGATCACAAAGAGTCGGATACAGCTTAGAGACTACACGGTAATAGAAATAATAGTACATTTTTCTAAGTCTTTACTTTTATCAGCTCAATTAATCTTTACAACAGTCTTACAGAAGAGGTACTAGTAGTCATTGTGTAGAAGAGGCCACTGAAGCTTCTAGATTGGTTAGGGGATAAGTAGACCTCATGAGTCCTACAGCTGGAATTCACACCCAGAAAGTTGTACCCTAGAGCCTAGGCTCATATATATATTTCTTATCTATACTAATGTCTTTGTGTGTGTGTGTGTGTGTGTGTGTGTGTGTGGCTGTGCTGGGTCTTTGTTGTTGCACTCAGGCTTTGTCTAGTTGTAGCACTTGGGTTTAGTTGCCTAGCCACATGTGGGATCTTAGTTCCCTGACCAGGGATCAAACCTGTGTTCCCTGCATTGGGAGACAAATTCTTAACGAACCACCAGGGAAGTTTTTGTATCCTAGAGCCTAGGCTCTTAATCTGCTTCCCTAAGCCAAAAGTTCAGCACTGTGAGTGCAGTGTTGAAATGACGAAAGAAATATTCAGGCAACACATTATTGGTGCGTTCCCAGGAAAGATGGTTGTATTTCAGTAAAGCAGAAAAAGGCTCTATAGGAAAAGGAATCCCTATTTCTACCTTAATAATAGGAACCACTAACTTTAAATCCTGATTAAGCAAATTCTTACCCACTCTCCTCCAAAATAATTCTGTTCATTAGTAGATTTCAGACACATGTTACAAAAATTATATTCAGTAATCAGTTCAGTCGCTAAGTCGTGTCCGACTCTTTGCGACCCCATGAATCCCAGCACCTGGCCTCCCTGTCCATCACCAACTCCCGGAGTTCACTCAGATTCATGTTCATCGAGTCAGTGATGCCATCCAGCCATCTCATCCTCTGTCATCCCCTTCTCCTCCTGCCCCCAATCCCTCCCAGCATCAGAGTCTTTTCCAGTGAGTCAACTCTTCGCATGAGGTGGCCAAAGTACTGGAGTTTCAGCTTTAGCATCGTTCCTTCCAAAGAAATCCCAAGGCTGATCACTACTATATTTTAAATTTAGCTAATGAAGAGTTTATGGAAATTGACTTTCTCTCTTGTTGTATGTGAACCTACACAATATCCTCAATTTTTCCTCTTGGGCCCACAAAGCCTGATACCCTATACAGAAGAAACTTGCTCACTCCTGAACTAGTGCTATGGAAGTTGATATGAAGATGCCAATAACATTAATGCAAACAATGATACAAACATTTAGAAAATCCAGTAATAACATAAAAAGCTTTTGTGTAAATAAAAAATTTGAATTTAGTTTTTTTTGAATATGAAATTTTGAAACATACTCAAAATAGGAAAAAGGGGGTAAAATGGACCTCAGGTACCCAACACCTAGCTTCAACAAATGCCTAGTTTTACGAATTGCTCCAACTCTTCTGTCTCCTGACATCAGGGTATTGTAAACAAAGGCGTTCTATCATTTTACTGGAAAATATTTCAGGATGTAAGGGCTTTTTTTTTTTTTTTNTGAAAGACTTGGGTCTGCAGAGTGCTGTGGACTCTGGGACTAAGGGCAGCATCACCCCCTGGAAGTACCTCTTGGAGGACCTTCTGACCCCCAGGGACCCAGGCTGAGAAATGAGAATACATAGGTTGAGCTTCTCCTTTCTGTGTGAGTAGGAGAATGCCGGCTTCTCCAGCTGAGGGACTCAAGGAAAAAGTGTACTTCCTTGGCATGCTGTATTAGTCCTGGCAGTCTCAGTATAATCTGTGAAAAGTCAAGTCCCCTAAACCTCAGTGACAAAAGTACAGCAGTTTCCTTTTTCATATTATACGTCAGTTGCCCATCATTGGAGGTGTCTCCACATCAGGAACCCCAGCTGATTGAGGCACCACCATCTGGAAAGTCAGTAGTTACTAGTGCAGGAGGAGGGTAAAGATGAGTAATTGCACACTGACTCCAGTGTTGCCTCTCCAAGGTGACACATATTTTCATTGGGTAGAACAAGTCACGTGGGTATAAGTAACCTTAGGGGTTGAAGGGGAGTGTAATTCTTTCTGTGCAAGAGATGGCAGGAACTGTATATCGGCAGGCAGTGGAAATGTCCCCCACGCTTAGAAATGGCAACTGCCAACCCAGCCATTGCTGGTCCATGTGCCTTTGACCTCTTACCAGATTACTGTGTAAGAGCCTCAGCAGCTGAACCTGAACCTCAGGGATGAATAGAGCCAGGAAGAGGCAAAATAATAATAATAATAATAACCTAAAAGGAGCCCAGAATCCAGAGAGAAGAAAGATATGGAAAACACTCATAATAGGTAGCAACTAACTCCTGTAGGGGTCAACAAATTATAGCCCATGGACCAGATCTGGCCCAACCATTGTTTTTGTCTGACCCACAAACTACAAATGATCTTACGGTTTTAAATGATTGAAATAAATGGGAAGAAAAATAACATATCATGTGTTTTACAACGTGTCATACATTATTTCCTAATGGCTCAGTGATAAAGAATCCACTTGCAGAAGACACAGATTTGATCCCTGGTCCAGGAAGATTCCCTGGAGGAGGAAATGGCAACCCAGTATTGGTTGCCAAAACCCAGTATTGGCCAAAAAAAAAAAAAAACACCTATATTTTTGCCTAGGAAATCCCATGGATACAGTCCATGGGATCACAAAGAGTCGGATACAGCTTAGAGACTACACGGTAATAGAAATAATAGTACATTTTTCTAAGTCTTTACTTTTATCAGCTCAATTAATCTTTACAACAGTCTTACAGAAGAGGTACTAGTAGTCATTGTGTAGAAGAGGCCACTGAAGCTTCTAGATTGGTTAGGGGATAAGTAGACCTCATGAGTCCTACAGCTGGAATTCACACCCAGAAAGTTGTACCCTAGAGCCTAGGCTCATATATATATTTCTTATCTATACTAATGTCTTTGTGTGTGTGTGTGTGTGTGTGTGTGTGTGTGGCTGTGCTGGGTCTTTGTTGTTGCACTCAGGCTTTGTCTAGTTGTAGCACTTGGGTTTAGTTGCCTAGCCACATGTGGGATCTTAGTTCCCTGACCAGGGATCAAACCTGTGTTCCCTGCATTGGGAGACAAATTCTTAACGAACCACCAGGGAAGTTTTTGTATCCTAGAGCCTAGGCTCTTAATCTGCTTCCCTAAGCCAAAAGTTCAGCACTGTGAGTGCAGTGTTGAAATGACGAAAGAAATATTCAGGCAACACATTATTGGTGCGTTCCCAGGAAAGATGGTTGTATTTCAGTAAAGCAGAAAAAGGCTCTATAGGAAAAGGAATCCCTATTTCTACCTTAATAATAGGAACCACTAACTTTAAATCCTGATTAAGCAAATTCTTACCCACTCTCCTCCAAAATAATTCTGTTCATTAGTAGATTTCAGACACATGTTACAAAAATTATATTCAGTAATCAGTTCAGTCGCTAAGTCGTGTCCGACTCTTTGCGACCCCATGAATCCCAGCACCTGGCCTCCCTGTCCATCACCAACTCCCGGAGTTCACTCAGATTCATGTTCATCGAGTCAGTGATGCCATCCAGCCATCTCATCCTCTGTCATCCCCTTCTCCTCCTGCCCCCAATCCCTCCCAGCATCAGAGTCTTTTCCAGTGAGTCAACTCTTCGCATGAGGTGGCCAAAGTACTGGAGTTTCAGCTTTAGCATCGTTCCTTCCAAAGAAATCCCAAGGCTGATCACTACTATATTTTAAATTTAGCTAATGAAGAGTTTATGGAAATTGACTTTCTCTCTTGTTGTATGTGAACCTACACAATATCCTCAATTTTTCCTCTTGGGCCCACAAAGCCTGATACCCTATACAGAAGAAACTTGCTCACTCCTGAACTAGTGCTATGGAAGTTGATATGAAGATGCCAATAACATTAATGCAAACAATGATACAAACATTTAGAAAATCCAGTAATAACATAAAAAGCTTTTGTGTAAATAAAAAATTTGAATTTAGTTTTTTTTGAATATGAAATTTTGAAACATACTCAAAATAGGAAAAAGGGGGTAAAATGGACCTCAGGTACCCAACACCTAGCTTCAACAAATGCCTAGTTTTACGAATTGCTCCAACTCTTCTGTCTCCTGACATCAGGGTATTGTAAACAAAGGCGTTCTATCATTTTACTGGAAAATATTTCAGGATGTAAGGGCTTTTTTTTTTTTTTTTCTTTTAAGGCATAGCCACAATATCATTATCACACCTACCAAAATTAGTTTAAAAAATGCCTTAATGTTATAAAATAATAAGTCCATGTTGTTTTTCCTAATAGTGTCAAGAAAAGCAGAACTTGAGTGGAGTGCCTGTGGGGGAGGCAGTGAGTGGTAACTTGATTAAGCCAAGAAAAACAAGGTAAAAGGAAACAAATAGAAAACAACGAAGATACGAAGAATGCTGGGTGCATGCTAAGTTGCTTTAGTCATGTCTGACTCTTCATGACCCTGTGGACTGTAGCCCACCAAACTCCTTTGTCCATGGGATTCTCTAGGCAAGAATACTGGATTGCGTTGCTATACCCTCCTCCAAGGGATCTTCTTGACCCAGGGACAGAACCCCTGTCTCTCATATCTCCTGCACTGACAGGTGGATTCTTTACCACTTGCACCACCTGGAAAGCCCAAAATAAATAGAAAGCAATGAAGGTACAAAGAATAAAATTAAGTATATCGGTGGCTTATGATGAACATGACAACCTCCCTTATTTTATACAGATTCAGTAAACAAAATCCAGCAACACGAAGCCTTTTTAAATCAAGGAGCCGAAAAGTGGTTTAAATTACAGGAATGTGCAAAGAGATACCAAGAAAAACAGGGGTTGTAATTTAATATAAAACTTATGGGAATCTGAGGTTAAAAGCAGTGAACAGGATAAATAAGGACATTACTTATAGGCACAATATAAAAGGAAGATCATAAGCATAAAAGCATCAAATAAGACTGAAAAATAAAAAGCAGAACTTATTAAAATGCCAAGGAACTTGATATTAGTTCAGTTTTAGTGTATAATCTTGCTATATATTTTTCCAAACCACCTAGATCAGATAAACTATGTTATAATAAATAAAATTACATTTATTTTACTTTGAATTCTGTGAAAGAGAAGGGGGAGTGTATTTTTGTATGTCCATATTATACTTTCAATAATATTATACCCAAAATTTTCATAGACCATGTTCTCTTATCATAATCTAATAATTAAAAACAAGTTTAAAAAGAAAATCAATAATAAAGTGACCCAAACTATCTTAATTATATTAATAAAATTCTCCTAAATTAATCTTGGATCAAAATAGAAGTCAACACTTGAATTGCGAACTACCTCAAAAGCAATTTAAAAAGGAGAAAAATCTTATACCAAAATCTTATGGGACGTATCAAAAGCTGAACTCAAGGAAATGTATTACTGCTTTAGATATCAATATTTACAAAGTAAAAGAAAGGAACTTCAAATGTGTCTTAAGAATTTAGAAAGAGAACATAAAAATAAAACCTGGGAAAAAGTAGTAAAGATAAAGACTTAAATTGGTGAAGCAGAAAATAATAACTTGTAGAAAAGTTAAGTGAGTCCAAAATCCAGTGCTTTGAAAAGACCAATAAAATCGATAGCCTCTTCTTGATTGTAGTGGAGAAAAAGAGAGAGACAGCGAAAATGTGTGTAATTAGGAGCAAGAAAGGAGATAAAACCACAGATAGAGAACAAATTAGAAGACTTGTAAAAGGATACAGAGAAAACCCTCGGGACAGTAAATTTGAGAGCCCAAAAGAAATGTTTAAGATGCAAATTACCGGTCATATCTGGGGCTGGCCTACTCAGAGAAGCCCTACCCAGTTTATTGCTTCCAGTGGTTACAACCAGAAGTTCTGGAAACCAAAAGAAGCTGCCCAAGGCTTCAACAGTAAATAGTACACACAGATGGGGAGGGAGTCAGAACTTGAACTACCCGCACAGCTATGAGGCTCATGATTTTCCTGTCTCGCCCTTGCCTGGCTGAAATCTGAACTTTGCAGAGAGTGCCGACAACTACAGGTTAAGAGAGAAACCTCCTATTTCTGACCAGGAAAGGGGGCCTCCTGCAAACCAAAGAGTGGGAGAAATCTCTCTTTTCCTTGTTTCTTTTTCTCTCTGAGCCCTATCCTCACTCCAAGGGTGGCCTCGGCAGAGGTGCAGCTACCTAAAACCTTGAGAGAAAACGGTCTTTGGTCAGAAGAATCAGAAAGGGCAACCCCTCCCCCCAACAAACCCAGTCCAAAGAGTGATGGGAAGATCACCCCGTTCCTGTTTCTCTCTTGTCTTCACCACGTTGCCCGAAGGCAGTCCCAGTACACAGAAGTGTGGCCAGTAGCGTGCCTTAGACTCAGCACGCCTGTCTGTCCAGAGCAAGCGGGAAGTCAGACCCCTGTCGTGGTGAGTACGTGACTCCACGCATTCATTAAACTTGCAGGCGTGTGTACCAACAGGAATGGATTTAACTGGATACAAATTCACAGAGAGGCCTGGAGTGCTGCAGTCCATGGGGTTGCAAAGAATCGGACACGACTGGGCAACTGAACAACAAATTCAAAATTAAGTTTAAACCAGAAAGCTTATACATTCACTTGGGAAGAGGAAAGCTTTCGTAATTAATTGTCATAGAAGATATTAGAAATGTAGCAAAAGGTCTCCTGACTTTTAACTAGAAGTTTTGAGAAACAGGCCATTATATAGCTAAGCTGTCTATATATCAGAAAGAAGTTTCCACATATAAGTAGTATCATACAGTATTTGTCTTTCTCGTCTGGCTTAGCTAGTGAATATAACAAAAAAGATGCAGACTCAGATATAGGGAACAAACTCTTGGTTACAGTGGAGAGATGAAAGTCGGGGGGCAATAATGGGATAGGGAATTGATGGGTACAAGCTATTAATGTAAGGATACACAAAACAATATAGCCATTATTTTAATTACTAGAATGGAATATATTCTAGCTTTAAAAAATTGTGAATGACTGTACTGTACATGTGTAATTATGTAATATTGTACATTAGCTATACTAATAAAGAATTATTCCAAAACTTAAAAAAGCAGTTAATCCTGATGTTACTATACTATCCCAGGCTATAAAGAGAAATAGCCTAAAACAAATAGCAAAATATGATTTAAAATATTTATAAGGAACATGTCTATATGTCTAACATGTCTGTATCATGATATAACTATAGCTATATATCAATCTGCATGTCTATATCATGTGATGATAAATACCAAATAATCTAGCATTGTGACTATGAGTAATATGCTATAACTAGGTAGACTTTTTTCCAGGAACAGAAAGATACCCAGTTTCAGGAACTCTATCAGTATAATTCATTTCTGATACAAATTAAAGGAAAGCCATGGTTAAAATGCTTCTAACGGCAGTTCCTAAACTTCAGCAGATATTCTTAAAGTGAAAGTTAAGTAAGGATGTGAGCATGTCATAAGTAAAGACTGTTTACAAAGAACAGAATTCAGTAGCTAGTGAGNAGAAAGATACCCAGTTTCAGGAACTCTATCAGTATAATTCATTTCTGATACAAATTAAAGGAAAGCCATGGTTAAAATGCTTCTAACGGCAGTTCCTAAACTTCAGCAGATATTCTTAAAGTGAAAGTTAAGTAAGGATGTGAGCATGTCATAAGTAAAGACTGTTTACAAAGAACAGAATTCAGTAGCTAGTGAGTCTTAAATGGTAAAACATGCAAATCATTTTAGATAAAAATCAGGAACTAGACAAGGGTGGCTACTGTCATCAGTAGTATTAACAGAATTGTTTTGGAGGAATGAAAATGTAAAAGTTGGTAAATAGTAGATAAAGGATCAAATAGTAGAAAAAGCAAACTTTATCACCTGTGCTTATTATAAAAGTCTATGCCTGGAAAATTCATGATAGATTGATACTAGTGTTAGAATGAACAACCACTTGGTCCACATAAATATGCAAAAACCAATAGTTTCTCCTCTCAGCTAGCAAAACTGCAAAAAATGGGAATACAACACATTATATCCGCAGCTGGTGTCTGCACATCACCTGTATGTTGTGGGGAGCTACTGTCGAAGGCGAAGCCTGGGAGAAATAGGATCAGTTTGTCTTTTGAAAAGCATGCTTTGGCAGCTCCGAAGAGACTAGCGTGAAGCAGGGAGACCAATTATGAGGCTCCTGCAATGATCCAAGAAGAGACGGTGTGGCCTCAAAAAATGACAGTGGCAGTGGGAAAAAATAGAAAGGGACGGTTGTGAAAGATCAAGCAGGGAATAAAGGATTTGCCATCAGCTGGTTGGAAGGAAGGGAGAGGGGAGAGTTAGAGATGAATCCCTAGCTTCTGGTCAGGAGCCTGGGGTGGGGGCTTCTTTTCCTGCATAGGAACCCTGGAAGATGCAGGATGCTTTGGTCCCATGTGCAGGCGGTGGGGAATGTGAGGCACGGCTAATTTATGGATATATGAGGATTCAGTAGGCTAGTGTGGTTACCTGTGTTTGGAGCCGAGAGCGAAGGAGGCATCTAAGGAAGACATCTGCATTGCCGTTGCTGCCCTGCAAACAGGCTCATCAGTACCGTCTTTCTAGATTCCACATGTATGTGGTAATATATGACATCAACAACAGACTTGTGGACACAGTGGGGGGAGGAGGAGAGGGTGGGACAAACTGAGAGAATAGCACAGAATCACATATGTTGCCATATGTAAAACAGCCAGTGGGAATTTGCTGTATGACACAGGGAGCCCAAATCCGGTGCTCCATGACAACCTAGAGGGGTGGGAGGTGGGAGGGAGGTTCACGAGGGAGGGGACGTGTGTATACCTATGGCTGATTCATGGTGTATGGCAGAAAGCAGCACAGTATTGTAAAGCAATTATCCTCCAGCTAAAAAGAAATACTTTTTTTTTTTTTAAGGAAGACATTTGGGTGGCATCAGCAGATGGTCGATGTGTCGGAGATTTGCAGTGCAGTTACTGGATCAGTGTTTCTTTATACTAGGAATCTGATCTTCAAATGCCTGACAGAAAAACTTTTCCTTTTAGTCCTCCGGACAAGTATACCTCTCTTTTTTCTCCTCTTTGCTCGGGTATGGACTCCTTTTTTATATAATTTATTTTTTGCCATGTTTTAAAGTTTTAATTAAAGGATAATTTCTCTGCAGTATTGTGTCAGTTTCTGCCAAACATCAACATGAATCAGCCATAGGTATACCTATGTCCTAAACCAACTTTTTCACTCTCCTCTTTCACTTTCATCAAGAGGCTCTTTAGTTCCTCTTCACTTTCTGCCATAAGGGTGGTATCATCTGCATGTCTGAGGTGATTGATATTTCTTCCAGCAATCTTGATTCCAGCTTATGTTTCTTCCAGTCCAGCATTTCTCATGATGTATTCTGCATATAAGTTTAAGCAGGGTGACAATATACAGCCTTGACGTACTCCTTTTCCTATTTGGAACCAGTCTGTTGTTCCATGTCCACTTCTAACTGTTGCTTCCTGACCTGCATACAGATTTCTCAAGAGGCAGGTAGGTGGTGTGGTATTCC